>OW052226.1:32997500-33555000 GCA_932527175.1 Operophtera brumata | reverse complement strand
ATATGTTATTGTAATATTATTATTTAATAAAACAAATGGTTGTTTTTATGTGCTTTTGTGTTTTTTTTGTTGTGTTTGTGTTTTTGTGTTTTTTTGGGTGTTTTTTTGTGTTTTGTGCTTTTTTGTGTTTTTTTGTGTTTTTTTTTGTGTTTTGTGTTTTTTGTGTGTATTGTGCTTTTTTTGTGTTGTGTTTTTTGTGTTTTATGTTTTTTGTGGTTTTTTGAGTTTTTGTGTTTTTTTTGTGTTTTGTATTTTTTGTTTTTTTTTTGTTTTTGTGTTTTTTTTGTGTTTTGTGTTTTGTGTTTTTTGTGTGTATTGTGCTTTTTTTTGTGTTTTTGTGTTTTTTATTGTTTTTGTGTTTTTTTTTTGTGTTTTGTGTTTTTTGTGTGTTTTGTTTTTTTTTGTTTTGGGTTTTGGGCCGTCGTACCAGCCAGTATTTATTCAAACAATATTTGCGATCGAATTATTTGGCGCTGGTTCCAAATTCAATAAGTGTGCCGCAATTATATTTGCCGCGCACTTTTTGAATTAGGAACTTAATAAGTGCGCCGCAAAACTCATTACTGCCCGCTAAAAGTTTCTCATAGAAAACACCACCGTTGGGTGCACTTAAAGGCGAACCCAGTCGTCCTTTTCGAATAGATGGGATGAAAATATTCTTTGCATGATTCCCATTGTGGAATGCGCACTATGGTACGAATAGCTCTTTTTTGCATAACAAACGCCTTGTGCATATTATATTCATAACTCCTTCCCCAAAACTTCACACTATATCTTATTTTAGATTCTACAAGAGCATAGTAAACTATTTTAAGCTGTGAGATAGTCACCTCTTCTCTAAGACTTCTAATCGCGTAACAAGCTGAACTAATATGATTTTCAATCGACTCCAACTCATTTTTCCAGTTCAAGAACTGGTCGATATGAACTCCAAGAAATTTGACACTCGGCAAAATCAATCTTCACACCATTACGTAGAATCTCAACTGGTTCATACGTATGCGCTGTCGATCTGAACAGACCAGCTTGTGTCTTCTTTACGTTTAGCTTTAAATTATTTACCTCAAACCATTGATTAAAAACATCAAGAGCATTCTCCATTTTAATTTTGAGATCGTATAAGGACGATGCCGGGATGACCGCATTAGTATCGTCTGCATATATATAATTTTATATCAAGAATGGAGATGCTTACATAATTAATAAGGTCATTAAGGAAAATAACAAAAAATATGGGCCCAAGAATGGAGCCTTGTGGAACTTCTCGTCTAACGTTGATTACTTTAGACTTCGCTACCACTTCCTACCCTTTTACAATATTTTTAACATCCACAAATTGTTTTCTATTACTAAGGTTCGATGTGATAAGACTCAACGCATCGCCTCTCACTCCATAATGTTCCCTTAATGTTTAGCCGGGGATGTCCCAGTACACTAGCCCTATTTAACTATAAAACAACTTACAGCACATTCCAACAACTTCTAAAGTGTTCCCCTCGTCATGCACATTGATGCTGATTGTCATCTCATCAAACTCTGTCAAGTGCGAGTGTTCGTGCGTCGCGCTGTACTCTCCTAGGAGCACGCCCCTTTCCAGCTCGCCGGCTTCCGACGTGTCGATGCAGGCCCTGCGGGTAAGCGCATTCACTCATGGTAACACAGCACTTTCAATAGCAGGAAGTTGGTGGATGGAGGCGGCAGATAGCTCGTTGGGGTTTTCTATGCGAGCCTATATCAAGCAGTGGACGTCTGCGGATATAATCACAATTATGTTTGTTTACTAGCAGTGGGGTTCTTGGGAATCATCTGGTTTAGATGCCTCATAATCCCACTTCACTTTCAAAATGTCGTCGATCCATCCAGGGTGGTCTTCCTGCACTGCGGCGTCCAGTTCGTGAACGCCACTCGAGAACATTTATTCTCCAACGGTTGTTGATTCTGCAAGCTATATTATGATCTGGCCAATATGTGGACGACCTCTGTGGCGTGGCGGGCGAAGGTTCGCCTGCGACCTAGGAGGTTGCGGGTTCGATTCCCGCCTCGGAACAAATGTTTGTACGATCTGCAGATATTTGTTCAGGGTGTTCTGGGTATTTTCTATGTATTATAAAAAATATCTATCTATGTAATGTATATTGTAAATCAGTTATCTAGTACCCAACACAAGCTCTGCTTATCTTGGCGCTAGATAATGTTGTGTGAACTGTCCAGCATTATTTATTTAATTCTTTTTTTAATTTTGGAATCTATGTTGGTGATCTTGGTTCCTCTTTATTTTAGGCTCAATCACACAGTTATACAAATAAATGAATGAATGAATCATGAAACTCTGAGCATATCACTCTCCATATCACACAGCTTGACATAGAGCTTTTGTATGAGACCAATAGTTAGAACATTATGAGCTCATTATATTTACAATGTTGCTGATGCTAACACTTATGGTGAATTTGAGAACTAACAGGGCATGTCCTCACCTCCAACCCTCTCCATCATGGAACAACACACAGTCATACGAGGGTCCGAGGTCATTGTACTTCTTCTCGGCTGTCTGCAGCACGTCTACTCTCGCCTCCAGTTCTTCCTTCTGGAGTTTCTCATCTGGAGTGAGAGTGGACGATTTCAATACTGTAAAAAATACAATCAGGTGGTCAATAATGACAATAATAGGTAGTACCTATGTGAGGTAATGCTTTGTTACAGGCCGAGGTTACTGCTTCACATCAGGAGGGACAACTTCTTGATCCATTGGATTAAAATTTCAATGAAACATGAATAAATACATGTTGACATCATAATAGTAAAGCCCTTCTCCCATTCGGATACGCACAGGCTATTCAAGTATCCTGCAAGTCTCGGAGACTAGTCGCCACCAAGTATCTGACATACATTTGAATGCAGGCTAGTAGTGTGCGAGCCTTGGCTCGCAAGCATTGACTTTTTTTTGTATACTACTTAGATTGACGGAACATGCAGTTGGCCCACCTGATGATAAGCGGTACCCTCTGCCTATGAACAGTGCATTATCAAATAGGAACACAGTACAGTGAAAGCGTACTGGTAAGCTACTTTTAGAATCGGTGCCCAAACAGCCCGCAAGCAGCTGAGGGCAGTTACTGAAGTATGCTAAGTTAAATCATCATCAGAATTATCCTTAGGCCCTGTTTTTTCCTGTACAGGTATGAAACCCTAAAATATATAAATCCAAAGGTGCAAATCTCTCATTAACATCAACTTTCCAATCAGCATTATTAATGTGTTCTAGCTTTGATCACAAATTAGCGGTTCCATCTTTGTAAGTATTGGCAGTTACTAATATCAACTCAACTAACCTCAAACTCACATTATTCAATGAAACCAAAGCGATCTTTGACTTACAAACACTGGTAGATATCAAAATATTATAAGCAGCTAGCTTCTTCCCTCGGCTACAATCGCATACTTAGTAATCCTTTCACCACCCTAATTATGAAATTCCGTAAATTTTCTAAAAATTATGGAAAATATTCAAAGGTTTGCTGGAAGAAAACTCTGTTTGGGTTAAGCTCGCTTTTGTACATGTCCTTTGTGTATTTTGTTTTTTTCTGTTTGTGTGTACAATAAAGAACAAAGAATACACTTACAATACACCAAATACAAAACAATACTCCAATACACTTTGGAGTAGATAAGGCTAAACTAGATTATTTCTTGATCTCATAACTTTTAAATCTAACTTAAAATGGTGTCAATCCAATGAACAAAAAATTAAAATGGACATGTTAGCATCAAACATTTCTGATAACAATTTCAGCCAATTTTGGAAAAATACAAATAAATTAAATCCTAAATCTAGTCAACCTGTGAGTGTGGATGGTTTAAGCGAGCCTACTGAAATAGCTAACCTATTTAAAAAACATTTTAAGGTGGAGTCACCCTTAAGTACCTCATCAGCGGGGATGCTCGGTATAGAGGAGCGTGGGTCAGTGGAGTCCATTCGTATTTCAGCCAAAGATGTGGCTCGTATAATAAAAAATATGAAAAAGGGGAAGTCTCCGGGTCACGATAGCCTTAGCATTGAGCATCTTCGATATGCAGGTACACATTTGCCTAGGGTATTAGCAATGTTTTTCAGCTGCTGTATTTCTCATTCATACCTCCCTGACAAGTTGATGAAAACAATAGTAGTACCGATTGTAAAGAGTAAAAATGGTGATGTTTCTGACCCAGGCAACTATAGGCCTATTTCACTTGCCACTATTGTAGCCAAGGTGCTGGATAGTCTGCTTGATCAACACTTAAAGAAACATTTACAACTGCATGATGCACAGTTCGGATTTAGACCCGGACTGTCTACTGAAAATGCTAATCTATGTCTTAAGCAGACTGTCCAGTATTATACTAGTAAAAACACGCCTATCTATGCGTGTTTTCTAGATTTATCGAAAGCTTTTGATTTCGTGGCCTATGATGTCTTATGGCGGAAACTCCGAAGTGGTTCTGACTTTCCACCAGAATTGACGAGCTTATTCAAATACTGGTACAGTAATCAGGTCAACCATGTTCGTTGGGCTGGTGAGATGTCGGAGGCTTACAGATCTGAATGTGGCGTAAGACAGGGTGGACTATCCTGACCTGGACTTTTTAATTTATATATGAATCAGCTGATCGTGGAACTTGACAACACTAATGTCGGATGCCGTATAGATGGGCTTAGTGTAAATAACTTCAGTTACGCTGACGATATGGTGTTGTTGAGTCCTTCGATTAGCGCTCTCAGGAGATTGATTGGTATTTGTGAATCTTATGCGGTGACCCATGGACTCCGATACAATGATAAAAAGTGTGAGTTGATGATGTTCAAGTCGGGAAGTAAAACATATTCTCACATACCACCTGTGACCATTAACGACAAGACTCTAAACATCACCACGCGTTTTAAGTACCTGGGTCATTGGCTCACTGATAACCTGAGGGATGATCTCGACCTGGAAAGAGAGCGTAGGGCATTGTGTGTTCGCGTTAATATGCTGGCCCGAAGGTTTGCAATGTGTACTGAACAGGTGAAGGTAACGCTCTTTAGAGCGTATTGCCAGTCCTTTTACACTTGCAGCCTCTGGACCAACTATACGCAGACAGCATACAATGCCTTACGCGTTCAGTACAACAACGCGTTCAGGGTGCTGGTGGGGCGGCCTCGTTTCTGCAGCGCCTCTGGCATGTTTGCGGAAAGCAGAGTTGATGGCTTCCATAGCATCATGCGCAAGAGGTGTGCGTCAATGAGGGGAAGGGTCCGTGGAAGCCCGAACAGCATCGTGAACGCGTTGTCGGGCAGGTGGGACTGTCCTATAGCAAACCGCTGGATGCGCCTGCATGTTGGGTTTGCGTTTTTTTTTTTAAATATTTTTTTAATTGTAAATGTGTGTCTCTACTAACATTATCATAAGCGCGACTAACAAAATATGGACAATGTCTGAAATAAATAAATTGAATTGAATTGAATTGATAAAGCTCCAATCAGAAAATGAGTTTGAAATCGTTAGTCACTGACTTTGAGTTTCTTTGATTTTAGAGTTTTTCCATTATTCCAAAGTGTAATCAGTGCAGCGAGTGAAACTAAGGCATTTCAACGCTCTGAAATAGGCACATCAGCAAAAGCGGCTCGTCTGTAATTTTAAATAATAATAATAATAACAGTCTTTTGTCGGGTGGCAACAAGGTTCGCGCGTTTAACGGCTGGGTTATGCCTCTGCTCATATACACCTTCGGCATATTAAGGTGGACACAGACAGAGTTAGATGCCCTGGATTGTAGAGTTCGTCAACTATTAACGACCCATCGCATGCGACACCCTCGTTCGTCGGTTATGAGAATGTACATCCCGCGGAAGGATGGAGGTCGAGGCTTTTTAAATGCCAAGACTCTCCACAACCGCGAGGTGTGCAATCTCGGGGAGTACTTCCTCCACGCCGAGTACGGGATGCATCACGATGTCGTTGCAGTTGATAAGAACTTACCCCGCTCTCTTTAGCAAAAGAAAACTGGCGTAAACCATCAGCCCTGAGCACTCAGGAACGCAAGACCGTATGGGAGAGCAAGGAACTGCACGGGCGGTTTTACAAGGCCCTCACAGGGTCCGATGTAGATTTGCTCGCTTCAGTAAACTGGTTACGTTTCGGTGACCTCTTTGGGGAAACCGAGGGTTTTGTCTGTGCGATTATGGATGAGGTCATCAAGACGAACAACTATCGAAAGTACATCATGAAGGATGGGACGGTTGATATCTGTAGAGCATGTCACCGTCCCGGAGAATCCCTCAGGCATGTGCTTTCGGGTTGTTCGCATCTTGCTAACTCTGAGTATCTGCACAGACACAACCAAGTAGCCAGGATCATTCACCAGCAACTTGCCCTCCGATACGACCTTGTGGGACCTGAGGTGCCGTACTATAAGTACGTGCCTCAGCCGGTTCTTGAAAATGGCCGTGCCACGCTCTACTGGGACCGGTCTATCATCACGGATAGGACTATTGTTGCCAATAAGCCTGTTATCGTGCTGGTAGATCGGTTGGAACGCCGGGCGATACTTGTTGATGTCACTATCCCGCATGATGCTAATCTCGTGAAGGCCGAGAAAGACAAGTTAAGCAAGTACCTTCACTTGGCTCACGAGATTACCGCCATGTGGGATGTGGATTCAACGATTATCGTCCCGATAGTCGTTTCAGTGAATGGACTGATTGCGAAGAGCTTCGACCAGTACCTTAAGAAGCTCTCGCTAAATAGTTGGATCAAGGGTCAGATTCAGAAGGCGGTACGCCTGGACACGGCACGCATAGTCAGGAGGTTCCTCTCTCTGCAGCCCTAGCCCCCGACTGTTTGGGCCTCGCTCCGCGGTCGGTGGTTCCCCGTTTGGATTTGTATTTTTTACTACAGTTGTGGTCATATAATTAAGAACGATTTGAAGTTCTAGAAGTTTTTTATTTGAATCGTATCATACACAGAGATGTGTACCTTCTGAGAAGCAACTAGTTATGTTATATAATAGTCACATTAATAGAGCAACCTGACTTAAGAATAAAGTATGAAATCGCTAACTATTTTTTGCACATTTTATTGATTTTATCAAAGTAACACATTCAAATAGTACTGAAACTGGACAAATAATTAGGAACGATTTATTTAACTGCTCGGGAATTGTTTTGTATGACACTTAAATTTAAAAAATCACAATATTATGTAGCACAGGAAACATAAAAAGAAATTTAATAAATATGTAACTAAAATTAATAGTTAATAGCATATCCACGGCTTTTAATTACAGCTTTACACCGGTGAGGCATTGACTCTATTAATTTTTGACATTTCGCAAGAGAAATAGAGTTCCATTGTTCTAAAAAAACATCATACAGCTCTCTTAAATTTCCACACTTTGTATTTGAAACCTTTTTCTTTACTTCAAACCACAGATTCTCTATTGGGTTTAGATCTGGACTGTTAGCAGGCCAGTCTAAGACAGAAACTAATTGCGCTGTAAGAAATTCCTTTACGGTGCGTGCAGTGTGCTTTGGATCATTGTCATGCTGGAATGTCCAAATGACCGGTAGAACGTCTTCAGCGTATGGTAACATTGTTTCTTCTAGTATATTTTTGTAATGGAACTGATCCATGTTACCTTCTATCAACTTTCCATGTCCAGAAAAGCAACCCCAAATTTTCACATTTCCACCACCGTGCTTTAATGTAACTTTCGTGTACTTTGGGTCGAATGCTGGATTCGGGGGACGTCGTACATATCGTTTTCCATCAGAACATACTCTGTTTATTTTCGTCTCGTCAGAAAAAAGTACATTTTTCCACTGTTGCACAGTCCAGTTTTCATACTTTCTCGCAAATGCAAGCCGGGCTTGCCTGTGGCAAAGTTTTAACATGTGTACCTTTCTTGCTATCCTACCGTGCAATTTTTCTTCTACCAAACGTCTTCGAATAGTGCGTGCTGAGATTGCTGAAGGGTTGTTTTCACCAAAATATTATTTTCTAAGCTCATTGGACCCTTTAAAAGGATTTTGTTTTGCCATACGAACGATGTTTCAGTCATCTCGAGGAGTTGTTTTTCTCTGTTTAGGTACACGTGGAACATTCGAAGTAGTTTGATACGTAGCAAAATGCTTTACAGCGTGGAAAACCATCGTTTTTGAACATTGTAGATGGTCTGCTATCTTTTTATAAGACCAATTCGTCCGGCGAAGTTTTATTATTACTTCCCTTGTAGATTTATCACAACTTTTATTTTTTCCCATTGTTTTTTCTAAAGAAACAATCACCTTTAATCTTTTACAGCACGTAATGGCGCCAAAATTATACAAACAGTAACAAATCGACTGAGTGTTCTCTATTTAAATTTGAATAAAGGTATAAACTACTTAGCGTTCTTAATTACGTGACCAGCCAGTAATAAGGAATACTTTGTGTAAAAGAAGTGTAAAAAGTTTGCCTATTGATTTTTTGCCAATCATGTGTATCAATGAATACAGTGGTAATATGGAAATGTTTTACGATACCGAGAGAAATAAAAACAAATGCATACAATTAGTTTTGCATCTTAGTTGGAAAAAATCTTCCCTTTATATCAGCGTTCTTAATTATATGGCCACCACTGTATAATGTTTTTTACTATAAATTTTTTGTAGATAGTATTCCTTTATAGTGAAAAATATATTTTTTTACGAGATTTTTAATAAATGAGTGGTATAATAATAATAATCATTTGTGTCCTAGCATTCCAAAGTTTAGAGTAGTGAGGTACCTGGAAGTACCCTAGAGATTTTTTATTTTGGGCATAAGCTTATTTTTTTTTTGACGGAACTATAAGCTATTTATACCTTTACATTCGGTATGAATTTTAAAGTTGATCTTTTAGCCATTCCTGAGAAAAACGGTTTGACAGAGAGACAAACAAACAGTCAGACAAACATGTTTTACTATGTAAAAAGAGGTAGGTATCTAAGCCTTTTCACCTACCAACTTCAGTCTCAAAGTCCTGTAGTTCTTTATTGGCTGCGGCGAAAGCAGGCTTGTGTCTCACATCCCAGTAGTGTTCTTTCCTGTGCTCCGTAATCCGATCTTTTACTTTTGATGGGTACAGGGTGAATGGGTACAGGATACCCACCCGCCATACTCCAGTCGGGTTCTTCCATGTCTCTGGAATCTACAAAATAATAATCATAACATTACACACAACAGTTACACACCTACTTAGTTCTACTCCCACTCTAGGATCCCCTGTGTTGTGGGTTCAGGATATGTCAGTACACTCATACCACAACAACTGGACCTGAACAAATATTTGTAGATCACACACAAACATTTGAAACACACAGATCAAACCCGCAACCTGTCACACCTCAGGCTACTCGCCGGCCGCAATACAGAGTGCACAATCCCCAATCATAAAACGAGTTCATCAAAAACAGATGGTTTTGACATTTGAACAGCATAGAAACAACCACTTGTTTTTACCAAATAGAGATTAGATACGACCTCGTATTGACCTTAAAACTAGACTAGGATCAAGCAAAAACATTGCAGCATAGCAACAACAGAGTAGGCCCGTATTTACCTTCAGTTTCCGACCTGTCAAGCCGGTAATGCTGCCGTCGGTAACCTTACGGATAATCGTGCTGGTGTCCACATCCCCAGACCCACTGCAGTCAAACCTCTCTATCACCTTAGTCTCACCCGTGCTCGTCACCTAAAATCAGAAAACTCACTCAGAATATAAAAATAAACGAACAAAATGCAACCAAACAAATCGTGACAAGACACTTTTTTACCTTGAGACCCTCCGCTGCTGGGTCCACTCCAGAGTCAAAAATGGCAATAACCGTGTCCCTGCCGTCATAGTTTTCATATTTGTGAAGAAACGAGACGACTCCCGTTTCTTTTTTCGGCATTAATCCCCAGACAGGGAATTCATCGATCGGTAGCGCTGCCATTTTTGATGACACTGTATCTGGAATGGAATAGGGTTGTCTGTACGGCGGCCGGCCGGCACGTACGTAGATTTTGCTGTCAGTTTTATCGTTTTATTAGTTATTCTCATAGCTAGTTTGGGTTATTTATTGATTTATTCTTTAAGCCTATATTATTATACTTACCTACTTTATGTTACCTATTATAGGTATATTTAGTGTTAAGTTCTACTAAGTATTATGTGGGAAGATGCCCTTCCCCAATGCCTGAAGAGATGACCAAAGTGTTTATAAAATGCGTCCTACCCATATTCTACTCAAAATCTCACAGATCCGAGACATGGCCACTCACAATCACAAAGGAGTAGGTACCTACATGGTTTTTGACTATGTTTCCGATTTTTCATTGGATCTGAGAGTGGAGAGGAATATCGATATTTTGTTTCCCAGAATTGTCGCAACACTACTAATGACACTAATGTGCCAGTAACGAAAATACCTTGACACAGTAGTAGTTTCTCAAGGAGTTTTCAAACATATTAACCTCTTCGTCTTTGCTCCACGAGAGTTTCTGAGTGCACATCGAACAACATGGGTATGGAGGCCTGCAATGCTCTAAGTGAGTGCACCTCTCAAAGGTGCATCGGACTCGTGGACCGAGGGTTCCGTGTAGGTTAATTGTTATTCAATAATCCTGCTGGCTTAAAAAATTACAAGATGGAGTCCCACTGCAATGAACATACAATACCTAATTATGGACTATTCAAATAGGCTTTATTTTTGAAGGGTCCTATCTTATGGATGGGGAGATATTCTTGACCATCTCCCCATCCATAGACAGTTGACCCTATAGAAAAAAAAATGCTAGGTAGTCCCTTTGCATCTGTCCGTCCATTCCACCCAATTGCGATGCTGAATCAGCTTAATGATATCTGTATTATGATCCTAGTGGAGTTTCTGAGAATGATCGCAACAAGTCAACAATCAATCAAGCATTCACCACTGGGACTATTATCACAGGTTGGCGCAGAGGCACAGCGCTGCGCCCGGCGCGTGGTTCCCGCTGGCTGTCTCGTCGTTCTTGATCTTCCCGGGCTCGCCATGAATTATGGCACAGAATAAATAATAGTACAAGTATAGTCATTTTTATATAGGTAGGTACTTAAATACATTTGAACTGCAATTGTCTACTCAGGCATACGTGCGGAACTCCACAAACGATAGTAACCCTTCTTATAATTTGACCTCCTACTAATTAATGAAGGTCGATTTGACAATTGATCTTTCGTGATTCTTTGTCAAAATCATAGAGAAAATAATAATTGATCAAAATATATTTTAAACAAAGAAGCTCAAAAAAATCAGGAAAATATGTGGTTCCAAATAATTCCAACAATAGCTATTATTATGGCAGGTATGGGATTGCCGGGATTAGGATTATGGACGTTACACTATGTAGTGCTCGGAAACGTATGTATTACTTACCTAGGTACTTAGCTACTTCTACACTACGGGTCTCACACCTACTTAAACTATACCTGCAGGGTCAGGGAGATCCCTCAAAATAGGTATAAATAAAATAAATAAAATAAATAATGCTGGACAGTTCACACAACATTATCTAGCCCCAAGCTAAGCCAGAGCTTGTGTTATGGGTACTAGATAACTGATATACTTAATATAATACATTACATAGATAGATATTTTTATTATGCATAGAAAACACCCAGAACACCCTGAACAAATATCTGCAGAACGCACAAATTATTTGTTCCGAGGCGGGAATCGAACCCGCAACCTCCTGCGTCGCAGGCGAACCATCGCCAGCCGCGCCACAGAGGTATAACATTGTATTGTATCGAAATTTACAAGAAGTGTATCCTGTCACACTAGATGTTGTAGTTTTACTTGACATTACGTCAGTTAAATGTATTTTTTGCATGTTTACGAGGTAGCACAAAAACAAAAGATCTAAAAAATACTTCAACAAATCGATTCCGACGGTAATTTCCCCGACATTTCCGTTTTTGGTAATATTGCAAGGAACGTTTGTTACTAGCAAAATTTCCAATGGCCCAATATTACAAGGAACCGCACATCATTATGTACCTACTCGAGGGCAATATGACACCCTCTTGAAAAAAGTAGGTACTTACCTAGGTAGTTATGTTCCTTGATATTATAAGACCTGTACGAATCTCAATGTTCTATGACGTCAGTACTGTACCCAAATAAGAGGCCAATTATACTCGATTCTATTGGCAAGTGGCAATGAATTGAATTGAATGGCATTGTCAGTTTTCGCTTTTTTGAATAATAACTGTTTCCTCTTTTATGTCTACTTATCTATGTTATATTATAAATGTGGGCCTTGAGCTATCGTATTGATTTGAATTAACGACAAGAGAAACACAAACATACCTCTCAAATCCTACATCCATACTGCCCTTCATTCGCACTGGGAATAAAGTGGCAGAAGAGGAATTAGGGCTTTGGTCCTCGGGGGCAAGCGGGCGGAGGGAATAGGTATTCAAAAACCTAGGTACCGATTTAGAGGTGCTTAAATCCTATATCTACCATGTCTCATGTCCATCTCTCTAGTTTTTGTATAACAATATATTATGGGTCAGCTCCATTACAAAATCCGCAGATATTACGTAGATAGGTATATTGCAAATATATGCCCCATCAAAAACGTAAACATGCGCGTCCATACCGACTAAAGACCAATTTATCCCTCTCCCATGCCTACCGCAAATACAACCAGACCATCTGTGTGTGACACAACCTCATAGAGAAAAAACTTGGTACCTACCTGAGGGGCGAGTCCGAGTTTACACACACCATCGTAACGATGATCGTAACGGCGAGTGTACGTGTATTGCGTAGTAACTAGCCATTAATCTGTGACGTTTTTGGCACAGATTAATAGCTAGTTATTATGTTATACACGTACGATCGTGTTACGTTCACCGTTACGATGGTGTTTGCAAAACTCAGACTCACCCCACTGGGTTGTTATTGGGTTAAAATGTGAAAATCTAATCGATAGGTAGTTCCGGTTGCGTTTTTACCATAGAAAAATAAAATCTTTATTTCAGATATAGTCCATAGTTATATTAGGTACATATCTACCTAGTCCAAGTGTTGAATGTTGAACTTACCGTCTTGACCGTCTTCAATCTCCGTACGAATTTCATTAGTGCTAGGACCACACTGGCTATGGTAGAATTTGTAAAAGACATAGAAACTTCGTTTTGGTGGCAATGGCAGCACTAAAGTGGCTGTCACTGTCAGTGATTTTACGTAAACACTTGCTGTGTGAATTCGTGAACTTTGTCGATTTTTGATTAAAATGTGGTACGAAATCCTGCCAAGCTTTTGCATTGTTATGGCCGGAGTTGGCTTACCGGGATGGGGCCTTTATCACATTCACAATTTAGCTCTTGGCAACGTAAGTACATGCAGTATAAAATATTAGGTAACACCTGATTCCTACACTACTATCATCCTGCAACTGAACTGACTGTCAGTCCGTCTACAGAAGCGAATTGTGCAAGGTCTTATAGATAAAAATAGTTTTTGATTAGTTATGGTGCTAATTTAAACGCCACTTTCAAGCTGCTATAGCAAGTGATACAGAATTTACTAAATAAACCCTGTTTTGTTGGTATTTCCGAATAACATACTTATACGTTTCTTATTTTCAGCACTTCAGGCGCACCTTAACCGATAGGTGGGACCGCGCTCTGTACCAGCGTGACCTCAGGCTCACAGGCAATCCCTACAAAGTCAATGTAAGTTGAATATGTATGGTACCTTAGCTAGTTTGAATGCTGCATGCACTGACCTCAAAGTAAATGAACTGCGGGTCAGCGCTCAAAAAGTGTCCAAACCAAAAGAGAATCAAAACACATTAAACATTGGTTGATAAGGGGGCAGATGCTGAAATGAAAATAATTTTTTCGGGCGTAGGCCCCAACCAACAATTTTCGTCATGTTTATCCGTCCAGTGCTGCTTGATTATTGAAGACATTCGAAGGACTAGAGTGTGAATCGGCAGTGTAACAAACTCATTTGTCATAGTTCAAATTTTCAAAGGTGCTACATTTTAGTGTTGATGGTGTATGGAATGATAAGTCCACTGTAGAGTTATTATTAGAACTTTTCCAGCTAAGAGATAAACAAACCAAGGGACGGAAAGCAGCATCCAACTGAGTACTCAATACCAATACATACAGCGATCACCAATTTGCCTGCCAAGCATCGTTATTAAGGCAAATCCATTACTATCCCATTCCCATTGCATTATAACGAGGGAGGCTGATGATGAAAATGACTGCATTTTGGTTTCATTATTGTAGCCATTTTTTTTTTCTTTAACAACCATCTGTTGGGACTAATTTACTGACAGAAATAAGTATAACTTGACTATTTATTATTCTAATCATCCACTAACACTGCACTTTCTTACACAATATGTAGAATATCAGATTTCTATGATGAACATAATATACTAAATGAATGCATAAAAGTCAAGTTATCTAAAGTGCAAGTGGACTTATGATCACACATTAATTATCAAGTATAGAACCTATCCTACATAGGTAAGTAGGATGATCACACATTAATTATCAAGTATAGAACCTATCCTACATAGGTAAGTAGGTAGATAAACCAATGTAAAACAGTACACCTCTTCACCGCTTTTACTTGGATGGAAACAGACACAAGCAACCATGATAAAAAAATATTTTTCTTGTTTCAGGCCCTTGATCAAATTCCTGACAAATGAGTTGGTGCAGAGCGATATAGCTAAATTAGAGTACCTAGCTTATTTTAATTTGTAAAATAAAAGTTAATAAATTATGTGAATTCCATCGGTAACATTTACTTTTTAGGATTACGTACCCAAAGGGCAAAACGGGACCCTATTACTAAGGCTCTGCTGTCCGCCTTTCTGTCTGTTCGTCCGCCTGTCTCTCATGAAACGTGATAGTTAGTAGACATGCGCGCGGTGGCGGCATGATCTTTTTTTTAGGGCATAGGAAATGTATTAAGTCAGAAACTAAAACATTAAAATCAAATAGTTTTATTTAAAACTACATTTAGAATTTAAAGTGCAAAGCGAACCGTGCTTTCATTTAAGATCACGGTTTTTCTTGCAAAACTCGTAATTGTCGTGGATGAATATAATTTTGTCTCCACAGGGCTCAGCCGAGACCTTTTCGCACTTAAACTTTACAAGGCCCGGTGGGCGGCGCGCGGCGACTAAAAACACGCATTTATACAAATGTGGAATAAGTAGAGTAGCCTTTTAAAAAAAAAAAACCATAGGTGCTGCCACCTTAGTGCTTTCGGAGCTAGATCTAGCGCGTTTTTGGGACATTTAGCGCTGAAATTTTAATTTTAACTCCTAGCGGAAAATATAGCATACATTTCGGTGAGTGTGCGCAGGAGCTGCACGATTTGATCCCCTCGTCTCCATTCCGCCACCTGACGACCAGACGTGGAGAGGCATTTCACCCTTTTGTTGTTGACATACTACCGTCGCGTACAAACCGTTTCTCAAGGTCTTTCATCATGCGGACAGCAAAGGCCTCGAACTCTCTTCCGGCTTCTTTATTCCCTTTATCATACAACTTGGGCATCTTCAAACGAAGAGTTAATAGGCACCTTCTAGGCGAGCGTGCTTAAATAGGCCTCATCATCGCTTCCCATCAGGTGAGAAGTAGCCAAACGCAAGCCTATTTTAGATTTTTAAAAAAATTGCGCGTTTTTGACAGACTAAACTTAGTAAAAACAAGTCGCTATCTCGGCAAAAAGTAGGAAGTAAGTAGCAACACTGCAATTCGTTAAGCTTCCGTTCCGTTCCTTAAGTTTAGAGTGGGGTCATTATAGGTACTTAAGAATAATATTAAGACCAGAGAATATTGAGATTTAAGATGATAAACACAATTTGTATTGTGTAAAAACTTCTTCCTACTATGCCTTTTTTTTTAACATGCAAGCTAGCGGATTTTAGCGCTATTTTCAAGAATTTCAAACACTTTTAGCGCTGATGGGCCTAAGAGAGGTGGCAGCACTGCCTCCTAGTAGTCTTTGACAACCTCGTAGTAGACAGACATCTCTGCTCGTAGACTAGAAAACATAACCTCCTCATGACGACCTCTGTGGCGCGGCGGGCGAAGCTTGGCCTGCGATGCAGGAGGTTGCGGGTTCGATTCCCGCCTCGGAACAAATATTTGTGCGATCGCAGATATTTGTTCAGGGTGTTCTGGGTATTTTCTATGTATAATAAAAATATCTATCTATGTAATATATTGTATTAAGTATATCAGTTATCTAGTACCCATAACACAAGCTCTGCTTAGCTTGGGGCTAGATAATGATGTGTGAGCTGTCCAGCATTATTTATTTATTTATTTTTATTTATAACACTAACATAATGCACAGAAGCCATTACCTAAGATGAAGAAGAAGAAGAAGAATAACACTAACACTAACCTAAGTAACCTACAAATTACATTTTTATTTTATCTAGGAAATGCAGGATGGATAATTGTTTCTCTGATTTAACACAAGAATTCCTCTCGGTTGCATTCCACAATATCCTTTATTACACCAGAATTTATCCGCCAAGTATATTTGAAACCCGACGCAAGTATAGCATCGTCGTTTATCGCTCCATCCATCCGGAAGTCAACCAGTACATTGATTTGTGTCTGAAGACTATAGCAGAGTGTTTGAAGAGCGCTCAGCTGAGTCGCATCGAGTTCGCAATCACCAACAACAGCTACGAGCCTCTGGTGAAGTTTGTGTTCGATTTCGACAAAAACTCTCAGTATGATGAGACAGCAGACGCTTATTTGATCCAGGCAGAGCAAAATCTACGTGCCTTCTGCTTAAAATTGACGACAATAAGCAACAAATTCAAAAACCTACCTGAAGACTGCAGTTTTTCCATTTACCTCCACACCAATGAGTCAACTGCTGTTGCGATGGCAAATAATCCTGACTTAGAAGATTTCCCACTCGTGGAAGTTGAGAGTAAGCATGACGAGTTGGATAAGATATTTCCACTGAGGAGTTTTTCAATGAGGAGCTACAATATTGACACCTACGCGGAATTTAGTTTTGATACCTGATGCGTTGACATTATTTTGGCTGAATAACCTTACATTTTATTTCCAAATTAAGATATTAGAAGGTGATAAAAATAATCAAATTAGACGAGACCACACAAGGAATACCTAACACAGAAATAAGGAAAGAGGCTTTGTGACCAAAATTAAAACCCTGAAATGGAGATGAGTTACGAGGAATTGATAAGTGGAGCAAAAGAGTCAGCCTGGTAGGTATACAAGCCAAGAATTGGGAAAAGAAATAGGAAGACAATATCAAAAATAATGGAGGAAAGCTTAAAATTAACATTAACAAGAACTGCACTGGATGGAGGGAAATGAAAGGGATTGTAGAAGGCCTGTTCCAAAGGGCACACAGACAAAGATACTTCATTGTACACCTTATTAAATAAAATATAAATAAACTGCTGACGTGACGACAGCTGAGGAAAACTGTCAAAGTTATAAAAAATGGTGTGTCAGTTCCGACGTGCTACTGGAGTTTACTCCAGACCAGTTCAGTATAAGATGCGTAAATATGTTGCGCAGAGGGAAAACATATTTGTTAACCCATTTGACTACCTATCTATTTGCAAATGTTTCTTATTCCAAAATGTACCTAACGAGGTTAAATCAACTGAATGTATCTGACACTTGGTTTATTATTAATATTTATTTGAATTAAAATGGACAAAACTTGAAAACCTGTGATAACTGTGTGTTTAATAAAATATCGCAATAAGGCCTTGATTAATAAAAATACTTAACTACTATAAAACACCACCATTCTTATTCAACTTCACTTTCAGACAGCGAAGCCTTGAGTATATTTCATCCCAGTCCACATACCCACCAATCAGCTTCCTCACATTGTTCCCGCTATCTTGATAACCAGCTCTACCATGAAGCAGCCTGATGTTATCGAACACTAGAACATTTCCTGCTTTATTCTTAAACTTTGCTGCAAACTTATGGCCTAGCTCATAAAATAAGCTATGCGCTTTGTACCACGGTATTACATCTTCTATAGAGCCAGGAAAATGACTGCCCCTCTGAGGTATTGAGAAGCTTATTCTTGTTATTTCCCCGTGCTTGTCTAAAACAATGACAGGGGAACGGTACAGTTTGAAGAACTCCAAACCATCTTGTGTTCCCACATCACTCCATTCAACTTCAACGTCAGTTAAAAGCTTGAACTCTTCAGGGTGATTGACCTTCATGTAGTTGGCCACGTAATGGCAATCAGAAAGGAGATTTTCGCCTCCCTGGCTTGCTGTCTGTACTAAGCAATGCAGCAAGTTGACCCCTGGACAGTACTCGTAGTAAGGCAGATCAGTATGCATTTGTAAGTTGCTAGATAGGTATGCAACATTACTTGTATTTGGGACATTCTCTACAACGAATTTGACTCCATAATGTGTCCGTTTTGTAAAACCAATTTTCGCTACTAAAGGGTCCAAAGCAGTTTCAACACCAGGTGTATTTTCTAGTAACGCCACCCCATAGATAGATAACTTGTATAGCCAGTTGTACAATGCTTCATCCGATTGTAAAATCTCATTGTAATCATGTTTGCTGCATATCTTCTCAAAGTCATTCCCCTGCCATGTCTCTTTCTTTGGCCTGTAAATAGTTTGGTTGTAATTCGCCTGACTTTTAGTTGTAAAACTTCTGAATTTCAGCCAATCATACTTATAACTAGATGCATGTCCATCTGGCCATGTCACATGGAGATGTTCATCTTTTTTAATGACATTTTCTGGTTTGACGTCGGGGTCAAAGTAACTCCAGTCCAGGATCCGGCTTCTTGCCGAGTAGTGGAAGCACTGCTCACACTGACAGTTATCTCGGAGCCAGACATAGGGAAACTGCAATTCTTCACCTTGTATCTTCACTTTTAAATGGTCCTGTGGTTTATTTTTTTTAATACTGTGAATTTGTGAGCCAGATATGAGTTTGGGTAATGTTTTTAATATGTTATTTGTGGACTTCAATCGCGTTAGAGTAAACATGGCTGTGTCCTCTGGAGCTTAGAGTTTGATAAACTGAGACTGAGATAATTAACGTCATAGTGTAGGTAGGTATGAGATAATAATTTATGTTATTTGTCACATCGTTCATTAATCTTTACGACATACATCTTAGTAGGTACTTTATCTATGGTAGATACCTACTGCTTGCTTTGTGTTCAACCTACGTGGATGCCGCAAGAGAATATATTTTGTACTAGTGTCCGCCCGCGGCTTCGATCGCTTTTTATTGTGATAAAAAGTAGCATATAGCTCAATCCAGGTCATAATTTATCTGTGTACCAAATTTCATCGAAATCGGTTCAGCTGTTTCGGCGCGATTGAGTAACAAGCACACAAACATCGTAACTTTGACATTTATGATAATAGTGGGATACTTTTTTCTAGCTTGTTTATCCCACAACTGGGTAAAGGTCTCCTCCAAAACTATTCAACTGTCTCCGTCCTTCGCCTTCCACCATCCTTGATAGAAGGCGTCAAGGCGCTCTCTCGGCTGACCACGTCGTCTGTAGGCTTTTCGGCAAGACCCGCCCAATCCCACTTCAGCCTAACCGTTTTGCTCCCCCTCACATCAGCAATTCCTGTTAATGAACGCAGCAGCATTAAAATAATTATTTCCTACATACATACATACACGCCTTTTTCCCCGAAAGGGTAGGCAGAGCCTCAAAGGCCTCTCTTTACCGTGGGTTGCACCATCATGGAAATACAGATTTATTTTGAAAACGTATTTTAATGAAAATCAAAAACTATCACTAATGAACTATAAATTAGATAATAAATAATATAACAAGAGTAGATTTGAACAATTTGAGTAGAACAATTGTGCCGAGAAAAAATAACTGAGTATTCATTCGTTTGGTATATATCTTCAAGTAGTTAGACTAGAATAGTCTAGCTAGAATAAACACGAATAACATAATAACAACCTTGTCAACACAATGAGCTTGACAGATAATTATATTTAATGATCACACAAGATGAGCATAATAAAGATAAGTCAGCATAATACATTCCAAGACATGTTTAACGAGTGAATACTGGGAACAGGAGGGTCGATAAAACAAATCCCACTAAACCGTAATTATATCATAAATTCGCAAATCTTCAGGCAATCTTTTTGTTTATAACAAATGTTCTATTTCTAGATACATCATCATCATTAGCACCAGCTGTTCGACGTCCACTGCTGGACTCCCACTCCCACTAGACGTCCCACTGACTCTTAATCAGTCAATATGTCTATTTCTAGCTTAATTGCACTGTACCAAGTACAACTTGTATAAAGTGTTACAAAAGCCACATTCACCTACCAATTATCATACAACTCCATTTATGTATTATATGTATATATATTTTTATTTGAACGGACGTGACGGAACGTCCCAGAAGTAGATGGCCCACCTGATGTTAAGCGGTAACAATGCATTAACTCACAGACCTCACAGGTCATGTCTACCTAGGACACGTCCTATGCGGCATTTCATTGCGCCCGCCACCCTGAGACATAGAGATGAAAAGTCTCATGTGCCTGTAATTTAATCGGCACCCATACCCTTCAAACTGGAACACACATCAGATATATTATCTTGGTTCAACTAGCACACCCGCTCGCAGCTTCGTCCGCGTATATGAAAAAAAACCTTGCCCAAAAACTAAGCAAGTGAAAACCCTTGTTTTAACTATGATAGACCTCTGTTTGACCACAATCTCACCTGTTGGTAAGTGACGATGTGGCCGAAGATGAAGCACAAAGGTCTAGAAGGCAACTATTCACTCTAGCCTTGAAGAGACCCAGTTTATAGTTTTCAGGAAAGACAGACGACGCAACGGTAGTTTATTCCACTCCTTAGCAGTTCGCATTATAAAGGAATTATGTTGAATTCATTAATTAGTTTTGACGGTGAAGCGTTCCTAACGACGCGGAAAGCAACTCATTTCTAAAGTAGTGATAAAAGCTTGAAGTATATTCTCCAGCAGACAGGGTTAAACTGGTTCAGGCTGGAAGCCGCAGCAGCTATTGAGGAGTCAACACGGACTCTATCGCGTAGTTAAATTCTTCATTGTACTCAAATGTTAGTTGGCAGATACGCACATGGATGCGGCTCCGCACCATTAACCAACACAATAAACGCTGGGCACGGATTACGGACTGCAGACAGTCAAGAGCAGCCCTACCGGCTGCCTTACCACAACTGACACGTCGCCTGCTCAACCTTCAAAGAATAGACCTTCGCACCATCGTGGCGACACTCATAGGACACTGTCCCCAGAACAAACACCTCTTCAACATCGGAGCCACAGACAGCCCACGCAGAGGGTGTCTGACCGAAGAAGAATCGGCTGCCCACGTAGTCCTGGAATGTGTGGGAGTAGCAGCTCAACGAAAACAAATCCTCAACAACCCGAGGTCACTCCGCCAAGCCTGCGAAGACCCCAGGAAACTTCTGTGCTTCTGGACGAAGTTAGGCTGGCTAACTACCTAGTCAGATAACTCTCACGCATAATGGACCGCCCATAGAGTTAGAATGCGGAAAAGGGAGTTCTTTAAAATTAACATTAACATGGTAGTTGGGATATTGTTTGTGTGTTCCGTTGATCACACTAACGGCAAACAAGTGATTTCGACGAAAGGTAGAGAGCTCGAGACAAATAGAGTAAGTCCAGACAGAACACGGCGAAACAAGTCTAAAACTACGCTCACAAACACAACAACTAATAGTACTGCACGTAAATACGCGCACACACAGATAATGCATCCAAACTTAGCTCATCACTGCTTAGTCTGTGTCGGCGTGTTTGTGTTGTGTGTAACACGCACACGCATAGAAAACTGGCGTCAGTTTGCTAGGGCAATGTTCCGTCTTAACTTTACTTACCTGTTTGTCTGATATAGATGATGAGTTGGATGACGTTAGAACGCGAGCGGGGCCGCGGGCGGGTGCTAGTTGAAGGTGTATCTGATCACAATACTAATGATCTCACGGATCTGAGACCAGTCTCAACAATGTTTTAGTCCTATTTTGATCTTATGATACGCATTACTCAGAAGGCCCCGGATGTTCCAAATGTGTTCGAACTTCTCAGGCTGCGTGTTGAAATTGCTGTCTGTCGCTTTCACCCAGAGCTCCATCTGATGAGCAAAGACAAAGTTTATCATTTCTATAGGGTTCCGAATCCAAGTGGCCATCAGGGATTTTGAATATGTCGATATTTATCTTTTTCAGTATTACATCTATTGTATAGAGTATCGTTGAAGGCTGCGATCACAGAACATCTGTGATCAAAGGTTGAAGGTCTCAGACGTACTGCGCCGACCACAAAAAAATTGTGAAAAGGGCAAGACAATAATGAAGTGGCCTCTACGGCCCCGTCTGTCGCCTTGTTGAGTCCTCCTTTAAGAGGATGAAGGAGGAGAAGGGCTTCTCGGTTTCAGCTAAAATCTTGTTGGTTCGTCCAATGCAAGGTTTGAAAGAGATGCAAAGTGTAAAATGAGAGACAGCGCCAGAGCCAGAGTTGGAATTCGGAAAATAACGCTGATGACTTGCGAAACGGAAATGATTGCGCAAAAATTTAATAAAACTTGTACCTTGTTGAACGTGCGTCTTTTTGAAAAAGGCTAGGTTTCTATTGCATTTTTTTTTCATCGCGACGATAAAAAGTACTTCTGTAGCACTTCTAGGTTATTAGTTATTCATATGGCCATTTTACTAACCACGCGGTGCCCGGTCCGTACTGATATCGACTTTGTATATATTGGTAGCGATTCTGCAAAGCATTCCCTAATTTAAACCGTGCTAAAATTATGGCGCGCCCTTTCTAATAGACTGAAATACAAAAACTGAAAGACAGCGATAATTTTAACGACTGCTGCACAGAATCGCTATCTGTCTCATCATCAGTCTACACTAGTCCACTGCTGGACATAGGCCTCTCCCAATACGCGCCTCTGAGCCCGGTGTTCGGCTCTTCTCATCCACTTTCTGCAAGCCGCCTTAGTAAGCCATCGCTCCACCTAGCCAGAGGGCGCCCCACGCTAAGTTTGCCAAGACGCGGTCTCCACTCAAGAACTCGCTTACCCCAACGGTTGTCGGTTCTTCGGCATATATGACCAGCCCATTGCCACTTCAGCTTGCTAATCCGGTGGGCTATGTCAATGACTTTAGTTCTCTGTCGGATAAGCTGATTTCTCATTTTTTATCTGTTTCGCCATCTAGAAACTAGACAACACGACTCTAGACTGTACATACCTCTGCCTGTTGTTTCTGCATTGGTAACAAGAGGGTCCACAGCGTCCAGGCGTAGTGCCGCGAGGGCGGCGCGCAGTCGTACATCAGCTCGGCACTGTACATACCTCTGTCTGTTGTTTCTGCACTGGTAACGAGATGGTCCACAGCGTCCAGGCGTAGTGCCGCGAGGGCGGCGCGCAGTCGTACATCAGCTCGGCCTCGTACCACGTGGCGCCCTGGTCCGGACTGAGGTCCACGCGGACTATTTGGGCTCCACCTCCGGAGTACGCATACCCTGTTAAACAATTATTATAATATTCATATAAATAAATGGATAAATAAAATAAAAGGGCATTTATTCCTTACACTTTAATTACTAACAAACAAAGGATATAAGTATAAAAATAATATTTGGGCTAGTGTAAGAGGAAAAGGTCGAGGGCTCAGCCACGCTGTTTTTCAGCCTCGCCTTAGAATGCTGCTGTCGTCACAGCGACCAGATGTCAGCCATCTGTCTCTTGTGCTGTGCGGACGTGACGTTGGGTGCTCTACCTGTGTGTTCTTCGTTTTTTTTTTACATATCAGACACCAGGCACCAGTCTCTCACAAAACAGGTCTACAGTCTGTGTACCCAACCGAGTTGTAAATTATTGTATAGAAGACCTTTTTGTTACAGAAAATAAATCTTTATTTTATTTTATTTTTAACCCCCGACGAAAAATGAAGTGGTGTTATAAGTTTGACGTGTCTCTGTGTGTGTGTGTGTCTGTCTGTCCCATCGTAGCTCCCGAACGGATGAACCGATTTCGTTTCTTTTTTGCAAGGTGTATTTGTCGGGAGTGTTCTTAGCTTTGTTTGATCAAAATCGGTTCAGCCGTGGTTTTTTAAATTTTTACAAAATTACTTGTATTAGGCACAAATCAAATACTTTCACAGACTTTTCATCTTCACGTCTCAGGGTGGCGGGCGCAGTGCAATGCGGACGTAACTTATGAGGTAATGCAGTGTTAACATCAGTTGGGCCATCTGCTGGTTATCCAAGCAGTAAAAAAACAGCAAGTAATAGACAAAATGTAGGTAGTTTTATAAAACTTGTATATATAGAGTACGTAAATAATGTTCGTTCGACCGCGCTGGGCTACGGTCGGTCAGGGAAATTATAATTATGAAAATAGGTAGCTTTAGTCACCAGAATAAACGAAGCCTTACATTTTTAACCCCCGACGCAAAAACGACGGGGTGTTATAAGTTTGACTTGTCAGTGTGTGTGTGTCTGTCTGTCGTGATCCCTCATGTCATGGTCCTTCTGACTTCCAAGAGCGCTCTTTATCAGTTTTTCTTCGTAGAAAGAGTATCGAGTGGCACTAATGGGGATATATATTTATATTTATTTGGATCACCAACGAAAGAAGCACAATCGTGCAAACATATAATTCTAAACGGATAATGTACTGGTGTGGTCTAGCCGTGATGTCTCCGTCGCTGACGGTGGCGCAGGCGCAGTCCTCCGGCTCGCAGATGGCGGACGTCACCGGCAGGCTGTAGACGGGCGGCGCGCTCTCGAAGTCCGCCGTCTAATGTACTCGTGTGGTCTCCCTCACCCCTAGCCGTGATGTGTCCGTCGCTGACGGTGGCGCAGGCGCAGACGTCCAGCTCGCAGATGGCGGACGTCACCGGCAGGCTATAGACGGGCGGCGCGCTCTCGAAGTCCGCCGTCTAATGTAATCGTGTGGTCTCCCTCACCCCTAGCCGTGATGTGTCCGTCGCTGACGGTGGCGCAGGCGCAGTCCTCCGGCTCGCAGATGGTGGACGTCACCGGCAGGCTGTAGACGGGCGGCGCGCTCTCGAAGTCCGCCGTCTAATGTACTCGTGTGGTCTCCCTCACCCCTAGCCGTGATGTGTCCGTCGCTGACGGTGGCGCAGGCGCAGTCCTCCGGCTCGCAGATGGCGGACGTCACCGGCAGGCTGTAGACGGGCGGCGCGCTCTCGAAGTCCGCCGTCTCCCACGTCTTGGACGAGTTGAACGAGCGGTAGTCCTTCTTGTGCCAATGCGATGAACTCTCCTCGTCCGATACTGTTATGCTCTCTGTTACAAATATATATTTTTCATGATGAACATTTATGAAATTATTTAGCTTGTCAGTGATGATGACGATGATTATATATGTAATTTACGACACGAATAAAATATTTAACTTAAAGGTAGTTCTAGTTCTTATTCCGTAGAATGTTAGGTTATTATTAGAACTTAGGGGCCTTTCCGTAAAGGCAAGTCCGGGGTTAGAAGGGTTGATGGAAGATCGCGAGCTACCCTCCTCACTACTAGTTCGAATAAAAATAGATTAACAAAAAAAAACCATTAGGTAGTTCGAGTAAGAGAATTCGAAGATGTTGTAGGTATTGAGGTAAGACTTTCGTTTAGGTTAATTCGAGAAATTTCATGAATACCGTTATAACCGTTATTTCCGTTATTTATGTCTTGTTTTTAACTAGTTTGTAAGGTGTGCAATAAAGTATTTTCATTCATTCATTCATTCATTCCATCTAATAAATAAATATTTAGGCTAAAATGCTTGATGACCAAATGAGTCTGAAGCCAAGTTTGAATCTTAGACACTTGACTAAGAGGTATTTACAAATATACCTAATCTTTCATTATCTGAGGTTTTAGCCTCTAAGGATTTATAAGTTTGAACGTGTCATGGACCATTGGAGTTTGTGGATCCTCTTCTAGAGTATAAATGAGTCTTTAAAGATCAATAAAGATCTATATTATAATATAAGTCTTAAAATTAAGACTTTTAAATTAAATATAATTTTAAATTCTGAAATACATTTTTATTTCAAACATTCTGGAATAATAACTTTCCTGAAAGAATGTTTCTTTATCCCTTAACGTCATTATACTTTATAATATTTACATAACACACGACACGCAGCGGGTAGCCGTGGGACACACGTATATCTAGGATATGATAACTGTGACATACATACTGTGCAGACATTACCGAGCCACTTGACGCTGCGCACGGCGGGCGCGCCCGGCACCACGACACGCAGCGGGTAGCCGTGGGACACACGTATATCTAGGATAAGATAACTGTGACATACATACTGTGCAGACATTACCGAGCCACTTGACGCTACGCACGGCGGGCGCGCCCGGCACCACGACACGCAGCGGGTAGCCGTGGTCGGGCGGCAGAGGCTTCCCGTTCATGTGCGTCGCCAGCAGGATGTCTCCGCGCGGGTTCAGCGCCATGGACAGCGGGATGGAGGTGTTGAAGTTCGTGCCTGTCGCGTCTATGTCCGCGCCTTGGAACTGACACACAAATTATACTTCTACCGGCTCTTAGAGGTGACGGCACGATGGAGCAGGATTCATCTGTATCGCGGCGGGCGAAGGTTCGCCTGCGACGCATGAGGTTGCGGGTTCGATTCCCGCCTCGGAATATTTGTACGATCTGCAGATATTTGTTCAGGGTGTTCCGGGTATTTTCTATGTATAATAAATAAATAAATAATGCTGGACAGTTCACACAACATTATCTAGCCCCAAGCTAAGCAGAGCTTGTGTTATGGGTACTAGATAACTGATATACTTAATACAATACATTACTACATAGATAGATATTTTTTATTATACAAAGAAAATACCCAGAACACCCTGAATAAATATCTGCGATCGCACAAATATTTGTTCAGAGGCGGGAATCGAATTTTATCGGGATAAAAAATATCTATCTATGTAGTAATGTATTGTATTAAGTATATCAGTTATCTAGTACCCATAACACAAGCTCTGCTTAGCTTGGGGCTAGATAATGTTGTGTGAACTGTCCAGCATTATTTATTTATTTATTTATTCAACTCACAATATGATAATATATACATACAACACACACAATATAATCCTCATATGCCATATACCATTATACTTAATTCAGTTGGCACCCTTTTCCGGGTTAAGGGGATATAATCACATTTACCAGTGTGCGTTTACTAGTTTGTTTGAAGTTTAGGTACAGTTTTACCCAAAATATAAGTTTGATCGACTGTTTACGTTCGCGCAGAAAAGCACAGACTTATATCTGACAGGAAACGAACGTATACTCTAACCCGCTGTATAGCTCTGTCCCGCTCACATCTAAGAGTCGACCGGCCGCGATTTTGCCGCGAAATCGATTAACCAATAATAGCGCAAGATTTTAGCGCGCGATTGCTATTGGTAGAAAGAAGGTTCCCGCGCTATAGAAATTGTTCTGCGGCGCTGGTACATCGGGCGACTTATATTTTGGGTTAAACTATAACGTATGTATTTGGGCTTCGTCGTAGAAGCTCGGGTATTCAGCTAGTAGTAGTAGAGCTTTTTTGTGAAAAAAAGCTATTTCTGCCGCAAAGCAGTAGTGCTCGCATTGCTGTGTTCCGGTTTGAAGGGTAAGGGTACCGGTGAAATTACAGGCACATGAGACTTTACATCTTTATGTCTCAGGGTGGCGGGCGCAGTGCAATGCCACATAGGGCGCATCCTAGGTGGACGTGACCTATGAGGTAATGCACGGTTCATAGGCAGAGGTTACCGCTTAATATCAGGTGGGCCATCTGCTTGTACAGTCATTCAAGATGAGTACTATAAAAAAAAAAACTTGTCGCAAGGTACTCACAATAACATGTTTGCCTTCGACATCGGCCTCGTCCACGCCGCAATGCAGCAGCACGTCGCGCAGCTACACGCCGCTCCACACGGCGCTGCTGATGGCGCCGCCGGCCCAGCCGATGAGTAGTACTCACAATAACATGTTTGCCTTCGACATCGGCCTCGTCCACGCCGCAATGCAGCAGCACGTCGCGCAGGTACACGCCGCTCCACACGGCGCTGCTGATGGCGCTGCCGGCCCAGCCGATAAGTAGTACTCACAATAACATGTTTGCCTTCGACATCGGCCTCGTCCACGCCGCAATGCAGCAGCACGTCGCGCAGCTACACGCCGCTCCACACGGCGCTGCTGATGGCGCCGCCGGCCCAGCCGATGAGTAGTACTCACAATAACATGTTTGCCTTCGACATCGGCCTCGTCCACGCCGCAATGCAGCAGCACGTCGCGCAGGTACACGCCGCTCCACACGGCGCTGCTGATGGCGCTGCCGGCCCAGCCGATAAGTAGTACTCACAATAACATGTTTGCCTTCGACATCGGCCTCGTCCACGCCGCAATGCAGCAGCACGTCGCGCAGGTACACGCCGCTCCACACGGCGCTGCTGATGGCGCCGCCGGCCCAGCTGATGAGTAGTACTCACAATAACATGTTTGCCTTCGTCATCGGCCTCGTCCACGCCGCAATGCAGCAGCACGTCGCGCAGGTACACGCCGCTCCACACGGCGCTGCTGATGGCGCCGCCGGCCCAGCTGATACCCTTCACATCCTTGTCCGTCACTTCCTGTATCAACAATCACAAAACTATATATAGCATAGCCCCACTACAGAGAACCTTCATATCACAATATTTTCAGTAAAGTTTTTTTTTAATACTATTAGAACGACGGAACAAGCCGTTGGCCCACCTGATGTTAAGCGGTAACCTCTGCCTATGAACAGTGCATTACCTCATAGGTCACGTCCACCTAGGACGCGCCCTATGTGGCATTGCACTGCGCCCGCCACCCTGAGACATAAAGATGAAAAGTCTCATGTGCCTGTAATTTCACCAGCACCCTTACTCTTCAAACCGGAACACAGCAATGCGAGCACTACAACTTTGCGGCAGAAATAGGTATGGTGGTAGTACTTTCCCGGACGAACTCTTTCACAAAAAAGCTCTACTACTACTCAAAGTGCACTTTCATTCAAGTTCTAAGGAAACCTCATTTTATAATGCAAAGTCTTGGAAGAAAAAGCCACGGGCATGTAACGCCGGAACCGATGTATGAGGTTACGTTCGATTAACGTGAGAGAGGAACAGAACGCGCCGTCCGTAAAGAAAGAGTATGAATATTATACAAAAAATGATAATTACATGATAGACAATGCATAGTCTGACATTCCACGGCCAATATTCTAGAACAAAGCTTCCAAATATCAGGCTGTGTTCCAAATACGGCATTTCGTACAATAGAGGACATCACACGTGATGATATTGCACGGCCTGATATTGTACAACCTGATTAAACAAAAGTCCTTATTATATGGCAGTATTTTTTTTTAACAATTTACCAATTAATTTAAAAAATGTAACTAAAATTACGTTGTTTATCGGAAAGCTAAAAACATTCCTTATTCAAAGGTGTTTCTATACTGTTGACGAATATTTAATAGAATAAAAATGACCATTTGCCAACTTTAGCTACCTAAATTACCTTTTATACCTATACTTAAATTTCCAAATTGATGAATGTACCTAGTAACTCTGTAATGTTAGTAACTTTGGATGTTTTTTTTTGTTGTTTTATTAGTTAAAATTTAAGTAGCTAGTTGTTTTACCTATAGGTAAAACAAAGGTAAACTAGATATACTATGTAATAACTTAGTAAACTAAGTAGCAGTTTACGTCATCGAAAAATTTGCGATGCCTGCAAATAAGTCATAAGTGCACACTATTTTATAAGAACAAATTGTAACACTTATTTATGCAAATAAATATCTTGTATCTTGTATCTATTATGAGTGTTCTGAGGTCTATCAGGTATGTTCGGGGTTTATGAATTTAAACTCTGGTTCAAACTGGTACTAAATGGACTGTATTGATTCACTTAGTTCTATTTACAAGTTCTTATTTAGGTAGAATGTTACAAAATGAGACTGGTCGAAAACATTAACATTTGTTTTTTTTTTTCGGAAGGATTTATATGCATTTGACCGCCTGGGGCCATGACTGCTTTACCGGGCTTTTGGTGAGCGCAGATGGCGCTCAACCTGTAAAGTTAGGTTTTGGGCAACGAGTACAAGGGCACCACTTAGGTACGAACCTCGGCTTGGGCTGTTGCCAGGTTGGGAGGATCGGACAGAACGCCCCGGAACATGCTTGTACCGGTTTAGGCGAAGGTACAGAAGGTACTTAGAAGGTTCTTCGACCTCGCCGGCGAGGTCGGTGCAAAGGTGGAGTGTTTTCTCTGTCTTGACTGGATGACTTCACTACCGCATTAGCGGCAGTGATAGGGTCATCGGGATCAACAAGAACATGTCTTGGTCTACGGAGGGACTGAAATTAACATTTGTTAAAAATGGTCCTTATTATATACCCACGCGAGTCCCGCGCCTAGCTGCGGTTCGGGAAAGCGTGTATTTTACAATGGTCTGCGTTTGCTTTACGTTACTATTTCTAGTTACTTAAAATTAGCTTTTTTCTATGAGAGGGCTCGTCGTCCGTAACACTGATATTAAATAAACAACCAGTAGAAGCCGTCCCACAAAAAAAAACTGGTAAATTCCGAAAGATTTAAAATGTTTGAACTGTATAGTTCAAACAAGGCACGTCACTTCTTTGCATATACCATTGAGGCTAGGGATTATATAGACTTTCAGCCAGTCATGAGGTGTCACAAAATGCATGCTGTACAATATTATGTTCTGCATTATCACCATGTGATAATTTAATCTGCCATAACTGATAATTTGTTACAATGGCTTTAAAGTATCAGGGTGGAAAATATCAGGCTGTACATTATTATCTCCCTCCGTAAACACCATCAAACACAAGTAATGAATTTTTTAAAAATAAAATAAAGCACCCAACGTTGAACGGCTGAACCGATTTTGATCAAACAAAGCTAAGACCACTCCCGACAAATACACCTTTCAAACAGAAAAAAAACCAACAGACACTTCAAACTTAACGTTTTTCGTCGGGGGTTAAAAATAGCTAATTGCATAAATCCAGACCAGTAACAAGAAAGTTTAAAATGACGGCCCATGTTTTACTATGCTGCAACCGATTGTTCTTTGATCACAGGGGTCCCTGTGTCAGATAATAAAAAATTACACTGGCTTAAAAAATTTACATGCCTCTTTTAAATATAGTCACGAAGTTTTTTCATATATTTAAATCCAAGAACAATTGTCCATTACCTTAGACATCTCGCTGCGTCTGTTCCCGGCACACATGAGCGCGGCGCGGACCCTGTCCTTGCGGAACTTGCTCAGCTGCTCCAAGGTGAACTCGCGGCAGACGGCGCCGCTGACCACCGACCGGCCCACGAGGGTGACCCGTAGATTACCTTAGACATCTCGCTGCGTCTGTTCCCGGCACACATGAGTGCGGCGCGGATCCTGCCCTTGCGGAACTTGCTCAGCTGCTCCAAGGTGAACTCGCGGCAGACGGCGCCGCTGACCACCGACCGGCCCACGCGGGTGACCCGCAGTTTGTGGGTCGCCGGGTTCACGTCTGGAACAGGCAGGTGTTGGCGCACGTAGAATAATTCGCTGGAAAGTGACAAATAAAGATACGCTGTACGTAAAACAATAATAAACAGATGGCTAGACGGCATTATTTGCCTTTAGGGTCGGTACATATCTGACGGAGTCGTGTTAGTTACACCACTTATAACTCAAGAACGGGTGAACCGATTTCGCTGAAAATTGGTGGGGAGGTAGCTTAGAACCAGGAGATTGACATAGGGTGGGGGGGGGGGGTCACCGGGGGATACCCGTGCGAAGCCGGGGCGAGTCGCTAGTATATAATAAAACATTCAACCTTTCACACCTAACCGTGATGCGTTAGTGCTTCGAGCGTACAGCGTCTGTAAGATCGATGATACGCTCGACGCATTTTCCGGCAGATGTGTACCGACCCTTAGACTGCTGGTATTTATGAAATACTAGCGGCTCGCTTCGGCTAAGCAAGTCCCGGCTCGAACCCGCTAAATTAAAAAAAAAACTGTATTTTTAAGATACCGTTCGAAAGGGTAGGTATATACAAGGATCAATTCCTTCTCAATAAGATAGTAATATCTTCAGCCGGACACGCCGCGCCGCGACCAGTTTGGTTAGTTTATTAGCCGAGAGCCCTCGTGTTGGTTTATTTCAAGAGTTAAGAGGAAAAACCAAGGCCTAGAGAACAAAAACCTAGGTATTTGTAAAATCTATTGCTGTCGCGCAGACCTCAAACCTCCCTCCCGCAAAGCGTGATAGAGACAACTGCAGCTTGGATCGACAATACTTATTAAAAGTACATAAAATCAACGATTCGTAGTCCCCTGATTCCTTCTCCAAAACTTAACCAATTGAACTATTTTTTTTATTAAAAATAAAAGAAAGTTTTAGCCGTGTTCCTATTATTTTATTTTTTTACATAATCTAGTCAAATTTGTTTTCAGGATGTTTGAACACAGCGGAAAATCTGACCATCTTATTAGGTTTTTGAACGTTCATATCTCTTTTAATAATTAATTTATAAAAAAAAGGAAAACATAGGGACATGCCAATGGTGGCCATACATTTTTTGGAAAAAAAAATTTGCTGTACTGGCATTATCCAGGGAGAAAACAGGGGCTACGTTTGTATGAGAAAACGGCCCTTGTGTTTCCTCTTAAGCTCAGCTTGTTTATTTGTTTGTATCGTTTAAATCTTGAGAGATTTTGACGTAGTTCACGTTACCCCATCGAGCTACACTTTAAATACCTGTCTTGTTCCGATAACAATACTATACCACGGTGACATCGAGCTGATCTGATGATGAAGGAGGTGTACAACGGAACTCCTCGGTTAATTATAAAATAAATAAATAAATAATGCTGGACAGTTCAACACAACATTATCTAGCCCCAAGCTAAGCAAAGCTTGTGTTATGGGTACTAGATAACTGATATACTTAATACAATATAATACATAGATAGATATTTTTTATTATATATAGAAAATACCCAGAACACCCTGAACAAATATCAGCAGATCGCACAAATATTTGTTCCGAGGCGGGAATCGAAACCGCAACCTCCTGCGTTGCAGGCGAACATTCGCCCGCCGCGCCACAGAAGTCGTCAAAACTTTACGGCAGGAAGGAACGTTAGCGCTAGCTCTGAACCTAAAGGTAACTTAGTCAAGCTAAATAGTTAGCATACTTAGGTGTATCGAAGTGTTCAATCTGACACTGCGGGGGGATCTCTGCGTTGAAAGGCTTGGCAGTCTTTATAATCAGCCTTTTATCTCTGAACGGCTCCTTCGCCCAGAGCTCGTCGTCAGAATGGTCTACTATATCGTCACAGTGGAGATTACCTGAAAATAGCAGAAAGTGTGTTTATACCATTCCCCATCTAAATGTGTTTATACCATTCCCCATCTAAATGTGTTTATACCATTCCCCATCTAAATGTGTTTATACCATTCCCCATCTAAATGTGTTTATACCATTCCCCATCTAAATGTGTTTATACCATTCCCCATCTAAATGTGTTTATACCATTCCCCATCTAAATGTGTTTATACCATTCCCCATCTAAATGTGTTTATACCATTCCCCATCTAAATGTGTTTATACCATTCCCCATCTAAATGTGTTTATACCATTCCCCATCTAAAAAGCTTATTTTAGTCACCGAAAACAGTGAATACAGACGAACTCTCTTAATTTTTTAAGAGAGTTCGTCCGGGGAAGTTTTACCTACCACCATACCTATTTCTGCCGCAAAGCAGTAGTGCTGTGTTCCGGTTTGAAGGATATGGATGCCGGTGAAATTACAGGCACATGAGACTTTTCATCTGTATGTATCAGAGTGGCGGGTGCGGTGTAATGCCACATAGGGTGCGTCCTAGGTGGACATGACCTGTGAGGTAATTATTTGTTAAAGGCAGAGGCTACCGCTTCACATCAGGTGGGCCATCTGCTTGTTCCGTCATTCACAAAGCTTAAAATAAAAATAAACTCCAGTCCCGTGGATGTCGTAAAAGCCGACTAAGGGATTACACCAGGGGATGGGCAGCAGCAGAATGCTGCAATCACCAATCCGCCTGCCAAGCGGGGTGATTATGGGGGGGCCATTGGATTACATGGGGGAAGCCTCGTCCAACAGTGGTCGTTCAACCGACTGATGATGATGATGAAGGCTATATCGTTCTTCATTTTGAAGACCTCTGTGGCGCGGCGGGCGAAGTTTGACTTGCGACGCAGGAGGTTGCGGGTTCGATTCCTGCCTCGGAACAAATATTTGTGCGATCGCAGATATTTGTTCAGGGTATTCTGGGTATTTTCTATGTATAATAAAAAATATCAATCTATGTAATATATTGTATTAAGTATATCAGTTATCTAGTACTCATAACACAAGCTCTGCTTAGCTTGGGGTTAGATAATGTTGTGTGAACTTTCCAGCATTATTTATTTATTTATTTATCCACTCACATGGTACCCTGTGGGTAGTAACTCACCTATCCTGTATGTCTCGAGCAGTCTGAACACCTCCTCAGTCTTGTGCATGCCATACACACTCCAGAACGGTTCAATGCTGCCCCCCGCCGCATTGTAGATCTGCTCACCGCCAGGGTGCGACGGGAGGAAGCTGGTCACGTCATAAACACCATGTTTATACGTCACCCAGAAATCACACCTGAAAAATAATAAGTTTTTTTTTATACTACTGAATGCCGGAACAAGCAGATGGCCCACCTGATGTTAAGCGGTAACCTCTGCCTATGAACAGTGCATTACCTCATAGGTCACGTCCACCTAGGACGCGCCCTATGTGGCATTGCACTGCGCCCGCCACCCTGAGACATAAAGATGAAAAGTCTCATGTGCCTGTAATTTCACCGGCAATTATTTCAAGTTATTATATTATTGACAGAGCGAGCAAAGTCCTTGCAACAACTGGTTTTTAAGTAGCAGTACATCTTTTTTGTTAAAGAGTTCGTCCGGGGAATTACTACCTCCGTACCTAATTCTGCCGCAAAGCAGTAGTGCTCGCATTACTGTGTTCCGGTTTGAAAGCTGAACATCAGGTGGGCCATCTGCTTGATCGGTCATACAAGTTGATACAAAAATGTGCCTTGGATCTCTAAATTTACAACATCTTTGAATATTGTATTTAATGTTTCATTAATGTATTCATTAATCAATACATTAATAATATTATTATTTCACTCATTTATTCAAAATCTCATTAAAAAAAAACACTATAAAGGAATACTATCTACAAAAAATAAATAGTATAAAAACATTATAGTAAAAATTATATAAAACGGGGAACCACCGGCCGCGGAGCAATGCCCCAACGGTCGGGGGCTAGGACTGCAGAGAGAGGAACCTCCTGACTATGCGTGCCGAGTCCAGGAGTACCGCCTTCTGAATCTGACCCTTGATCCAACTATTAAGCGAGAGCTTCTTAAGGTATTGGTCGAAGCTCTTCGCAATCAGTCCATTCACTGAAACGACTATTGGGACGATAATCGCTATTATTATTTTACTAGCTGAGCCCCGCGGTTTAACAGATTTATAGAAAAAATAAAAAAAATTAATTCACTTATTATTATTATTATAACTTATTCATGGCCAGCTTAGATCTAATAGTAAGCCATTATGTTAATACATAAGATAATCAATATATAATATAATGATGGCTTACTTAGAGTCATGTTGGCAGACCTCCTCAAATCTGTAAGTGGGTAGGTCGGGTCGTTCAGCCCCAGCTTCAAATGGGCAATCCTCAGCTTCAATTGGCAGATCTTTAGCTTCATTTGGACATTCCTCAGCTGCAATTGGTAGATCCTCAGCTTCATTTGGACAATCCTCAGCTTTCACAGTGTTTAAATGCCAACTCTTTGTTTTTACCTTTTCATCTGAAAATAACATAATTCAAAATTTCTAAACTTTTGCCTGCGTCTTCACACGCGTGCTGTAGCGGTATAAGAAGCAGTCCCTCCTCCTGCCCCACCCCCAGCACCCCCTCCATCCACTCACCAAATATCAAAATGACCTCAACCGTTATGGAGTTGAATGGAACTACACATAAAATGCGAGCGTAGCCGCGGGCTGAACCTAATAAAACATAGCCTAAATAACTCTTGGATAATGTAGCTTTTTGTTAATGAAAGATTTTTAGTAAACCCATCAGTAGTTCCGGAGATTACCCTGCATACAAACTCACAAACTTTTATCTCTTTATAATATTCTACTATAAAATAAATAACACACAACAGTTACATATATATAGATAGTCCTGATCCCACACTAGGATTCCCTGTGTTGAATCAAATACTTTAATAACCATCATACCAAAACTGCTTAGCTTGGGGCTAGATAACGTTGTGTGAACTGTCAAGCATTTTTTTTAAAACACCCAGATCTGTAACGAATATTTGCAGATCATACAAATATTTGTACTGCAGCGGGAATCAACCTCTCGCATCTCAGCTGGCTACTTGCCCGACATGCCACAGAAGGTGTCAAAAGAAAAATTAAAATATACATTGACATTCTAACTATACTTATTATTAATCTTTTATTTTTTTTTGCATTGGAAATTGCAGTAACTAAACAAAACCAAATTAAATATGATAGGTAGGTTCAAACCAACTGGATTCTACCAAAAATGGCTCCACCGTAGTTATATGTAGTGGTAGAGCTTTTTAGCTTGTCAGGGGAAGTACTACCACCATACCAATTTCTGCCACAAGACAGTAGTGCTTGCATTTCTGTATTCCAGTTTGAAGGGTATGGGTGCCGTGAAATTACAGTCACATATGTCTCAGGGTAGCAGGAGCAGTGTAAGTACTTTTTTTACTCAGTAGATGAGTTTTTACCAACTGGTTACCATGAGCTCAGTGATATATATATTTATAGTTATAGTGATTCAGTTCAAAAACAATACATTAATTAAATATAAAATTCTACCTTTACATTCTTTATCATTGAATAACTAAAATTACGAAGTAGGCATTCTCTGGCCTTTAACAATGGTTGTAGAATATCAATGCAGTGCCCATATTTTGTACAGAATGGTTTTTGGACTGATTTGCTATATATTTTTACTAAATCCCTATAATGTCTATACTGTCTAGACTAATGTATCGGTTTTTGCTGTCTGTTACTATCCAGAAAACCAATTTGGCAAAAAGGCACAGCAGTTCTCCAGCACACGAGATATGTATTGATTCTCGCCATCTACAGATATCACTCGTTAGAGATGTGTCAATCACAAAAAGTGAACAGATTGGTCACTTGACCACTGTCATGATGATAAGAGCTCATGGTAATCAAGCAGTTCATAAGCTAGGTACCTACCCAGAAATAGACGATTCACTCAGCAATTTGGCCTTGGTATGTGTTATTTGTGCCACATAAAAGTTTTCTATTAATTTGTAACTAATTGTAACCATTAAATGTATTGAGTATTGAGTATTAATTGGGTGAGCATAATGCAAGATAAATCTTAGGATCTTTACCGTGCTTACCAGAAACACTGCTTGCACCATAAAGTACAGAGCCAAGCATGACTCCGCCTCCAATTTTATAATATCCTGGGTCTTCATTATTCTTATCATATCGCTGCCTCTGTTCTCTTACTGTTATGGAAACAAAGTAGCTTGTGACCCTACTCTTTTGAATAAATGAACTGTAAGCATAAACATCATTATTATTACAAACTGGAAGAATTGATAAAAAATACTTTTAAATAATAGCAAGTAATAATACAGGAACACAAAACAAAAGCAATACCTACCTATAATAATGTCATATTATCACCAGTCAGTTCAAGTGATGAATAATTAAATTCGTAATTAACTACCTACTTGAGTATCTTCCTACTAAAAATACTGAAGTAAACATACCTTACAATCAATCTCCTGAGCGACATTTCTCCACAAAATTAGAATTCAATGGTGTGAAGCTGGGTGTGAAGTCTCAGAACAGATTGTACTTCTGATATCTACTATGATCCTAGTGGTTTGGTTCAACCAAAGTAAGATAAAGTCTTAAAAATCAAGTTGTTTTTAACCTTCACTGGAGAATTGTTTATTTTATTGGCCTATTATCAGTTGTTCAACGATAACAACATGACGGGGACGAACTGACTGAATATTGTTTTGTAATAACTGTGGACGTACGTAATTATATTTACAGTCGGTACCTGCAAATCCTACCAAAAAAAATGCTTTTTATTAAAGCTTTATAATGAAAATTAAAAAAATAACAAATAACTGAAAAATTAAAAATTTCAATATGAGACATTGACATTGTCACTATTATTTGACAAACATAAACCATGGTGCCATTTTTGAATTTTTAGCCACCGAGCAACACGGAACGGAGGCCTGCAATGCTCTAAGTTTTTAGCAATAACAATATAATGTGCGGTTTCTCTGCCACGATATAACTGGGTTTTATAACTCATTGAAAATTGAAAAGGGGAAAGTTGGGAAGGGGGTACCTAAGGGTTTTTTATCGTTTGATTTCCGGATTTATAGGTATCTATTGGGCAGGAATTAGGGGACTCCATGGATCGTGGGGCCCGGGGAGTGGAGGGCCTGTAGGTACCTACCTACCAATCTTTGGTAGGTATGTCGCCAGTGCCCTAGGCTGGCATCTCATCGGCGCGGCGGCGCTGCGGCCGCCGCGGCGTGGACGGCCAGCGCGGGCGCCTCCCTCTGGCGGCCATCTCTTTCACTACATAGTTATCATTATCATTATCATTATCATTATATATAATAAAACTAAGTTGATAAAATGTGCGGCCCGATAAAACTCAAAAACGAACCAATGCAGCCCAAAAAAGGTTTAACCGTAGGGTAGCCCCAGCCCTCCCATCCATCAAGAGGGTTCGGGTTTTGGGCTGCGCGGTTAAGGTTTAGAGAAAAACGGTTTAGAAGGTTTGGGCGTAGTAACTATTAAGTAATCTGTGGTTTGGGTTTTGGGCTGCGCGGTTAAGGTTTAAGGAAAAACGGTTTAGAATGAGGTCAACTTGACCTGAAACTCAACCAAAACTTCTAGAAGGTTCGAGGAAGTTCGAAAACTTCGGGGAGGTTCTGGAAAGTTCAAGGCAATTCTAGAAGGTTCAAGAATCTCCAGAAAGGTTATAAAAAGTTCGAGAACTTTCGAGAAAGTTTCAAAATTTCAAAACCTCTAGAAAAGCTTGAAAAAGACCGAGAACTTTCAAAAAATTCCAGAAAGTTATAGAACTTTCGGGATTTTTTTCGCAAATAATCTAACTCAGCCTGAAAGTTTTACGGTACGGTAGCCCGCCCCAATCTCACCCTCTTATTCATGAAGAAGAATTCGAGAATGTTCGAGAAAGATCCAAAATATCCGAAAAGGTTCAATTCTTTAAATTTTTCTAAAATGTTCGAATACCGTTGATATTTAAACACTAACTAATATTATAAAAGCGAAAGTTTGTGTGTGTAATAGTGTATGAGTGTGTTTGTTACCTCTTCACGCTGAAACGGCTGGACGGATTTGGATGAAAATTGGTGGGGAGGTAGCTTAGAACCAGGAGATTGACATAGGGGGAAAGGTAGGAGGGGGGGGGTCAACGGGGCTACCCGTGCAAAGCCGGGGCGAGTCGCTAGTAGGTAATAAAACAAAATCCTCCCGTTGGAGAACATAAAAAACTACCACCAGGGTTTTACAATGATTCAATCAAGTCAAAGTAGGTGAAGGTAGTTAAGTAGGTACATAGGTAGGTAATCAAGCAATTTATTTAAAGAAAGTAACGTTCACTTAAAACACACCTATGTAGATAGGTACCTACCTATAATACTGCCATAGAAGACAAATTTTTATTTTATTTTATTTTATTTTATTTTATTTATTAAGGAAAAACAAACAACTACATTATATATCTAGGTACAATCAGTATTAATTCATAAATTTAATTATGTAAGACTTATTAATAATGTAGTCCACAACGTTCTCCACATGTTAGTTTTATACATGATTACAAAAAGATGCAGCTAGAGGGTCTGTCAGATGATTAATAATTATATAAATCTCAGTAGGTAAGTAAACCAAAGAGAAATGACAAAACCCCACTCAAAGAAAAATTACATTAAAAGTAAATAGCAAATAAGAGCAGGTACAGACCATTTCCCGCAAGATGGCGCCTGCTATGTTTGGCACGCCAACCAAGGCAAGCGCCATCCTACGGTGAACGGGCTGTAAGTTAATGATACATATTAGGACAAAAAAGATTACAACAAAGAAACTAAGAATGATATTATATGTAAATCTACTCAGGAAAGCGCAGTAACTAACTGATTTTTAAATTTATAAGAAGAACAAGAGAATAAATCAATTTCAGTAAAGTAAAGATTATGGGACTCAACCATTCGGCGAATAGGGGCACGATGTCCCGAGTTGGTGCGGCAGATGTTTAAAGCAAACAGTGGACGAGAGCGAGTTGCTCGCGGAGTGCACGTCCTCGGGACGACGTAACACAGTCTACACACTAAGTCTATACAATCTATGTTATTGTGCACAATATTATATAGGGTAACTGCTTCGAGGTATTTACGTCTGGACTCAAGAGGAAGAAGTTTATATTTGGAGAGTAAAACAGAGTACGAGTATTTGCGGTAGCTGCGCAAACATTTGTAGGTCATGGAATGTAAGTACTTTCGCTGGACCCTCTCAATCGCAACGGTATATTTGTTATAAAATGGGTTCCAAACCGGCACTGCATACTCAAGCTGAGAGCGAACCAATGCTTTATAAAGATAAAGAAAAGTGGAAGCACGTCTAAAATCAGCGGACGACCTCATGATAAAACCGAACATATTAAAAGCCTTATTAATGACATTGTCTACGTTTAGATCCAAACAGAGATGGCTATCAAGCAGGATACCAAGATCCCTCAACGCCATTACTCTCTTAAGGGACGCATCGCAAAGGTTATATGTGAAAGAGATTATATTAATATTTTTGGTACAGTTAATGAAGTTACATTTTGGCAAGCTAAGGTGTAGTTTATTGACATTACAGTAATAAGTAAGTCTGTTTAAGTCTTGTTGTAGTAGAATGCAATCATCAATAGTTTTAATAGGTTTGTATACTTTGAGGTCATCCGCGTATAGCAGAAACTTGGAGTTCAGAAAACATTGATCAATATCATTGATGAAAAGAACAAAGAGAAGCGGGCCAAGGATGGAGCCCTTTGGAACACCAGAAGTTACAAGCACGCTGTTAGATTGAAAGCCATTAATTACGACTCTTTGTGTTCTATTTGTGACGTAAGATGAAAACCAACGGAGAAGGTTACCACGGATACCATTGTACGCAATCTTTTTGAGTAAGATATCATGATCCACCTTGTCGAATGCCTTCTTGAAATCCGTATAAACAGCGTCCACCTGTATACGCTTGTCGAGGTTTTCAAAAAGAGTACTTGTGAAGACTACTAAATTAGACGTGGTAGATCGGCGCTTAACAAAACCATGCTGCTCTTGTATTATTATATTATGAAGGGTCGGGTAAATCTCATTATGCACTAGCCTTTCAAAGAGCTTCGACATGGCGGACAATATAGATATTGGTCGATATTGCTCAATGTCGTGCTTAGGGCCTGCTTTGTGTACAGGAGTTATATAAGCACGTTTCCAAACGTCTGGAAAGACACCATGGGTAAGGCATTTATTATAGATAATAGTAAGGGGCATGCAAATACTATTAGCTGAATTTTTAAGAAAACTGGACGGTATTCCATCTGGTCCGGGGCCTTTGGATGGATCTAGAAGTTTCAGTTCCCTCAAGACACTATTCTCCTCGAACTTAAGACTAGCTAGCTAAATTTAACAACTTCTAAATATTCTATGGCATAGCTAAGTAGAACTGTTCTCACTACAGGCATTCAAACTTGCCGGTATCTACGTAAGTTGTAATCATTGGGGTTATCATCGTCGGAACATCTTTACCGAAAAGATAGTCCAAGTGGCCGAATGTTTTATCCGAAACTATACATTTGGTAGCGTTGGACACGTTCGCGATCAGCGTGTCGACATCCGTCACGTTGCTCACGTAGTCACCATAACTCGTGATGAATATCCATTTCATAGTGACGTTACTCAGATCGAAAACTGGAGGGGTCAGTGTACCGTACTCTAACAGGTTTTTTACAGAGCCGTGATCGTATTTCGTAAATCCATTTTTATAAATCTGACCCCAGTGGTTGAAGTTCTTCAGCGATGTCCCTCCTGGAAGGTGCCCTGTCAATACTTTCATTGTGTCTTCTGTGATTTGGTAAGAGTCGTTACCAAGCACTGCGAATAACAAATCTGAACAGGCTGGGTAGGAGAGATCAGTGGTTCCGCACAGGAGCTTCACAAAAGGTTGATAAACGCCACCTCGTGGCAGAAATTCCGCATTTAGACCAGCTTCTATAAGTCCGGTAAGGACAGTAGATAACGCTCCATCGATTTGTATGACGCTAAATCGGCAGTTGTAGAGCCAAGCAGTAGGCGACAGTCCAAAACCGACTTTGATTTTGGCGTTGTATTCAGGCTTTGCAGCACAGAGATTGAGGAGCGTGGCGACTGCTTGTGCATGGCCTATATAGGTGATCTGGTTCTTGTTGGTTGCATTAATTACATAATCGATCACAGCAGGCATGTCATATTGCGCCATTTCATCGAAGCTGAAGTTCCAGTATTCAGAGTCTGTGTCAGGGTTAAGCGAGATGTGACTGCGGCTGTAGACAGTTCCTCGTGCGTTTGGGACCCAGACGTCGAGGCAGGCGCTCGCGTATTCGTAGCAATGGGAACCGCTGGGACCTGGAGTGATGCAGTCATCTCCACTAAGGAACAGGCCATGCATGAACATTATAGGTTCAGAGTCTCTTAGTGCGCTGCAGTTAGGTGATGACACTCTGTACAAAGTCAGGATATAGCCGTCAATAGTTCTCACCGTGTGCGTCTCCGAAAGGAAACCATCATAATTCACCATGCCAGTAAAGTTGAGGTTCTGCCGAATGATGGCAACTTCTGTGTTTGTAGCTGATATCGCGTTGAGGCTCCAGTAATCCAGAAGAAGAAAAATTATAAAGAGGTTCATTTTAGGTTCTTAGAGTTTATAATGAAAGGCAGTTAGGTATTTAATTTAATTTAAAAGATAGATACCCACTACTCTGAACCTACGTCCAAGCAGTTATTTCTTAGTTAAAATAAAATTTGGTGAGTCGCATCTTTTTATATTGGTATGGCACCGGTTCCGCGTGTTAGAGACTCATAAAGTTTTTAGGGTTCCGTATACCTACTAAGGTCGTAACGGTAACATAATTGCTATTGCTCAGTTGTCTGTCAGTCTGTCATCACCTTCTATTGTAGCGCACAAGATAATCCTAGATACCTCTATCTACCTACCAATCTAAAATAAATGATTCACCTTGTACTATTATTTATTCTGTGGATTCACTTAGGTAGGTACTTCTTCTAGCGTATCAATGGTTTGTCAGTTTTTCACTAAGTACCTACGTAAATATACGATTTTAGAGTAAAATTTGGCCACTTCTACCTAACTACTTACTTTCAAAAATCTATTTATAAGTAAGTAAGTAGGTAAGTAAGTAAATAGTAGCATATAGTAGGTAAACCTACTTACTTACCTACTTAATTAACCTTTTAGATTTTTCATTCGAAAAAAATACAGATGGGAACAACTAGCTATCTAGATTTTTGCTACAAAAGAGGTGCATATGGGCTTCATATATAACTTACAGAACAGTGAATCCTTGACAAACATATTTAAATGCTTGAATTTATATTCTAGAATTATGTTTATTTGTTCAAAATAACCAGGAATATTTTTTTGAGACTAGGTGAAACCCGTTCCTAATCTTCGTCATAAATATTATAACTTATAGGGGTTAATAATTGCATTGAGGTACCTATTAAAGAAGCTCCTGGTAGGTATACAACCTTTGCCGTTGATATCGTACCGCGCAGAAGTCGCGCGACAGACGATTTTGCTCTTATGGTCAAGTACTGCAACTGTCGCGCGACAGACTCCACAGAGGGTTTAGAACTTTGTCTATCATTCAATTGTTAGCAACCGGATGTTAGATATTGTAACACTATGCCATAGTAACAGGAACGAAACAAGCAAAACTACACTTCCTGTGAGTTGAGTTTCGGTGAAAAGAAATAATGTTAGGTCGCCATGTTTTTGCTGTTTTGTGAGCGCGCTGCGCCACAGAACAATAATACTTTTGCCGGAGCGCTGCGCTCACCAGTTTGACCGAATAAACAAAATTGTGTGTTTTCTGGTTATTTGAATGTAAATAAGTGCAAAAATAATGTTTTTTAGGATATAGACCATGCGTTATTGCCAATAAATTACTAGAAAGTGTTCTGTGAAGATGTTTATTGTGATCTCAAAGTTAGTGGTCAGTTTTCGCTGACAGTGTAGCCGTAATGAGGAAATGTTTTTTTTTTTCAACAAAACGTTATGTTTTTATAGAATAGTTGCTATAAAGAAACCAATAGAAAATTTCAAGAGGATTCTTGTAGTGGTATTAGTTTTATGACCCCTTCATTCATTAGGCCGCAAATAACGATTTAGTGATGAGTCCTCCATCCCCCATTTTTTAAAGTGACTCCCTAGGACTCACGCTAAGAAATAAAAATAATAATTGGTATAAGTACCGATAAGTACTTAAGAAATGTTTTTAGTCAGGGTTGTTATTGTGCGTCTCCGAAATCGGCGGTAACCTCATAGGTCACGTCCACCTAGGACGCACACTATGTGGCATTGCACTGCGCCCGCCACATGAGACAAAGATGTAAAGTCTCATATGCCTGTAATTTCACCTACCTACCTATTTGCACCTATACTATATTATACGTATAATTATACTTACCCACGGCTCGGAACCTCAGTGCGCAACTCTGACTCGCACTTTGCTGTATTTCATTAAGTATGTATCAATAAGAAATATTAAGTGCGAGTCGTTTTAAAAAGAAACAGGTTCCATATAAAGAGAAGTCAAAAACATGAGGATTGGTACAAATAGGTAGGTACGTAATACATTAGAATTGTTAGGTTACCTACATTACCGAACAACTTATCTACGAAATCCTACTGTTTTTAAGTTGGTTTATTTATCATCATCATCATCATCGTTATCATCATCAGGCTACAGAAATCCACTGCTAGACATTATAGGCCTCTATGCGAACGGTATTGATCCACTTACACCACCGCCTTCCTGCAACTTTTATAATGTCTTTGGTCTATCAAAAGGGGGCATCACTAGATTGGTTGTGGGTACTCGTAGGTCCTTTTATGTTATCTATCTGCACAGTACAGTATAGTGTAGTATTTTTTCTCTCGGCGGATGTGAACCCTGGAACGGAACAGAGGCACTGTAAAGACACAGGTGTGTGTGCTGAGGACGTGGGAGGTACATAGTTACGACTTTCTTTACGTCACCAAGAAAGTAGAACCCTGTCGTAGGTACTCAAAGTGAATAATTTATTTGCACCAGGAGAGCCCTTGTCGTAGTCAAAGTGAATACTTTATTTTCACCAGGAAAGCCCTTGTCGTAGTCAAAGTCAATACTTTATTTTCATCAGGAGTGCCCTTGTCTTAGTCAAGTCAATACTTTATTTTCTCCAGGAGAGCCCTTGTCGTAGGAAAAGTTTATATTTTCTTTTCACCAGGAAAGCCCTTGTCGTAGTTAAAGTCAGTACTTTATTTTTACCAGGAGAGCCCTTGTCGTGATCAAAGTCAATAGTTACTTCATCATTACATTGAGATGGTTTTAAATTCCGAATTTCATGGACGGGTACCATAGTTATATACATATCCAAACAATTTTGCAGCTGCGTCAACAATTTTTCTTTTATTGTCCTGTATTTGAGTACTGAATTTCGTCAAAAAGAATACTTATTACTCAGGTAGGTATAATTTTAAGGCCATACTAAGGTTGAACATTTACATAGAGTGTGTATTTCTGTTTTAATATTATTTTCTTCACAATTGTGTTCAAAAACGTCGCATGATACACGTGTTTATTGGTGTATTGATGATTACCGTCCTCGGCTCTCCTCTAAGACCCTCACCTAACGGCTCGGGTCTCAATGGCGCCTCAGCGGTAATCACCAACATTACACACTCGTACCATAATGTACTATATAAACCTCTTAGACCTCCCTTAGTTACCACAAAATAACTGAACTTTTAGCTCTGTGACACGGACAAACCGACACCAGTATGAGACAATAGTGTTTTTCGGTGGTACCTATTACTATACAAGGTGTAACAAAATATCCCTATAAGCCCGGGGAGGGGGTATTCAACACATCATGGCGAATAACTTTAATTCTACGACTTTTTAAATTTTGAAGTTTTTCATTCATGAAATGCCTCGTAAGAATCCTGAAATTCCTGCAAAAACGTACGTAAAACAACATAAGGACGTCACGGTACGCTATAGGGTACCTTGCGTGGGGCTGCCTCATGTTCTGTTAGGTACATTTTCTGGAGGAATTTCAGCAATTCATAGAGGAATTTCAGGATTTTTACGAGCCACTTCATGAATGAAAAACTTCGATATTTAAAAAGTCGTAGAACTAAAGTTATTCGCCAATGATGTGTAAAATACCCACTCCCCGGGCTTATAGGGATATTATGTTACATCCTGTATACTCTGGTATTGCATAAGTACGGAATACTAAAAACTCACGCTCAGCGAACTATGTACATAGTTTCAAAAATTAAATTAAACAAATCATAAAGATAGCTTACCTATTATACTACGCGTAAACTTGTAAGTAGGTACTATGATTAAGATAAGTATAACAATTATGAAGGAGGTACTACAGATCTTTTTTAGGGTTCTGAGTGACGGACGGACATGCGGACGGACGGGGATCGAATGCTATTATATGTGAAGCCCCATTACGTTGCGTTGCGTCGCTTCATGTCAGTTGTGGTTGTGGTATACGATGCGTTGCTCCGTTGCGAGACGACGCGACGCAAAGCAATGCAACGCACTAATAGGGCCTCACTCTTAACCATATAATAGCATTCGATCCCCGTCCGTCCGCATGTCCGTCCGTCACAGTTTAAGTTATTAAGTTAGGTATTTTTAAATGAGGCAGTGTATGAACACTACCTACATGTGTTTATATTTTTATTGGCCTTACCGTCAGCGAGGTTTATCCCGCCAAACTGAACTTGAAACTAAACTTTCATAGAAAATTAACTGGCGTTACCAATTACTGATGAAATCTTTATGGAGGGAATTGAGGGAGGAATTGTGGAAGGAAACCTGTGGCTTGATTGCGGAACCTTATACTATGCATGGCCCGTCATGCACTTGGCCGGTTATTTTTATCAAATGCGGTGTGTTATAGGTACTAGGTATACGTTTATGACGAGAGGTTATTTGTGTGTGCAAACGAATGTTCCCATTTTGACAGAGTTAGATACGGTTTTAAGAGTTTGTGATTCATGGGCGATGGCTTCGATTGTGTTATGCTATTAAATCGCCAGGGGGCGCTGCAATAAAAAAAAATAGCTCGATAAAATCCCGCGGACCGCTCGTTAAGGCTCCGACAGTTCACTAGAGGAGGTATATGTTATAGTGACAAAGCGGATACCCCCAAAGATATCTAAGGACGTCTACGGCTTGTCGATGAAACTGCTGCGTCCTGCGGTACACGTTCTTGCCCCCATACTAGCCCACGCGTACAATAGCTGTATCCGGGAAGGTATATACTTACCCGACCCCATTAAAGCAGAGTAAAGTATCCCCTTTGTTCAAAGGCAAAGGCAAGCGAAGCGAGATGGATAACTATTGGCCTGTGTCAATAATCCCAGCACTATCAAAAATATTCGAAAATGGCATATGTTCTCGACTCACAGCATTCTTATCGTCAACCAACGCACTCACTGACCGGCAGTATGCGTACCGCGAGGGCCGTTCCACCACATCGATGACACGCGAAGTAGTCAGGCTTGTAGTAGCTGCTCGCGAACGGAGGCAACACGTCGCAGTGATATGCTGCGACTTATCAAAAGCCTTTGACGTCGCTGACCATAACATACTCGCAGTTAAACTGCAACACTATGGAATCGATGGCCCAGCGTACGCTCTGCTGACGGACCTCATGCGGAACCGGACTCAGGTCGTATCTGGGCGACGGTATCACACATTGCAGTCGCAGATGGGTGTTGCGCAAGGATCCTCGGTATCAAACATCCTGTTTAGGCTGCTATTAAACGACCTACCAGAATCAGTCTCCACAGCCGAGATCCTCATGTACGCTGAAGATGTGGCCGCTATAGTCACCGCACCATCACTTGACGCTCTTGAAAACCGCCTGAATCATGCGGCGTCTCAGCTATCGGAGTGGTTTAGAATAAATGGCCTCGCCCTAAACTTAAAGAAAACTCATTTTATTCATTTTCGCCTCAAAGATTGTGCGGCGCGACCTCTGTATTATTATTATTGACAACACTTTTTACAGATATGATGACTTCATACAGTCGTAAAATAGTGTATTTCAATTTGTGATTAGTATTAATGGTATTTCTATTTTTACCTACTTTTTGCTGTAGGTATATTTGTACTTATGTAGGTGCCTATTTACCTATATATGTTATTATCGACTTTTTATTGTTTTACACTATGTTTTTGACGTATAATGATAATTTATCAATAAATGACTATAAATGACTACTATAAATGACTATAAAATGTGTTTTAGCGCATTTTTTGTATTAAAGCTGTTGGAATACTGAAAATAGTCGTGTTTTATTTATAAACTAGCGACTCGCCCCAGCTTCGCACGGGTAGCCCCCGGTGAACCCCCCCCCCCCCTCCTGCCCCTCCCCCCTATGTCAATATCCTGGTTCTAAGCTACCTTCCCACCAATTTTCAGCCAAATCGGTTCACCCGTTCTTGAGTTATAAGTGGTGTAACTAACACGACTTTGTTTTATATACACACATCAACACGGTCTAGGGATATTATTAAAAAAGCGAATTACTATCAATGTGTTAATTATTTATATGACATGTGTATATTTAAAAGATACGTTATATTATTCTACCAATTTTTAATAATGGTTAAGGTACTTCGATTAAAATTTCAGGATTTTATGGATAAAAAATGAAGCATAGACGGAAACCGTATATGAATTAACTTTTAATTTATGAGTAAAAACTGAAAAAAATACAAAAATCATTTAATTTGTGTTTATAAACTTGAAGTTAGTAGTCTGAGAAAGCGCCCATGATGTTCATAACACATCGGCAACGATTCGGCATGCTCAGAACAAGGTTGTCAATGTCTTGCTGCGGAATATTGTCCCATGTCCTTCTGAGGTGCGCAAAAAGTTGATCTTCTGTAGCCAGATTTTCAGGAACTTCTTTCAGAGCTCTTCTTTGCAGCATATCCCACGCATGCTCAATGGGATTTAGATCTGGCGATTGAGCAGGCCAGTCTAAGGCCCTAACATTGTGTGTATGTAACCAAACTGCTACCGTTCTCGCCGTGTGTGCCCGGGCATTGTCGTGCATGAGCAGGAAATCTTCCCCATTTGTGTTCTGTGGGGCAAGATTACGGGCCCCAGCACCTGTTGGACGTATCGTTCTGCCGTCATATTGCCCCGCACCCAAACGAGATCCGTCCGTCCTCCAAGACGAATTCCTACCCAAACCATAATTGTTCCTCCTTGGTATGGGTGAACTTCCTGAGGGTTCTGAAGACGGCTCCATCGTCCAGGAACTCGCCAAACACGCGTCCTTCGTGAATCTGGATGGAAGCCGAACCTGGATTCATCCGTGAACAGCACATTGGACCATTGCTCACGGCCCCAGTCCACGTGGTTCCGAACCCATTCTAATCGTCGTCCACGATTGCCTCTCCGTAAAGGTGGGACCCGGAGTGGTCTACGAGAGCGTAGATTGCTTTCATGCAGTAGCCTTCTTACAATTTGGCCACTCACAAGCACTTGGTCCAAAGGCTGCGAGTGGAACACTCGCAGCCTTTGGACCAATTGAGTCGCCGTTGCATTTGGTTGAGCTCGCGCTGTAATTTGCAAAAATCGGTCTTGTCTGGGGGTAGTGATGCGACTTGGTCCCCGGTGCCTCTCCGCTACTTCACCTGTGGCACGATAGCGTGTCTACAATCTTGAAATTACATTTTGGTGGGTCCCTATGGCCTCAGCAACATTACGCTAAACAGACCCAGCTTCCAGCATTCCCACAGCTCGTAACATCTCCGCCCTCGTCAAATGTTGACGTTGCATGGCTACAATACCTCAATTTTAACTTTATCTTTCGTTTAAAAATGAAAAAAAACTGTAACTAAACGTAATTCGTATTGTTTTCTAAATTTCGCGCAAATGAAAATTCCCTCTCCTACACATCAAGACATTTTTATGCCACCGAAACAAAAGAATTTAAAAAAAAATTAATTTGGAATTAGTCTGAGATAAATTACAAACAAATCGGTGTATAAAAGATTCCAATGCGGCCAGTACTTTTCTAGTTATTTAATTGAGTATGAAATATCCCTAGACCGTGTTGATGAGTGTATATAGATTTAGCGTGTGTGTGTGTAAAGTGTATTGACAGGTTGTAGATGTCTCAGGTATTATTTGATCTGTTGGTGGCACTAACAGGTAATCAGTTCTCTTGTTCAAGATGAATGCGATGTGAAGACCACTTCAGAGGCCGCGGATTGAGAACGGACTACCTTCAAAACTTCAACCAAAAATCCAAAAAATACTACATATTCTTTACACGTCCTTTTGAAACAAGTTCAGGGCCCTGTCATAAGTTCGACAATAGAGCACCCGAACCAAACTTCGAACTAAAAGTTGGAAATAGTCCGAAAAATCACAATCACGGTCGATTCTTAAGGAAATTCTTCGAGTTAAGTTCCGTTGCTTGGCGTAGTAACGAGCCCCTTTTTATTAGGACATAGCAGGGTGCGGTGCGACTGACAGAGGGACGGACTTATCTACTCTCCTGCTTGAACGTTTCAGCTTTGTCATGCTCTTTGACGTTGTATGGCAATTCAGGACCAACAGTAAAACCCCTTTACGTACGTAAATCATTTTTAATATACCTAAATATTAATTTTCTTGTAGTTTTGCGAACAGTAGACCTCGCAAGCACAAACAGAAGTACCTACCTACTAAAATCCATAGTAAGTAAGTAAGTAAGTATAAAGTAAGTATAAAGTTTATTTAGCTCTTCACAAAAGGTTTTATTGACATCAAGTAACATAACTCGTGCATAATATAACATTGTAGGTAAGCCTGATGAACCAAGAAAACCTGTTTTGCGAGAGCCTGGTGCCTGAGATAGGTTTTAGAAAAAACCCGTATTACAAGTCACCAGTGCCCCACTCCGCGGATTATACAAGGAACATCATTAAGGTACAATTTCAACAAGCAGACATATTTGGTTAAATAATAATAAATAAATAGAACTAATCTTAATATAAATCAACTACATAATATAAACTAATTAGGAGCATTCAGTAACAAAAACAAAACAAAAACGTTGAATTTGTCTTGTATGATGAAGATGTTTGGTTTAGGAGTGTGTGAGCGAGTTTATTAGAAATATAGGATGTGTGCAGTGTGAAAGGGTGTGAGAGAAACGGGTCAGTCATTAAGAGAACGTGCTTGTAAGTATGATTTGAAGAGAGTATGTAATAGTAATAAATTAGGGTTTTGGCTGAAAATGCGGTAGAACCTAGTAGAACGAACGTAGGGAACCAAAAGTCATTTAGAAGGGCGTAACAAGTTTTCCGTTTCTTCATAGCTTAAAGTTTTAAGCCATTTACATACTGCTTTCTTGCAGTTTGATTTATGTAGCGGGTAGATATGTAAACAATTGTTAAACTTATTGTACAAGTAGGGGCCGAGGAAGCAAAAGAAGTTATTGGAAAAGCTTGTACGAAAAGCTTCAGGTCGACATACAGCAGCTCTGCGTCTATCCCTTAATAAAACCGGAACATAATCTAACTGCGAGTGTTGCTTTAGCACAGTTTTAAGCAGGAAGGTTTGCCTGATGACAGTTAGAACATTAATATCTAATCATACATCTAATAATACGTTAATATCTAATCATAATCTATATCTTGACAAGAACTTGACTGATTTTGGTCATAGTTGAAATTCTTGTTGACATTTGAGTACCTACCGATTACTTCTGCTAAATATTATCTAAATCGGCCAGTAATGGCACCGTAGCAAACTTCCTTCCTTTTGTGTGATTTCACAATTTCAAACAAAAATCGCCTTAAATAGAAAAACTATGAAATTGTAGAAATTCTTAAAGATTAGTGGAAAAATACTACCTGTAGGTACGCGAATACAAACATACATCCGGATAGCAAATGTTACCAGTTCTTGCAAAGACTTCGCTCGCTCGGTCAATAAACCATTGGTTTGCCTGTAGGTCTGTTCTGGCTAATCTTGGGCCGATCAGATATCCTTTCTAAGTATTTTGCAGGTGACATTGAGTACCTCCTTACCTTCAAAATACTTATAATATACCTACTTACCTACCTACAGCACTTGATAACTCGCTGAATGGCAATACTAATGCGTTGAGCCTGATAAGAGCCAGCTCTCGGGTCAAGCGTCGCTTCGATCTGACGCCCTGAAAATTTTGAAAACGTGAAGGGCCCGGTACCCCACGTAATTAGGAAACTAGAATAATAATGAATTTAGTAATTTCTTTATCATAAAAATCCACGTAACTTACTTTTTACGCAAACGGAAGGAGCTGGTACTTACATGCGTTTAGGGTGAAGGTTGTGTGAAGGAGCTGGTACTTACATGCGTTTAGGGTGAAGGTTGTGTGAAGGAGCTGGTACTTACATGCGCTTAGGGTGAAGGTTGTGTGAAGGAGCTGGTACTTACATGCGTTTAGGGTGAAGGTTGTGTGAAGGAGCTGGTACTTACATGCGTTTAGGGTAAAGGTTGTGTGAAGGAGCTGGTACTTACATGCGTTTAGGGTGAAGGTTGTGTTAAGGAGCTGGTACTTACATGCGTTTAGGGTGAAGGTTGTGTGAAGGAGCTGGTAATTACATGCGTTTAGGGTGAAGGTTGTGTGAAGGAGCTGGTACTTACATGCGTTTAGGGTGAAGGTTGTGTGAAGGAGCTGGTACTTACATGCGTTTAGGGTGAAGGTTGTGTGAAGGAGCTGGTACTTACATGCGTTTAGGGTGAATGTTGTGTGAAGGAGCTGGTACTTACATGCGTTTAGGGTGAATGTTGTGTGTTTGTGTGTACAAACGAATGTACCCATTTATCTCCAAAACCGTTTTATTTTTTTTATAATGAGAACTGCTAAGTAGTTGAATACACTACCGTCGTCTGTCTTTCCTGAAAATTATAATCTGGGTCTCTTCAAGGCTAGAGTAAATAGGTGCCTTCTAGACCTTCGTGCTCCATCTTCGGCCGCATCGTCACTTACCAACAGGTGAGATCGTGGTCAAACAAAGGTCTATCATTGTTAAAAAAAAAAAAAAAAAGACTCTTTGTAACTTACTTTTCCCGACATCTATAAAGCAATCAAGTAATCTATTCCGGCATCTGTTTTTAGTAGTAGTAGAGCTTTTTTGTGCAGGAGTTCGTCCGGGGAAGTACTACCACCATACTTATTTCTGCCGCAAAGCAGTAGTGCTCGCATTGCTGTGTTCCGGTTTAAAGAGTATAAGGTGCCGGAGAAATTACAGCCACATGAGACTTTTCATTTTTATGTCTCAGGGTGGCGGGCGCAGTGCAATGCCACATAGGATGCGTCCTAGGTGGACGTGACCTATGAGGTAATGCACTGTTCATAGGCAGAGGGTACCGCTTAACATCAGATGGGCTATCTGCGTGACACGTCGTACAAAGTTGTATAAAAAAAAACTAGTCGTGAATAGAGTAATTAGCTTCGGTCCCTACATCATACGCGCTAGTCAACTATGTGCTGTTTCTTTTAAAAATGTTAATGAAACATTAACAAGTAATTAATTTTGTAAAAATAAAAAAAAACCCTCAACGCAATGAAACGGCTGAACCGATTTTGATCAAACATAGCTAAGTACACTCCCGATAAATTCACAAAAAAAAAAACAAAAAAAAATTAAATCGGTTCATCCGTTCGGGGGCTACGATACCACACACACACAGACACGTCAATCATATAAAACCCCGTCGTTATGCGTCGGGGGTTTAAAAAAAATATGATTTCCAACAAAGAACTTTTTTGTATTGTGTTGCAGAGAGATTGGACACAACTCACAAAACAATTTCTGTAAAATGATAGGTGACAGTAGGAATGGACCTCGTTAGCTCGTCCCGGAGTTCAATATGCCCGGGACTCGGGAGTCGGGACGCGAGCTCCCGACGACGGTTATTGAAAAAGTTGCCGAATGGCGATACGGGAGAGGGATTTCTTACCTTGAGAATTCGTAAACATATTTAAGGTCTAGTGAAAATTCCCGAAACATCTTCCGTTCAATGTTTTTGGTTTACAGTCAAATAAGAGAAGCTACGAGTGAATTGTAGTTGTAAGGTAACGGCGCGTTCACATATAACGTCCGTTTTACAGGTCCGTTTAAACGTAGGTATATGTTATTAGCGTATGTAGTTGTATGAGCGAGTTCACACAGAATACAGTATTCCGGATCCAGTAATCGATCCGGAATACTGTATTCTCTGTCTGAATCGCTCATACAACTACATACGCTCCAGTAATCGATCCGGAATACTGTATTCTGTCTGAACTCGCTCATACAACTACATACGCTAATAGGACCTGTAAAACGAACTTTCTATGTGAATGCGCCCTTACATATACTGCCAGTACCGTTACTAAAAAACACAAAAAGTCTGGAAAAAGGGAGGGGACTGTTTTTTCCCAACATCACTCGTGTGAAACCTCGGCCTATAAGCTAGTTGAATAAGTCGGATGCCGTGGAGGTATCGGCCTAAGATCCTCCAACTCCTCCCGTGGATGTAGTGCAAGGCTTCTAAGGGATTACAGCAGGGGATGGGCAGCAGCATCCATCTGAGTACTTAACACTGATACAGCGATCACCAATCCACTGCCAAACGTATAGTGATTATGGTAAATCCCCCTTTTCTATAAGGAGCGCTCGTCCAGCACTGTACGTCTACATGATGATCAAGATATTGGCTCAACAAATAACACCCTTTTAAAGGTACATTAGTAGGTATAATAATACTTATATAAAAAAAAAAGCCTTTAATTCAGCTACCCTAACACAATAAGTAGTTTAGATGAATGTCTTTTCACACTATCACTTGTAAAACCTAATACAGGTACACATAATATTTTTATACATATTAAAAAACTTATATTTTATGTAGTTGTCGCCTCTGCGGCGTAGGCCTCCCCTAAAACATTCCACTTGTCCCTCTCACGCGCCTTCCTCATCCAATCTGGTCCGCATTGCTGAGTGAAAATGTCTCTCCATCTCATCCTGGGTCTCCCTTTCTTCCTCTTACATTCATATGGTATCCATTCCGTAGCCCTTTTCGCCCATCTAACACTTTCCAGTCTGCAAATGTGTCCAGCCCAACTCCATTTTAAGGATCTTATTTTATTTTACTCCTTACATCTGCTATTTTCGTCCTATTCCTTATTATCTTATTGCTTACTTTGTCTGAGATCTTTAAATCAAGTTTACTTCTGTACTTTTCGATGTCTCTATCCATTTGCAGATCATTTTTCATTATGTTTTGTTTCAGGGGGTTTTGGTCGTACTCTTCCACGGTGACCGGCCGGCTTGGAAGAGGTAGAGGTGGAGAGACGCGTCTTAGTTTTTTGTAATTTCCTGGACATCATGACTTGTGGAAGCTCGATCAATGGGATTGAATTGTGACGGGCGTAAGTAGCTTGTAATATTCTGTGATTTGTTTTTCTTTGGAGCTTGTTTTGCCCGTTCTTCGTTACTGCTGACACTTGCTGCCTCGGGTGACTCTGACAGAAATCGCTTATTGGAGCTTATCCCTACAGATGTTCGGTGCTTCTGTGTGTCCAACGTGACTATCTTGTCGTAACGTAGAGCTACCTTTTTGCCGGATTCCCACTGTCGCTTTAAATCAACCTGGAGTTCTTTCCGTTTTTGTAGTACAGCGGGAGAGTAATCCTCTTTACAATACATACCCGTATTGCCTAACGATTTTTTCTTACGGGGTATTTCTAGTTTTCTACTTGTTGTTGTGATCGCTACCACCACTGGTCGGATTTTCTCGCTGTGCTTTCCTATTCTAGTCACTGTTTCAATTTCCCATCTCTGACACTTTATTTCCATTTTCACATTGATGATGTCTAAGATCAAATTTAGCAAATCTTCGTAGTTTCTCTCTGTTTCTTCAACCCCGAAGAAAACTAAGTTTTTCTTCCTTATTTGTTTGTCCAAAAAGTCTATACTTCTTTGTTGCTGTTCAATTTTCATTTCCAATTGGATTGTTTTGGTTTCAATACGGTTAAATTTCTCATCTATATTTTTATTTATGGCTTCCTTAATATTTTCTTCCATATCTCTCATGTCACGTTTTTGTTGTGCTAATTCTCCTTGAATGTTTTGTAGAGCTTTCATAATTTCGTCCATTGTTTTGGTACAGCAGGTGCCCTCTATAGGTGAACGACACACTCACACACTTTCACACGAAAGTTTCAAAATTTCAAAACCTCTAGAAAAGCTTGAAAAAGACCGAGAACTTTCAAAAAATTCCAGAAAGTTATAGAACTTTCGGGATTTTTTTCGCAAATAATCTAACTCAGCCTGAAAGTTTTACGGTACGGTAGCCCGCCCCAATCTCACCCTCTTATTCATGAAGAAGAATTCGAGAATGTTCGAGAAAGATCCAAAATATCCGAAAAGGTTCAATTCTTTAAATTTTTCTAAAATGTTCGAATACCGTTGATATTTAAACACTAACTAATATTATAAAAGCGAAAGTTTGTGTGTGTAATAGTGTATGAGTGTGTTTGTTACCTCTTCACGCTGAAACGGCTGGACGGATTTGGATGAAAATTGGTGGGGAGGTAGCTTAGAACCAGGAGATTGACATAGGGGGAAAGGTAGGAGGGGGGGGGGGGTCAACGGGGCTACCCGTGCAAAGCCGGGGCGAGTCGCTAGTAGGTAATAAAACAAAATCCTCCCGTTGGAGAACATAAAAAACTACCACCAGGGTTTTACAATGATTCAATCAAGTCAAAGTAGGTGAAGGTAGTTAAGTAGGTACATAGGTAGGTAATCAAGCAATTTATTTAAAGAAAGTAACGTTCACTTAAAACACACCTATGTAGATAGGTACCTACCTATAATACTGCCATAGAAGACAAATTTTTATTTTATTTTATTTTATTTTATTTTATTTATTAAGGAAAAACAAACAACTACATTATATATCTAGGTACAATCAGTATTAATTCATAAATTTAATTATGTAAGACTTATTAATAATGTAGTCCACAACGTTCTCCACATGTTAGTTTTATACATGATTACAAAAAGATGCAGCTAGAGGGTCTGTCAGATGATTAATAATTATATAAATCTCAGTAGGTAAGTAAACCAAAGAGAAATGACAAAACCCCACTCAAAGAAAAATTACATTAAAAGTAAATAGCAAATAAGAGCAGGTACAGACCATTTCCCGCAAGATGGCGCCTGCTATGTTTGGCACGCCAACCAAGGCAAGCGCCATCCTACGGTGAACGGGCTGTAAGTTAATGATACATATTAGGACAAAAAAGATTACAACAAAGAAACTAAGAATGATATTATATGTAAATCTACTCAGGAAAGCGCAGTAACTAACTGATTTTTAAATTTATAAGAAGAACAAGAGAATAAATCAATTTCAGTAAAGTAAAGATTATGGGACTCAACCATTCGGCGAATAGGGGCACGATGTCCCGAGTTGGTGCGGCAGATGTTTAAAGCAAACAGTGGACGAGAGCGAGTTGCTCGCGGAGTGCACGTCCTCGGGACGACGTAACACAGTCTACACACTAAGTCTATACAATCTATGTTATTGTGCACAATATTATATAGGGTAACTGCTTCGAGGTATTTACGTCTGGACTCAAGAGGAAGAAGTTTATATTTGGAGAGTAAAACAGAGTACGAGTATTTGCGGTAGCTGCGCAAACATTTGTAGGTCATGGAATGTAAGTACTTTCGCTGGACCCTCTCAATCGCAACGGTATATTTGTTATAAAATGGGTTCCAAACCGGCACTGCATACTCAAGCTGAGAGCGAACCAATGCTTTATAAAGATAAAGAAAAGTGGAAGCACGTCTAAAATCAGCGGACGACCTCATGATAAAACCGAACATATTAAAAGCCTTATTAATGACATTGTCTACGTTTAGATCCAAACAGAGATGGCTATCAAGCAGGATACCAAGATCCCTCAACGCCATTACTCTCTTAAGGGACGCATCGCAAAGGTTATATGTGAAAGAGATTATATTAATATTTTTGGTACAGTTAATGAAGTTACATTTTGGCAAGCTAAGGTGTAGTTTATTGACATTACAGTAATAAGTAAGTCTGTTTAAGTCTTGTTGTAGTAGAATGCAATCATCAATAGTTTTAATAGGTTTGTATACTTTGAGGTCATCCGCGTATAGCAGAAACTTGGAGTTCAGAAAACATTGATCAATATCATTGATGAAAAGAACAAAGAGAAGCGGGCCAAGGATGGAGCCCTTTGGAACACCAGAAGTTACAAGCACGCTGTTAGATTGAAAGCCATTAATTACGACTCTTTGTGTTCTATTTGTGACGTAAGATGAAAACCAACGGAGAAGGTTACCACGGATACCATTGTACGCAATCTTTTTGAGTAAGATATCATGATCCACCTTGTCGAATGCCTTCTTGAAATCCGTATAAACAGCGTCCACCTGTATACGCTTGTCGAGGTTTTCAAAAAGAGTACTTGTGAAGACTACTAAATTAGACGTGGTAGATCGGCGCTTAACAAAACCATGCTGCTCTTGTATTATTATATTATGAAGGGTCGGGTAAATCTCATTATGCACTAGCCTTTCAAAGAGCTTCGACATGGCGGACAATATAGATATTGGTCGATATTGCTCAATGTCGTGCTTAGGGCCTGCTTTGTGTACAGGAGTTATATAAGCACGTTTCCAAACGTCTGGAAAGACACCATGGGTAAGGCATTTATTATAGATAATAGTAAGGGGCATGCAAATACTATTAGCTGAATTTTTAAGAAAACTGGACGGTATTCCATCTGGTCCGGGGCCTTTGGATGGATCTAGAAGTTTCAGTTCCCTCAAGACACTATTCTCCTCGAACTTAAGACTAGCTAGCTAAATTTAACAACTTCTAAATATTCTATGGCATAGCTAAGTAGAACTGTTCTCACTACAGGCATTCAAACTTGCCGGTATCTACGTAAGTTGTAATCATTGGGGTTATCATCGTCGGAACATCTTTACCGAAAAGATAGTCCAAGTGGCCGAATGTTTTATCCGAAACTATACATTTGGTAGCGTTGGACACGTTCGCGATCAGCGTGTCGACATCCGTCACGTTGCTCACGTAGTCACCATAACTCGTGATGAATATCCATTTCATAGTGACGTTACTCAGATCGAAAACTGGAGGGGTCAGTGTACCGTACTCTAACAGGTTTTTTACAGAGCCGTGATCGTATTTCGTAAATCCATTTTTATAAATCTGACCCCAGTGGTTGAAGTTCTTCAGCGATGTCCCTCCTGGAAGGTGCCCTGTCAATACTTTCATTGTGTCTTCTGTGATTTGGTAAGAGTCGTTACCAAGCACTGCGAATAACAAATCTGAACAGGCTGGGTAGGAGAGATCAGTGGTTCCGCACAGGAGCTTCACAAAAGGTTGATAAACGCCACCTCGTGGCAGAAATTCCGCATTTAGACCAGCTTCTATAAGTCCGGTAAGGACAGTAGATAACGCTCCATCGATTTGTATGACGCTAAATCGGCAGTTGTAGAGCCAAGCAGTAGGCGACAGTCCAAAACCGACTTTGATTTTGGCGTTGTATTCAGGCTTTGCAGCACAGAGATTGAGGAGCGTGGCGACTGCTTGTGCATGGCCTATATAGGTGATCTGGTTCTTGTTGGTTGCATTAATTACATAATCGATCACAGCAGGCATGTCATATTGCGCCATTTCATCGAAGCTGAAGTTCCAGTATTCAGAGTCTGTGTCAGGGTTAAGCGAGATGTGACTGCGGCTGTAGACAGTTCCTCGTGCGTTTGGGACCCAGACGTCGAGGCAGGCGCTCGCGTATTCGTAGCAATGGGAACCGCTGGGACCTGGAGTGATGCAGTCATCTCCACTAAGGAACAGGCCATGCATGAACATTATAGGTTCAGAGTCTCTTAGTGCGCTGCAGTTAGGTGATGACACTCTGTACAAAGTCAGGATATAGCCGTCAATAGTTCTCACCGTGTGCGTCTCCGAAAGGAAACCATCATAATTCACCATGCCAGTAAAGTTGAGGTTCTGCCGAATGATGGCAACTTCTGTGTTTGTAGCTGATATCGCGTTGAGGCTCCAGTAATCCAGAAGAAGAAAAATTATAAAGAGGTTCATTTTAGGTTCTTAGAGTTTATAATGAAAGGCAGTTAGGTATTTAATTTAATTTAAAAGATAGATACCCACTACTCTGAACCTACGTCCAAGCAGTTATTTCTTAGTTAAAATAAAATTTGGTGAGTCGCATCTTTTTATATTGGTATGGCACCGGTTCCGCGTGTTAGAGACTCATAAAGTTTTTAGGGTTCCGTATACCTACTAAGGTCGTAACGGTAACATAATTGCTATTGCTCAGTTGTCTGTCAGTCTGTCATCACCTTCTATTGTAGCGCACAAGATAATCCTAGATACCTCTATCTACCTACCAATCTAAAATAAATGATTCACCTTGTACTATTATTTATTCTGTGGATTCACTTAGGTAGGTACTTCTTCTAGCGTATCAATGGTTTGTCAGTTTTTCACTAAGTACCTACGTAAATATACGATTTTAGAGTAAAATTTGGCCACTTCTACCTAACTACTTACTTTCAAAAATCTATTTATAAGTAAGTAAGTAGGTAAGTAAGTAAATAGTAGCATATAGTAGGTAAACCTACTTACTTACCTACTTAATTAACCTTTTAGATTTTTCATTCGAAAAAAATACAGATGGGAACAACTAGCTATCTAGATTTTTGCTACAAAAGAGGTGCATATGGGCTTCATATATAACTTACAGAACAGTGAATCCTTGACAAACATATTTAAATGCTTGAATTTATATTCTAGAATTATGTTTATTTGTTCAAAATAACCAGGAATATTTTTTTGAGACTAGGTGAAACCCGTTCCTAATCTTCGTCATAAATATTATAACTTATAGGGGTTAATAATTGCATTGAGGTACCTATTAAAGAAGCTCCTGGTAGGTATACAACCTTTGCCGTTGATATCGTACCGCGCAGAAGTCGCGCGACAGACGATTTTGCTCTTATGGTCAAGTACTGCAACTGTCGCGCGACAGACTCCACAGAGGGTTTAGAACTTTGTCTATCATTCAATTGTTAGCAACCGGATGTTAGATATTGTAACACTATGCCATAGTAACAGGAACGAAACAAGCAAAACTACACTTCCTGTGAGTTGAGTTTCGGTGAAAAGAAATAATGTTAGGTCGCCATGTTTTTGCTGTTTTGTGAGCGCGCTGCGCCACAGAACAATAATACTTTTGCCGGAGCGCTGCGCTCACCAGTTTGACCGAATAAACAAAATTGTGTGTTTTCTGGTTATTTGAATGTAAATAAGTGCAAAAATAATGTTTTTTAGGATATAGACCATGCGTTATTGCCAATAAATTACTAGAAAGTGTTCTGTGAAGATGTTTATTGTGATCTCAAAGTTAGTGGTCAGTTTTCGCTGACAGTGTAGCCGTAATGAGGAAATGTTTTTTTTTTTCAACAAAACGTTATGTTTTTATAGAATAGTTGCTATAAAGAAACCAATAGAAAATTTCAAGAGGATTCTTGTAGTGGTATTAGTTTTATGACCCCTTCATTCATTAGGCCGCAAATAACGATTTAGTGATGAGTCCTCCATCCCCCATTTTTTAAAGTGACTCCCTCGCGACTCAAAGGATAAGACACGAGCGAAATCGCGCGACTTGACCGGTTAATATCTCATTACGGGAAATAAACTTAGAAATGGAAAATATTGAAAGTTTTTTTTACAACAAATTAGTACTTACCTATGTATTGCCACAGATAAAATAATACTATACTAGTACAGATACCTCATGCCATACAACAAAACGTGACCGCCATAACTCGGGCTATTCTGCGGGCTATTTCGGTTGCCTTACCTGGGCGCTAGATGCCGCTAGCAAGAAAATGATAGCTAGAGTCACCTAGCTCCTGCAACTGTAATTACCGCGTAAAACGCGCACACACTCAATAGATGGCGTTTGTGAAAAAAACTTAGACACTTACACAGGGTGATTGGAAGATGAGTGCAAAGCTGTAAGGGAAAGGTAGTCTTTTCAAGATATAAAACATCAGCCTCGAGTTTGGACTGAAGATCGACCGCAGCAAAACGAAAGTGATAATTGTTGACCGTATCAATAACCACTTGCCGGAAGTCAAGCAAATCGCAAACTGTGATGTGGTCCAATCATACATTTACCTCGGATCTTCGATCACAAACAATGGTGGATGCGTTGGCGAAATCAAGCGGCGTATGGCGATTTCTAGGTCCGCCGTGTATAAGCTGAGGAAGATATGGAAAAATCGTAGCATAACGAAATCTACTAAGATCCGTCTCGTTAGAGCGTTGGTGTTTCCTATATTCCTCTATGTTGCAGAAACATGGACTCTTAGGGAGAGCGAGAAAAAGAGCATGGTGCTTTTTTGTTCAAACTTTTTTGAATAGGTACATGAAAAGAAAGAATTAATTCAGCGTTTGAAACGATGAAGCTGGAGATAATGTTGAAAGTAACTACAACCGAAGTGAAACGACGGGCCCTTGCTTGTGTTGTTGGGAATCGTGGCAATAAGTTTGAGCACCAATAAATTAATAAATTGAATTAAAATGTTGTTTTATAAGAATGCCTAAAATTTTAAATTTTCTCCCTCAATCTGGTTTTTAGGTCTCAATTTTATTAATTTGTAATATATCCGCGTAAATGATACCTCAAATAAAAGAGTATGAATACCAAGCATGTATTCAAAAAGGTTTGAACACAAAAGCAACATCCGTTTTTTTAACTAGGTAAGTGTCAAAAACCTGATCAAAAAAATCTGAAAATCTTTGTTTTTTTTAGCTGATAGTCGCTGCATGATGCCGAGTTCTTGGAGTATGGACTGATTGGTACGAAACTCAGTCCACGAAACCCCAAGCATTCTTCTCCAGCACCACATCTCAAGAGCATTGATGAGAGCCCGAGATTGCTTACACATTACTTAAATTACAAAATAAAATAAAAGAAAACATTAATCAATAAAACTGGCAATTATTAGCAATTAACTGAAAATTTCTGGGTATAACGGAAAAAAACGGTAAAAAAGAAATAGTCGGACTTCGTCTTATAACTATTATGGCTGAAATAGTTCTAAATGGTCTAGACAACCTTCCACTTACAGCTTTGCACCCATCTTCCAATCACCCTGTATGACGATTATGATTTTTCAAACTCAACAGATGACCCGCTCGTGACTTCGTCTGCGCGTAGTCAGAATACTTTCCCCACCGTGACATGACTTTTGAAACGAACGAACATTCAAGTATTTCAATTTAGGAGTCCCACTCCTGAAAATATTTAAATACCAACAACTACCTATACCGTGAAACTATATTTTACGTCGAAATACGCTAAAATATGGCAGAGTATTTTTTTACAAAGACTTTGTAAAAAAATACACAGCCATATTTCGTTCCCGTGGCATTTTTCGTATATTGCAAATTTTTATATGTTTGTTAATTTTATTTGAGGAAAGTACCTATGAACCAGTTACGAAACGCCGGTTTCTTTGACGGCGGAAGCGGAAAATACAAGTAACTATCTACTGCTAACGCTTTCCGAAATACAGAGCGTTTTTGTATTACGTTAGAATCATTTAGCTTATGAATTTTCAAAATTCCTTTCTTAGTTACAACCCTTCGCATCAAGACAAACACACCCTCCAAATTTCAAGTCTCTACGCGGTTTAGGCTGTGCGTTGGCACTCGGTCAGTCAGTCATTCAGGACATTGTCTTTTATATATATATATTCATCTTTGGACACAATGATATCAAATGATGTCTGACATTTTATTTGAAAATTTTAGAATAAAAAGGAAATACTAGTTTTCTCTTTCATTTCGGGCATGACGTCATAGGCGTGTCACCTGTTTTTTTTTTTAAATAACGCCATCTATCAAGTCCGTTCTACCTGTGGTACTACAAACAAACTGGTGTCATCATCAATTTAGTTCAAATTATTACCATCAGGAAAAAGACAAAATTAAATGTTTGTAAAAATTATTAAACTTGATTGTAGATACATTTATTAAATTTTCCCGTATTGTGGGTATTTTTTGATATTAGAAAATATTTTTTCAAGACCTAATATTGTTTTTTTACATACTTCAATACCAAATCTATACCTGTAACGCCATCTATTGAACTTTAATAGAACAATATATTTTTTCTATGGGATGAGACCCCGTGGTATTGCTAAGTGTTATATTTCTTGTTTTTTTTTTTTTAACAACTTAGGTAATGTAATATTGTAATTGTATGGCCGAAATAGGCAGAGTATTTGTACCCACTATACCTACCTACAAAAAAAAATACTAACTATCATCCTAAGTTTAAACAGTTTACAATAAACACTATTCTGATTCTGAATCAGTTATCTCTAATCGATACAAAATTTAGCATACGCTTTAACTTTATTATAGGCACAGAATAAATAATAGTACCTACTATGACCACAGATAACATTTTATTTTATTTTAATAATTTAAGTACTTTCCTATAATTGTACACGTTCCCTATAATAAGATTAAAATTAATCGTGGAAAGTGCTTTGACGTAGGTAAACCTCCAAATTAGCACTCCGACTTACGTATTAGGTGTAAGTATAGGTAGGTACACCTAACCTACATTTTTGTAACTCCCAAGGCCAACTCTATTGCAATAATTGTGATAGATAGCGAGACAGGGATCTACTTGATGTACAAGTAGGACTTGGCATGTACTTGTACAGGTATCTACATACCTACTTATTACTAGGACTCACGCTAAGAAATAAAAATAATAATTGGTATAAGTACCGATAAGTACTTAAGAAATGTTTTTAGTCAGGGTTGTTATTGTGCGTCTCCGAAATCGGCGGTAACCTCATAGGTCACGTCCACCTAGGACGCACACTATGTGGCATTGCACTGCGCCCGCCACATGAGACAAAGATGTAAAGTCTCATATGCCTGTAATTTCACCTACCTACCTATTTGCACCTATACTATATTATACGTATAATTATACTTACCCACGGCTCGGAACCTCAGTGCGCAACTCTGACTCGCACTTTGCTGTATTTCATTAAGTATGTATCAATAAGAAATATTAAGTGCGAGTCGTTTTAAAAAGAAACAGGTTCCATATAAAGAGAAGTCAAAAACATGAGGATTGGTACAAATAGGTAGGTACGTAATACATTAGAATTGTTAGGTTACCTACATTACCGAACAACTTATCTACGAAATCCTACTGTTTTTAAGTTGGTTTATTTATCATCATCATCATCATCGTTATCATCATCAGGCTACAGAAATCCACTGCTAGACATTATAGGCCTCTATGCGAACGGTATTGATCCACTTACACCACCGCCTTCCTGCAACTTTTATAATGTCTTTGGTCTATCAAAAGGGGGCATCACTAGATTGGTTGTGGGTACTCGTAGGTCCTTTTATGTTATCTATCTGCACAGTACAGTATAGTGTAGTATTTTTTCTCTCGGCGGATGTGAACCCTGGAACGGAACAGAGGCACTGTAAAGACACAGGTGTGTGTGCTGAGGACGTGGGAGGTACATAGTTACGACTTTCTTTACGTCACCAAGAAAGTAGAACCCTGTCGTAGGTACTCAAAGTGAATAATTTATTTGCACCAGGAGAGCCCTTGTCGTAGTCAAAGTGAATACTTTATTTTCACCAGGAAAGCCCTTGTCGTAGTCAAAGTCAATACTTTATTTTCATCAGGAGTGCCCTTGTCTTAGTCAAGTCAATACTTTATTTTCTCCAGGAGAGCCCTTGTCGTAGGAAAAGTTTATATTTTCTTTTCACCAGGAAAGCCCTTGTCGTAGTTAAAGTCAGTACTTTATTTTTACCAGGAGAGCCCTTGTCGTGATCAAAGTCAATAGTTACTTCATCATTACATTGAGATGGTTTTAAATTCCGAATTTCATGGACGGGTACCATAGTTATATACATATCCAAACAATTTTGCAGCTGCGTCAACAATTTTTCTTTTATTGTCCTGTATTTGAGTACTGAATTTCGTCAAAAAGAATACTTATTACTCAGGTAGGTATAATTTTAAGGCCATACTAAGGTTGAACATTTACATAGAGTGTGTATTTCTGTTTTAATATTATTTTCTTCACAATTGTGTTCAAAAACGTCGCATGATACACGTGTTTATTGGTGTATTGATGATTACCGTCCTCGGCTCTCCTCTAAGACCCTCACCTAACGGCTCGGGTCTCAATGGCGCCTCAGCGGTAATCACCAACATTACACACTCGTACCATAATGTACTATATAAACCTCTTAGACCTCCCTTAGTTACCACAAAATAACTGAACTTTTAGCTCTGTGACACGGACAAACCGACACCAGTATGAGACAATAGTGTTTTTCGGTGGTACCTATTACTATACAAGGTGTAACAAAATATCCCTATAAGCCCGGGGAGGGGGTATTCAACACATCATGGCGAATAACTTTAATTCTACGACTTTTTAAATTTTGAAGTTTTTCATTCATGAAATGCCTCGTAAGAATCCTGAAATTCCTGCAAAAACGTACGTAAAACAACATAAGGACGTCACGGTACGCTATAGGGTACCTTGCGTGGGGCTGCCTCATGTTCTGTTAGGTACATTTTCTGGAGGAATTTCAGCAATTCATAGAGGAATTTCAGGATTTTTACGAGCCACTTCATGAATGAAAAACTTCGATATTTAAAAAGTCGTAGAACTAAAGTTATTCGCCAATGATGTGTAAAATACCCACTCCCCGGGCTTATAGGGATATTATGTTACATCCTGTATACTCTGGTATTGCATAAGTACGGAATACTAAAAACTCACGCTCAGCGAACTATGTACATAGTTTCAAAAATTAAATTAAACAAATCATAAAGATAGCTTACCTATTATACTACGCGTAAACTTGTAAGTAGGTACTATGATTAAGATAAGTATAACAATTATGAAGGAGGTACTACAGATCTTTTTTAGGGTTCTGAGTGACGGACGGACATGCGGACGGACGGGGATCGAATGCTATTATATGTGAAGCCCCATTACGTTGCGTTGCGTCGCTTCATGTCAGTTGTGGTTGTGGTATACGATGCGTTGCTCCGTTGCGAGACGACGCGACGCAAAGCAATGCAACGCACTAATAGGGCCTCACTCTTAACCATATAATAGCATTCGATCCCCGTCCGTCCGCATGTCCGTCCGTCACAGTTTAAGTTATTAAGTTAGGTATTTTTAAATGAGGCAGTGTATGAACACTACCTACATGTGTTTATATTTTTATTGGCCTTACCGTCAGCGAGGTTTATCCCGCCAAACTGAACTTGAAACTAAACTTTCATAGAAAATTAACTGGCGTTACCAATTACTGATGAAATCTTTATGGAGGGAATTGAGGGAGGAATTGTGGAAGGAAACCTGTGGCTTGATTGCGGAACCTTATACTATGCATGGCCCGTCATGCACTTGGCCGGTTATTTTTATCAAATGCGGTGTGTTATAGGTACTAGGTATACGTTTATGACGAGAGGTTATTTGTGTGTGCAAACGAATGTTCCCATTTTGACAGAGTTAGATACGGTTTTAAGAGTTTGTGATTCATGGGCGATGGCTTCGATTGTGTTATGCTATTAAATCGCCAGGGGGCGCTGCAATAAAAAAAAATAGCTCGATAAAATCCCGCGGACCGCTCGTTAAGGCTCCGACAGTTCACTAGAGGAGGTATATGTTATAGTGACAAAGCGGATACCCCCAAAGATATCTAAGGACGTCTACGGCTTGTCGATGAAACTGCTGCGTCCTGCGGTACACGTTCTTGCCCCCATACTAGCCCACGCGTACAATAGCTGTATCCGGGAAGGTATATACTTACCCGACCCCATTAAAGCAGAGTAAAGTATCCCCTTTGTTCAAAGGCAAAGGCAAGCGAAGCGAGATGGATAACTATTGGCCTGTGTCAATAATCCCAGCACTATCAAAAATATTCGAAAATGGCATATGTTCTCGACTCACAGCATTCTTATCGTCAACCAACGCACTCACTGACCGGCAGTATGCGTACCGCGAGGGCCGTTCCACCACATCGATGACACGCGAAGTAGTCAGGCTTGTAGTAGCTGCTCGCGAACGGAGGCAACACGTCGCAGTGATATGCTGCGACTTATCAAAAGCCTTTGACGTCGCTGACCATAACATACTCGCAGTTAAACTGCAACACTATGGAATCGATGGCCCAGCGTACGCTCTGCTGACGGACCTCATGCGGAACCGGACTCAGGTCGTATCTGGGCGACGGTATCACACATTGCAGTCGCAGATGGGTGTTGCGCAAGGATCCTCGGTATCAAACATCCTGTTTAGGCTGCTATTAAACGACCTACCAGAATCAGTCTCCACAGCCGAGATCCTCATGTACGCTGAAGATGTGGCCGCTATAGTCACCGCACCATCACTTGACGCTCTTGAAAACCGCCTGAATCATGCGGCGTCTCAGCTATCGGAGTGGTTTAGAATAAATGGCCTCGCCCTAAACTTAAAGAAAACTCATTTTATTCATTTTCGCCTCAAAGATTGTGCGGCGCGACCTCTGTATTATTATTATTGACAACACTTTTTACAGATATGATGACTTCATACAGTCGTAAAATAGTGTATTTCAATTTGTGATTAGTATTAATGGTATTTCTATTTTTACCTACTTTTTGCTGTAGGTATATTTGTACTTATGTAGGTGCCTATTTACCTATATATGTTATTATCGACTTTTTATTGTTTTACACTATGTTTTTGACGTATAATGATAATTTATCAATAAATGACTATAAATGACTACTATAAATGACTATAAAATGTGTTTTAGCGCATTTTTTGTATTAAAGCTGTTGGAATACTGAAAATAGTCGTGTTTTATTTATAAACTAGCGACTCGCCCCAGCTTCGCACGGGTAGCCCCCGGTGAACCCCCCCCCCCCCTCCTGCCCCTCCCCCCTATGTCAATATCCTGGTTCTAAGCTACCTTCCCACCAATTTTCAGCCAAATCGGTTCACCCGTTCTTGAGTTATAAGTGGTGTAACTAACACGACTTTGTTTTATATACACACATCAACACGGTCTAGGGATATTATTAAAAAAGCGAATTACTATCAATGTGTTAATTATTTATATGACATGTGTATATTTAAAAGATACGTTATATTATTCTACCAATTTTTAATAATGGTTAAGGTACTTCGATTAAAATTTCAGGATTTTATGGATAAAAAATGAAGCATAGACGGAAACCGTATATGAATTAACTTTTAATTTATGAGTAAAAACTGAAAAAAATACAAAAATCATTTAATTTGTGTTTATAAACTTGAAGTTAGTAGTCTGAGAAAGCGCCCATGATGTTCATAACACATCGGCAACGATTCGGCATGCTCAGAACAAGGTTGTCAATGTCTTGCTGCGGAATATTGTCCCATGTCCTTCTGAGGTGCGCAAAAAGTTGATCTTCTGTAGCCAGATTTTCAGGAACTTCTTTCAGAGCTCTTCTTTGCAGCATATCCCACGCATGCTCAATGGGATTTAGATCTGGCGATTGAGCAGGCCAGTCTAAGGCCCTAACATTGTGTGTATGTAACCAAACTGCTACCGTTCTCGCCGTGTGTGCCCGGGCATTGTCGTGCATGAGCAGGAAATCTTCCCCATTTGTGTTCTGTGGGGCAAGATTACGGGCCCCAGCACCTGTTGGACGTATCGTTCTGCCGTCATATTGCCCCGCACCCAAACGAGATCCGTCCGTCCTCCAAGACGAATTCCTACCCAAACCATAATTGTTCCTCCTTGGTATGGGTGAACTTCCTGAGGGTTCTGAAGACGGCTCCATCGTCCAGGAACTCGCCAAACACGCGTCCTTCGTGAATCTGGATGGAAGCCGAACCTGGATTCATCCGTGAACAGCACATTGGACCATTGCTCACGGCCCCAGTCCACGTGGTTCCGAACCCATTCTAATCGTCGTCCACGATTGCCTCTCCGTAAAGGTGGGACCCGGAGTGGTCTACGAGAGCGTAGATTGCTTTCATGCAGTAGCCTTCTTACAATTTGGCCACTCACAAGCACTTGGTCCAAAGGCTGCGAGTGGAACACTCGCAGCCTTTGGACCAATTGAGTCGCCGTTGCATTTGGTTGAGCTCGCGCTGTAATTTGCAAAAATCGGTCTTGTCTGGGGGTAGTGATGCGACTTGGTCCCCGGTGCCTCTCCGCTACTTCACCTGTGGCACGATAGCGTGTCTACAATCTTGAAATTACATTTTGGTGGGTCCCTATGGCCTCAGCAACATTACGCTAAACAGACCCAGCTTCCAGCATTCCCACAGCTCGTAACATCTCCGCCCTCGTCAAATGTTGACGTTGCATGGCTACAATACCTCAATTTTAACTTTATCTTTCGTTTAAAAATGAAAAAAAACTGTAACTAAACGTAATTCGTATTGTTTTCTAAATTTCGCGCAAATGAAAATTCCCTCTCCTACACATCAAGACATTTTTATGCCACCGAAACAAAAGAATTTAAAAAAAAATTAATTTGGAATTAGTCTGAGATAAATTACAAACAAATCGGTGTATAAAAGATTCCAATGCGGCCAGTACTTTTCTAGTTATTTAATTGAGTATGAAATATCCCTAGACCGTGTTGATGAGTGTATATAGATTTAGCGTGTGTGTGTGTAAAGTGTATTGACAGGTTGTAGATGTCTCAGGTATTATTTGATCTGTTGGTGGCACTAACAGGTAATCAGTTCTCTTGTTCAAGATGAATGCGATGTGAAGACCACTTCAGAGGCCGCGGATTGAGAACGGACTACCTTCAAAACTTCAACCAAAAATCCAAAAAATACTACATATTCTTTACACGTCCTTTTGAAACAAGTTCAGGGCCCTGTCATAAGTTCGACAATAGAGCACCCGAACCAAACTTCGAACTAAAAGTTGGAAATAGTCCGAAAAATCACAATCACGGTCGATTCTTAAGGAAATTCTTCGAGTTAAGTTCCGTTGCTTGGCGTAGTAACGAGCCCCTTTTTATTAGGACATAGCAGGGTGCGGTGCGACTGACAGAGGGACGGACTTATCTACTCTCCTGCTTGAACGTTTCAGCTTTGTCATGCTCTTTGACGTTGTATGGCAATTCAGGACCAACAGTAAAACCCCTTTACGTACGTAAATCATTTTTAATATACCTAAATATTAATTTTCTTGTAGTTTTGCGAACAGTAGACCTCGCAAGCACAAACAGAAGTACCTACCTACTAAAATCCATAGTAAGTAAGTAAGTAAGTATAAAGTAAGTATAAAGTTTATTTAGCTCTTCACAAAAGGTTTTATTGACATCAAGTAACATAACTCGTGCATAATATAACATTGTAGGTAAGCCTGATGAACCAAGAAAACCTGTTTTGCGAGAGCCTGGTGCCTGAGATAGGTTTTAGAAAAAACCCGTATTACAAGTCACCAGTGCCCCACTCCGCGGATTATACAAGGAACATCATTAAGGTACAATTTCAACAAGCAGACATATTTGGTTAAATAATAATAAATAAATAGAACTAATCTTAATATAAATCAACTACATAATATAAACTAATTAGGAGCATTCAGTAACAAAAACAAAACAAAAACGTTGAATTTGTCTTGTATGATGAAGATGTTTGGTTTAGGAGTGTGTGAGCGAGTTTATTAGAAATATAGGATGTGTGCAGTGTGAAAGGGTGTGAGAGAAACGGGTCAGTCATTAAGAGAACGTGCTTGTAAGTATGATTTGAAGAGAGTATGTAATAGTAATAAATTAGGGTTTTGGCTGAAAATGCGGTAGAACCTAGTAGAACGAACGTAGGGAACCAAAAGTCATTTAGAAGGGCGTAACAAGTTTTCCGTTTCTTCATAGCTTAAAGTTTTAAGCCATTTACATACTGCTTTCTTGCAGTTTGATTTATGTAGCGGGTAGATATGTAAACAATTGTTAAACTTATTGTACAAGTAGGGGCCGAGGAAGCAAAAGAAGTTATTGGAAAAGCTTGTACGAAAAGCTTCAGGTCGACATACAGCAGCTCTGCGTCTATCCCTTAATAAAACCGGAACATAATCTAACTGCGAGTGTTGCTTTAGCACAGTTTTAAGCAGGAAGGTTTGCCTGATGACAGTTAGAACATTAATATCTAATCATACATCTAATAATACGTTAATATCTAATCATAATCTATATCTTGACAAGAACTTGACTGATTTTGGTCATAGTTGAAATTCTTGTTGACATTTGAGTACCTACCGATTACTTCTGCTAAATATTATCTAAATCGGCCAGTAATGGCACCGTAGCAAACTTCCTTCCTTTTGTGTGATTTCACAATTTCAAACAAAAATCGCCTTAAATAGAAAAACTATGAAATTGTAGAAATTCTTAAAGATTAGTGGAAAAATACTACCTGTAGGTACGCGAATACAAACATACATCCGGATAGCAAATGTTACCAGTTCTTGCAAAGACTTCGCTCGCTCGGTCAATAAACCATTGGTTTGCCTGTAGGTCTGTTCTGGCTAATCTTGGGCCGATCAGATATCCTTTCTAAGTATTTTGCAGGTGACATTGAGTACCTCCTTACCTTCAAAATACTTATAATATACCTACTTACCTACCTACAGCACTTGATAACTCGCTGAATGGCAATACTAATGCGTTGAGCCTGATAAGAGCCAGCTCTCGGGTCAAGCGTCGCTTCGATCTGACGCCCTGAAAATTTTGAAAACGTGAAGGGCCCGGTACCCCACGTAATTAGGAAACTAGAATAATAATGAATTTAGTAATTTCTTTATCATAAAAATCCACGTAACTTACTTTTTACGCAAACGGAAGGAGCTGGTACTTACATGCGTTTAGGGTGAAGGTTGTGTGAAGGAGCTGGTACTTACATGCGTTTAGGGTGAAGGTTGTGTGAAGGAGCTGGTACTTACATGCGCTTAGGGTGAAGGTTGTGTGAAGGAGCTGGTACTTACATGCGTTTAGGGTGAAGGTTGTGTGAAGGAGCTGGTACTTACATGCGTTTAGGGTAAAGGTTGTGTGAAGGAGCTGGTACTTACATGCGTTTAGGGTGAAGGTTGTGTTAAGGAGCTGGTACTTACATGCGTTTAGGGTGAAGGTTGTGTGAAGGAGCTGGTAATTACATGCGTTTAGGGTGAAGGTTGTGTGAAGGAGCTGGTACTTACATGCGTTTAGGGTGAAGGTTGTGTGAAGGAGCTGGTACTTACATGCGTTTAGGGTGAAGGTTGTGTGAAGGAGCTGGTACTTACATGCGTTTAGGGTGAATGTTGTGTGAAGGAGCTGGTACTTACATGCGTTTAGGGTGAATGTTGTGTGTTTGTGTGTACAAACGAATGTACCCATTTATCTCCAAAACCGTTTTATTTTTTTTATAATGAGAACTGCTAAGTAGTTGAATACACTACCGTCGTCTGTCTTTCCTGAAAATTATAATCTGGGTCTCTTCAAGGCTAGAGTAAATAGGTGCCTTCTAGACCTTCGTGCTCCATCTTCGGCCGCATCGTCACTTACCAACAGGTGAGATCGTGGTCAAACAAAGGTCTATCATTGTTAAAAAAAAAAAAAAAAAGACTCTTTGTAACTTACTTTTCCCGACATCTATAAAGCAATCAAGTAATCTATTCCGGCATCTGTTTTTAGTAGTAGTAGAGCTTTTTTGTGCAGGAGTTCGTCCGGGGAAGTACTACCACCATACTTATTTCTGCCGCAAAGCAGTAGTGCTCGCATTGCTGTGTTCCGGTTTAAAGAGTATAAGGTGCCGGAGAAATTACAGCCACATGAGACTTTTCATTTTTATGTCTCAGGGTGGCGGGCGCAGTGCAATGCCACATAGGATGCGTCCTAGGTGGACGTGACCTATGAGGTAATGCACTGTTCATAGGCAGAGGGTACCGCTTAACATCAGATGGGCTATCTGCGTGACACGTCGTACAAAGTTGTATAAAAAAAAACTAGTCGTGAATAGAGTAATTAGCTTCGGTCCCTACATCATACGCGCTAGTCAACTATGTGCTGTTTCTTTTAAAAATGTTAATGAAACATTAACAAGTAATTAATTTTGTAAAAATAAAAAAAAACCCTCAACGCAATGAAACGGCTGAACCGATTTTGATCAAACATAGCTAAGAACACTCCCGATAAATTCACAAAAAAAAAAACAAAAAAAAATTAAATCGGTTCATCCGTTCGGGGGCTACGATACCACACGCACACAGACACGTCAATCATATAAAACCCCGTCGTTATGCGTCGGGGGTTTAAAAAAAATATGATTTCCAACAAAGAACTTTTTTGTATTGTGTTGCAGAGAGATTGGACACAACTCACAAAACAATTTCTGTAAAATGATAGGTGACAGTAGGAATGGACCTCGTTAGCTCGTCCCGGAGTTCAATATGCCCGGGACTCGGGAGTCGGGACGCGAGCTCCCGACGACGGTTATTGAAAAAGTTGCCGAATGGCGATACGGGAGAGGGATTTCTTACCTTGAGAATTCGTAAACATATTTAAGGTCTAGTGAAAATTCCCGAAACATCTTCCGTTCAATGTTTTTGGTTTACAGTCAAATAAGAGAAGCTACGAGTGAATTGTAGTTGTAAGGTAACGGCGCGTTCACATATAACGTCCGTTTTACAGGTCCGTTTAAACGTAGGTATATGTTATTAGCGTATGTAGTTGTATGAGCGAGTTCACACAGAATACAGTATTCCGGATCCAGTAATCGATCCGGAATACTGTATTCTCTGTCTGAATCGCTCATACAACTACATACGCTCCAGTAATCGATCCGGAATACTGTATTCTGTCTGAACTCGCTCATACAACTACATACGCTAATAGGACCTGTAAAACGAACTTTCTATGTGAATGCGCCCTTACATATACTGCCAGTACCGTTACTAAAAAACACAAAAAGTCTGGAAAAAGGGAGGGGACTGTTTTTTCCCAACATCACTCGTGTGAAACCTCGGCCTATAAGCTAGTTGAATAAGTCGGATGCCGTGGAGGTATCGGCCTAAGATCCTCCAACTCCTCCCGTGGATGTAGTGCAAGGCTTCTAAGGGATTACAGCAGGGGATGGGCAGCAGCATCCATCTGAGTACTTAACACTGATACAGCGATCACCAATCCACTGCCAAACGTATAGTGATTATGGTAAATCCCCCTTTTCTATAAGGAGCGCTCGTCCAGCACTGTACGTCTACATGATGATCAAGATATTGGCTCAACAAATAACACCCTTTTAAAGGTACATTAGTAGGTATAATAATACTTATATAAAAAAAAAAAGCCTTTAATTCAGCTACCCTAACACAATAAGTAGTTTAGATGAATGTCTTTTCACACTATCACTTGTAAAACCTAATACAGGTACACATAATATTTTTATACATATTAAAAAACTTATATTTTATGTAGTTGTCGCCTCTGCGGCGTAGGCCTCCCCTAAAACATTCCACTTGTCCCTCTCACGCGCCTTCCTCATCCAATCTGGTCCGCATTGCTGAGTGAAAATGTCTCTCCATCTCATCCTGGGTCTCCCTTTCTTCCTCTTACATTCATATGGTATCCATTCCGTAGCCCTTTTCGCCCATCTAACACTTTCCAGTCTGCAAATGTGTCCAGCCCAACTCCATTTTAAGGATCTTATTTTATTTTACTCCTTACATCTGCTATTTTCGTCCTATTCCTTATTATCTTATTGCTTACTTTGTCTGAGATCTTTAAATCAAGTTTACTTCTGTACTTTTCGATGTCTCTATCCATTTGCAGATCATTTTTCATTATGTTTTGTTTCAGGGGGTTTTGGTCGTACTCTTCCACGGTGACCGGCCGGCTTGGAAGAGGTAGAGGTGGAGAGACGCGTCTTAGTTTTTTGTAATTTCCTGGACATCATGACTTGTGGAAGCTCGATCAATGGGATTGAATTGTGACGGGCGTAAGTAGCTTGTAATATTCTGTGATTTGTTTTTCTTTGGAGCTTGTTTTGCCCGTTCTTCGTTACTGCTGACACTTGCTGCCTCGGGTGACTCTGACAGAAATCGCTTATTGGAGCTTATCCCTACAGATGTTCGGTGCTTCTGTGTGTCCAACGTGACTATCTTGTCGTAACGTAGAGCTACCTTTTTGCCGGATTCCCACTGTCGCTTTAAATCAACCTGGAGTTCTTTCCGTTTTTGTAGTACAGCGGGAGAGTAATCCTCTTTACAATACATACCCGTATTGCCTAACGATTTTTTCTTACGGGGTATTTCTAGTTTTCTACTTGTTGTTGTGATCGCTACCACCACTGGTCGGATTTTCTCGCTGTGCTTTCCTATTCTAGTCACTGTTTCAATTTCCCATCTCTGACACTTTATTTCCATTTTCACATTGATGATGTCTAAGATCAAATTTAGCAAATCTTCGTAGTTTCTCTCTGTTTCTTCAACCCCGAAGAAAACTAAGTTTTTCTTCCTTATTTGTTTGTCCAAAAAGTCTATACTTCTTTGTTGCTGTTCAATTTTCATTTCCAATTGGATTGTTTTGGTTTCAATACGGTTAAATTTCTCATCTATATTTTTATTTATGGCTTCCTTAATATTTTCTTCCATATCTCTCATGTCACGTTTTTGTTGTGCTAATTCTCCTTGAATGTTTTGTAGAGCTTTCATAATTTCGTCCATTGTTTTGGTACAGCAGGTGCCCTCTATAGGTGAACGACGTAACTACTATGTCAGTTCGATTCCAGGGGTTTCTAATTGTAGTGGTTCCTATTTTAGTTCTCCTATCCGAGAGTAGGTGGCTCTCATACAAATGTGCAAAATAAGCTTGATAGGTGGCGCTGTTTGCATTTTCAAAATGGTGTGGTGACTGTGTTGACTTACTTGCTTCAAGGTTATAATATGCAAGATATATTCAAATTCCACTTATAGCACTTCTTGATTGTGTATTTGTATTTACTGACCTTATATCTTCTTTGTTTGCGTATTGTTATCTCCTATTTTTCATCTTATTCTCTTTGCTGCCAAAAACCCGTTACTGATAGTTTAATGCAGTTTTCGTTCCAAATACTAAGATTTCCGAGTTAATAACAGTTTTTCAGGAGTTTCACAATTAGCTTCACAAAATAAGCACTGCTTTTGAACGATGTACGCTGTTAATATATTTTTACTTTTGAAAAGATCACAGGACCGATGTAAACAATAGCACAGTGGCGCCTCTCGTAATAATAATAATAATACTTACTGATTATTTATTTGAAAGGATAAACGAGCTGTCGGTACTCGTTAAAAATATATTTCGATAAATCTTAGGTTCCATGTAAATCATGATTGTAATTTTTTTCATTATAGAAGTTATTAAAATCTATCGCGAGCTGCAAACTCATTGTTTGCAGCCAATGATGGATAAGCTCCGATTGGATATTGATGGATTATATTATGCGTGGAACTAAGCATCTTTTTAACATTTAAACAGGGCTTAGAGAAGTGAAAAATGTGTAACTATGGAAAGCTATTAAGTTACAAAAGGCTTTGGGGCTAACATGCTCTGGGACAACCCTTTTAGCTTGTGGGATCAATTCATGGGATGAATACGGATGCACCCCATGTATAGTGTAGACTTTTCGAATGGGCCTTGCTCTTCTAATCCTTGGAGGATAAGGTTGATTAGAACCACTTCTTCTTCTTCATATAATGCTTTCTAAGGAAGGCTCTATAACAATTTTGGCAATTTCATGAAATTAGTCAAGCCGTCAAGAGCTCAGAACAAGGACTTCCCTTGTTCTGAGGTCAAGAGTCTCCGTCAAGTCACTTCTTAACTTATTAGAGAATTGCAGGCCTACGCTTCATAACATACAATTGAGCTGAAAATTTGCATACCTGTCTAGTTCTGATGACAATACAATATTGTGGTGACAGTGAACTTATCTGATGATGGAGACGGAAGGCGTATAACTCCTCTATGGATAATATGAGACTGTTAAGGCTCATTTTGATCAGCACTCGGTTCTGATCACTAATTTTATAAAAACTTGTATTGGAAATATGTTTTTCAACAAAAAAATGTGGTTCGTCTTACTAGGTATAACTCCGTCCCCCTCCTTGCGTCGGTAACCTCACTGCTGAGGGTCGTGACCTTTATGTGGGACCTTGGACTTGATGATCTGCCTCCACCGGCTTCTATCCTCATGGCGTCGCTCACGCTGAAATCGAGCGCAGACCGAATTTGATCGCTTCAGCGCACGGGGCTCCGTCCCCACGGTCTCTATCCTTCCAATTTACCAGTGACCACCAGCTTTTCAAGATTGTCACTTTCCTTCCTGGCAATTCGGCCAAAAAACTCGGGGACCCTGCATATACATGTGGTGGAAAGTCTGGTCTTAATGTATTGAGTTCGTTGAGGATTGAAACGTTGGTGCGATGAGCCGTCCATGAAATTCGGAGCATTTTCCGCCAGCACCACATTTCAAATGCATTGATACGCAATCGGTCCGCCTTCTTCAACGTCCAAGTCTCCGCCCCGTACCTACTGAAAGATGGAGAAAACCAAGGTGGCGATCAGTTTACGTTTTGTATTGATGGATATGCTCCTATCTGACCAAATCTTTTGCAGCTGCGACATGGCATTCTTTGCAATGCCAATCCTTGTTCGCACGTCTGGTTCAGTTCAGATGATCCATTGTTAGTATTAGTCAGGTAAATGAAACTGTCGACGAAATTGAGACTAAGTGCTCCAGTTATAGGTACAACTAGGTACCTATACTAATTACAAGAAATGAAAGTACCTACCCGTGGTACTACCGAAATGCTTCTTTCTTCAACCTAGTTAAAAACTATATTGTCCGAGTGTAAATCAGTCTAAATATTTGAAAAGGAAAAAAAACTGAGCGTTTGTACTTCATTATCATCATCATACGAAGTATTGTATATTGTATGAGTGCCGTTCGTTAAGGGAAGCTAGGCGTTTTGTTAAATACTTCCCTAACCATCTTGAGAACAGCAATACAATGGCTAATGGTCAGTAAGACCCACTGTAGCGCTATAAGGAAACACTACGCCCATTGGGCCGCGCCTAGTGGGCCCGCCTAGTGGGCCGCACGGGACAAATGGCCCAACGGTTTGTACTGGACGTCGTTGTGGTTTTGTTAGCTTGATTGATGGTACATTTTGTAAACGACCACATGAACTGAAGCGAATATTAAGAGGAGATTCCTACAACAAGTGAAAAATATAAAAGCTAAGTGATTGGAACCGGGTGCTGATCACAACGAGCCTAAACACGGCAAGTCTAATTATCCATCGAGGAGTCCCGTTGTCCACCTTCCATCTCCATCATCAGATCAGCTCGCAGTCCCCATAGTATTGTATTGTCATCGGTCCTTGACAGGTATGCAAAATTTCAGTACTCTAGCGGCTAGTCTGCAAATTTGACAAGCAACTTACACGGCCGTGTGGTCCTTCGACCAAAGTAAAATTTTACGTCGATGGTGTGGTCTACACTACACGGATTTTAGTATGGAATTTGAGGTTCTCAAGGTGCCCGCTAGGGGCGCTATTCGGATTCTCAATACGCCCGTGTAGTTTGCTTGTCAAATTTGCAGACTCGAGGGTCTGGTTCAAAATTCAGTTTCAAGATTGGTCCCACACATACACACATACTACCAACAAACATACTTAGGTACCTACTGAAATATAAAAATATGAACATAATGAAGCTAGGAGGAGACATTGTTACACTTTTACCAAGACGGAACGGAGCGGGTATATGCGTTTAGGAAAATTGGTGCAGCTGTTTCCATTCCAGTATCACCATCTTGCAGCGCGTTCTATTTTTGCCTGTGGCGACATTATACGCACTAAATCCTGATGTGTGTCCATCCAAGAGATATTTTTCAAATATATAAATAAAAAAATTAAATAAAAATTGTAGGAGTCTGAAAAATATAAATTAACTTATTTGAAAATTTTATTTACTTTGAATTATATATATAGATTACATATAAATATTAAGGACTTACAAAAATAAGTTCTAAATAAAAACTCGACTACTGAAAAATCACGCTCTAAAGAGTATCAAACAAGAAAATATTCTTATTATAGTGATGTTCAGAGGACTGCCGTGGTCGTATGCCACCTACCCTAAAAAAAACAATACATTCTAACATTCTAATATTTTCGGAACAATGTGCAAGTAACTAGGTACACTGGTAACATGCTGACTGATTCCTCACAGCACGACGCAGCGCGGCGGCACTCGCTACGAACAGGCGCTCGATAACTGATAGAGACGCCGCCCATGATGGATGGTCCCGCGAGCACAGATCCCAGCTGCAGGCTCTAGGGCTGGCAGCGTGTGACGTGCTGTCCAACAATATCCGACAGATCTTATCGTGCATCTGAGTAAAGACAAAGTCAGTTTTTGACGACCTCTGTGGCGCGGAAGGCGAAAGCATAACACAAGCTCTGCTTAGCTTGGGGCTAGATAATGTTGTGTGAACTGTGTCCAGCATTATTATTTATTTATTTATTGTATTAAGTATATCAGTTATCTAGTACCCATAACACAAGCTCTGCTTAGCTTGGGGCTAGATAATGTTGTGTGAACTGTCCAGCCGTATTTATTTTATTTATTTTCCGAAAATACCGTCCCGTGAATACAACAAAAGAAAATCTAACTATTAAAAACAAAAATTAAACATAATTAAAATAAACTCTTAGCTAACGCTAAATCAGCCATTTTGTAGAGCTGTGTTGCTTCAACTGTGAAGGATACGCTATAATACTATTCAGAACTTCGACCAAAGAAATTTGGTCAAAGATTCAGAAGGCCAATGTGACGTGTTCCTACCCAAATATGATTTCTGAATGTTTCGTTCCAAACATGCACGGAACGCAATGGTTATATTTGATGTATATTTGTTTTATATGAAGATAAATTGATCAACAATTTAGAAAACAACTCAGGTGATCCACTAAAATAATGAGAACCAAATCGAGCTATCAGATATAGTACATTATACCAAAGAAGGCATCGAATAACTGTTAAACATATTACATACAGTTTCTAGTTTAGTTCACTCGGTATTTTAAAGATATTATAATTGTTTTGATAACCCTGTCATAACTGGTGGCAAGAAAATTAGTTGTGGTAGGTATATTAGGTACCTACCTGCTCATAAAGTTATACGTGATTTACAACATTATTTTTCGTTTGTGCGTTATTGAGTAGTGCTTTAGGTAGGTACTTACTTAGCTAGACTTAAACTAACATAAAGATGAATTTTAAGGGTCTTTTTAATACTTTCATTTATTTTTAATGTCAGTAATACTGCATTCAAGGATATTATAAAAGTCACTTGCCTTAGACGGGACACGAACCCGGTATATTTAAAAAAAACTGTATTTTTATGATACCGGTCGAAAGGGTAAATTCCAAGAATTAATTCCTTTTCCATAACATAGTATCTCAAATTAAAGGAACACACCATAAAATAAGTCACGTTTCTGTGTTATTTTAATTAAGAGCGTTCGAGAACCGGCTTAGACAAGCGACTTTTTTATAAATACTTGTATGCAGAATTTAAAAAATAAAGGAGTCTCTATTATGTAAAATTTCCTAACTTCAATATTGGAGGTACTTGACCTCCGTGTAGCATGGCCGTGAGACACACTGTACTTAGAGGAGACCGTGTCTAGACATAACTAACCCCAATATTGTACGAACTCTACGTACCGACCACTTCAGGCGACTCTACCGATCTCTATAGGCTATCAAATTGCCAAATAGAAGCAATATCGTAAGCAATAAAGCTACAACCACATGCATTCGATACTACAGAGAGTTAATATCGGTATTGTGTACTCATCTCTCACATGCCGCACATACCTAGCTTGCCTTACATACAGAACAGTGTCGGACTCAGGGAAGGCCACGTTAGCTGACGTTTATTCGAAACTACAGAGAGTTAATATCGGTATTGTGTACTCATCTCTCACATGCCGTACATACCTAGCTTGCCTTACATACAGAACAGTGTCGGACTCAGGGAAGGCCACGTTAGCTGACGTTTATTCGAAACTACAGAGAGTTAATATCGGTATTGTGTACTCATCTCTCACATGCCGTACATACCTAGCTTGCCTTACATACAGAACAGTGTCGGACTCAGGGAAGGCCACGTTAGCTGACGTTTATTCGAAACTACAGAGAGTTAATATCGGTATTGTGTACTCATCTCTCACATGCCGTACATACCTAGCTTGCCTTACATACAGAACAGTGTCGGACTCAGGGAAGGCCACGTTAGCTGACGTTTATTCGAAACTACAGAGAGTTAATATCGGTATTGTGTACTCATCTCTCACATGCCGTACATACCTAGCTTGCCTTACATACAGAACAGTGTCGGACTCAGAGAAGGCCACGTTAGCTGACGTTTATTCAAAACTACAGAGAGTTAATATCGGTATTGTGTACTCATCTCTCACATGCCGTACATACCTAGCTTGCCTTACATACAGAACAGTGTCGGACTCAGGGAAGGCTATGTTAGCTAACGTTAAATCTCATAACTAATTGTAGTTAATCTTTCTTACATGGTTCCGTTATGAATGTAGAGTACTCTTATTGCCTTGGCAATTGTTATATTATGAGATCTGACAAGTAAGATAACATAAAGAAAAAAGTAAAGTAAAGTAGTCAAAAGTAGTTTTTGTAGTAGTACAGCTTTTTTTGTCGAAGAGTTCGTCCGGGGATGTACTACCTCCAAACCTATTTATGCAGTTGCTGCTTTGCGATACTCTGCTCACATTGCTGTGTTCTGGTTTGACGGGTATGGGTGCCGGTGAAACTACAGGCACATGAAACTTTTCATCTTTATGTCTCAGGGTGCTGTATAATTGTTAAAGGCAAAGGTTACCGCTTAACATCAAGTAGGCCATCCGTAGCCTGTTCCGACATCAACGTATTTAAAAAAAAACGCAAATAATAATAAACATTACAAATTAATGGTTAGAAGCAGAACATAAACTGGACCCAAATCGCGCTATTTTTAACGTTTCAAACGTTCGAACGTAATGATTTTGGTTTTGGTTTAAATTTGGTTTAGTGGGTGTAAGAAATGTTATTGCGCTATTTTATATTTTATGGTGCTTTTTCTCGTCACGGATACCACGCAATGCATCAAGATGTCAGATTATTATCAGTGCCTGTTGCCAGTAATTACTGACGGCACTGAACGTCTCAGTGTCAGGCTGCTAACTATTGACTACATAGGAAAGCCCAAAGTTGTGCAGTAGGCTATGGAGAGAGCTATCCTTGGAGTTCCACTACGTGATAGAATCCGGAATGAGGAGATCCGTCGAAGAACCAAAATCACTGACATAGCTCACAGAATTAGCTTATTAGAAGTGGCAATGGGCAGGCCATATAGCTCGCACAACAGATAACCGTTGGGGAAGAAAGGTTGTTCACCAGGGGCTACCCGTACGAAGCCAGGGCGAGTTGCTAGTAATTAAATAATTAAAGCCATATGAGGCTTTGGTAGTGGTTTTGTAAACTAGCGTTAGCGCGGCGCGAATTCACGTCTCAATAAATAATTGGTTTCAGTATCGTTGCCTCATAAAGCTATAACATCGGAGTACCTACAGTCTCTTCGTTATCTTTTATTGAAAAACATAAAGTAAATCGCTGTGATTTTATGTTTGCTATTGTTTATTGTTAAAGCAAGTAGGTAGGTTCAGTGGAGTTTCTTACACCAGGAACTCAATAAGGAGGTTCCAAGCATAATTAATACTCTAAATGACCAATCACACATACGCAAAACATCCAATGATACCGCGGTGTGTCCTCCATCGCCTCCTGTAGATATAGTAAAAGCCTTGAGCCATCTACCTGAGTACTTAAAACCAAACTGTGATCACCAATCCGCCTGCCATGCGTGGTGATTATGGTAAATCCTCTCGCTGCATTCAATGGAGGGGAGGATTCCTTATCCAGCAGTGGACATAATACAGGCTGGTGACAATGGTAAAAACAACCAATACGCCAAATTAATTATAACCAAAAAAACAATAGGCGGAATAACCACCACCTAGAGACGGCTCTGGCCACGGGATTGTACGGCATTTCGATCATTGTGTAGACAAAGGTCTACGCCATGTCTACGCCATTTACGACGTAGACATGGCGTAGCTCGTAGCAGTTTAGACTGCTACGAGCTACGCCATGTGGGGCTGACATGGGATTAACTAGAGAGTTTAGACTCTCTAGTTAATCCCATGTCAGCCCCATTCTATATAATGGCTTTGATCCATTATGTAATACTACATGATCGTACGATGATCGTGACGAAAAACATCGTGACAAACCGACATGTCCTTGAACCAAAAATTCGTAGACATGTGACATGTGATAGTCGTTCTTTGACCACCGGCCACAATGTCCGTTTCTAGCCCACCATACCACTAAGTACGCAAAGTGGTGGCGCTGCGTTTTAGGTACGCATCTAGCAAACGAATAACAAGAACACAAAATATGTATTTATCCAATGCTGAATCCAAACCCACCAATATTCTATACCAAACGAATTTATCAAAAATCTTCCCACAAACTATACCCAGTTTGACCAATCCCCACCTTAATACTTATGTGACATAAACGTTATTGGTCACGTAATTTCACAGTCCAAAAGCCTCGAGTGTCGCTTGAGGCGGCGGGGTAAAAACCCTTGATTTCGCAAAGGTTTTTGCGGAGCCCTTGGTTCAAATGACGAACATTAAAAAGGACATGTTGCTATAGGCCGAACCCACTAGCCGGGAAAATTATTGGAAATTGAGGAGGCAGAATATTCACAAATGGTGACTCCAGATTTTTACTCATGGTATTTTTTTTATGAGATTACCACCGTCATCTAAATACTTATAGATGTGGATGGGATACATGAGTAGAGGTAGACCTAAAAAGAGATGGATGGACTTTTTGAAAGATGATTATACGTGTAGGAAAGGTGTGAGTAGGTACTTACTGTAGTACGTAGTGTGCTTACTGATATGACGGGAGAATGGAAGAAAAAGAACATGTTGTGCCGACCCTACTTTTTTTTTATACTTTTGTATGACGGAACAAGTAGATGGCCCACCTGCTGTTAAGCGGTAACCTCTGCCTATGAACAGTGCATTACCTCATAGGTCACGCCCACCTAGGACGCGCCCTATGTGGCATTGCACTGCGCCCGCCACCCTGACACATAAAGATGAAAAGTCTCATGTGCCTGTAATTTCACCGGCACCCTTACCCTTCAAACCGGAACACAGCAATACGAGCACTACTGCTTTGCGGCAGAAAAAGGTATGGTGGTAGTACTTCCCCGGACCAACTCTTTCACAAAAAAGCTCTACTACTACGTATGTGGGACTGGGGGAGATGATGATGAGTGTGAGTGGTGTGTAGACTCCTCTACATTAACGTTGCGTCATGAATGTGTCATTTCACACCGGTTGCTCTCCTATAGGCGATATTGCCCGCATATTCCTCATACCTAGCGATTATCAGGGAAAGCTATTACGAGCGCGGCGTATCCCGCATGTGTATTACATAGGTTTATACACATGAGTGGTCGCGTGATATTATGAATATTAGAAGGAATTTTCGAGAAAAGTCTTCGAGGTACGTCCATAAGTAGGCACTCAGACCTCCCACGAAAATAAGGTATCGTGAACCTACGAATGTAGGTTCATAATTTGTGAACTTTATCTTACAATTAATTTGTCGACATCAGCGGCGCGGCGGGCGTGTTACTGGCTGTGAGATGCGAGACGTTGCGTGTTCGATTCCCGCTGCGTTACAAATGACTACTAATGTTAGTTCCACTTCTGGGTGTAATGTTAGTTTCACTTCTGGGTGTAATGTTAGTTCCACTTCTGGGTGTAATGTTAGTTCCACTTCTGGGTATAATATTAGTTCCACTTCTGGGTGTTGTGGTACTTGATACATATAGTTAACGTTCCTGATACTCATGACCCACGGAATCCTAGTGCGGGATTAGATAGATAGATTGATAAACACTTTATTGCACACCAAATAGAAAAATAAAAAGATAAAAGAACAAAAACAATAACAGTAATGTACAATGGATGGTCTTATCGCTAAAAGCGACAACTATAAATAAAAAATAAATATGTAGGTACCTATTCTTTGATAATGAAGTGATTTTGCGATACTACTAAATTATGTGGGTTGTTTCGTCAATGTCATGTGTGGTTATATTAGGCCGATCGTAATCCAGGATCACGATATTTATCGAGTGTGTAGTATAGCGTATCGCGTATCGTGATACGGATCGCTGGATTTCTAAAAATCCAAAAATCCATGATCTGTATCTAGTACCGTCGATAAATATCGAGCGTCTAGTCTCTAATCAATATTTATCGTGTCAGAGTCAGTATTAATTCTGTCAGCGATGGAAGAGGACGCGCATATTGAGGCGGCACTCGTCTTACTTCAAACGAACGACCTGAATGTATGAAAGAATTCATACTTTTGTTAGAAACACTTCCTGAGGTATGGGACAGCTTAAATGTGAACAGTCTTAATAAAGTGAAAAGGGCGAATGCCTAAGAGCAGCTGCTTGAAAGTTGTAAGAAAATTAAACCAGGCGCGTCAACTAAAGACATAATTGCCAAGATTTTTTTCATTTTTTTTGCTTTATTCATCCCTATTTTTTCACTTTATACGTCTTTTCTATGCTATCGCTAATATAATAGCAACGCAAGCTTTATTTATAGTGTCACTCATAGCTTTATTTATACGAAACGTACGAGTGTACGCAATGAAAACCGTCGTACTGACGCGACTAGTATCGTATGTGTAGTATTATTATACCAAAGTATTACTAGATAAATATCACGTCAAATATCGCGATACATATCGAGCGTGTAGCATTCGCCATATTTGGTTCGCAATTTGGTATTTGGTTCCAACAGGTGAGATCGTGGCCAAACAAAGGTCTATCAAGATAAAAAAAAAAAAACAATCCAACATTACACGATATTATCGAGCATGTAGTAAAGCGTATCGCGAATCGTGATTCAGATGACAGGACTTCTAAAATCCACGATCCGTATCAAGTATCACGTCATAAATATCGTGCGTCAGTTGATATTTGTCATTTGAGCGATGGAGGAAACCACATACCTCAATCTAGTATAGTATTATTTTTTGATCTGTGCCTCAATCAAACTTATAACCAAATATCATCATCATTATCATCGTCAACAACCATTACACGTCACAACCTTTGCTGGGCGGGGCCTCCTCCATCATATGTAATGGGAGATTTTCCATAATCACCAGGCTTGGCAGGCGGATTGGTGATCGCAGTATTGTCTAAGTAAATAAAATAAATAAATAAATAATGCTCGACAGTTCACACAACATTATCTAGCCCCAAGCTAAGCAGAGCTTGTGTTATGGGTGATAACTATGATAACTGATATACCTAATACAATACATTAAATAGATAGATATTTTTTATTATACATAGAAAATACTCAGAACACCCTGAACAAATATCTGCAATTGCACAAATATTTGTTCCGAGGCGGGAATCGAACCCGCAACCTCCTGCGTCGCAGGCCAACCTTCGCCCGCCGCGCCACAGAGGTCGTCAAAGTAGGTACTCAGGTGGATGTTACCGTCCATACCCTGGTGTAATCCCTTAGTCGTCTTTTACAATATTTAATGGAGGAGACGGAGGGTTCTATTCTCAAGTTGGATACTATAAATAATAAATAATGCTGGACAGCTCAAGACCAGATAGGTAATGCCCTATGAGGTAATGCACTGTCCATAGGCAGAGGTTACCGCTTAACATCAGGTGGGCCATCTGCTTGTTCCGTCAATCAAGTAGTATAAAAAAAAAGATATTCCAAGTAAAGTCCAAGTGTAGCTGCGCGAAGTTTATAAAAATTATTAATAGCAGTTTCAAGGTGATCTGGCGCTGCAAATAATCATCACCATCGCTGGTTCACGAACACGTATAAAGTGAATTAAAGGAGGTGGGCAAACGCTGACCCAGATTAAAAATAAATGAACCAGGGCCCCTTCATGGACGTAATTAGTACGGTACTAAATGTTGTTTTTTGTACAATTTTTCTAAAGAACATGTATATTTTTAGAAGTTGGGATGCAAAAGTTGTATTCATAAATAATTAGACAAATCAACTCATTGCATTTGCGTGAAACAAAGCGCAACAAGCTTCATTACTTTCCCACAACTTCTACGCAAGAAATTAAATTAGCTTTTTAATTGTCTTAACAAATATTATCAATAACCAAAAGTACCTCAACTGTAAGTTACGTTAGTCAAAAAATTTGGGTCAAACAATGTATGGGGAGTTGCCCATGTTCCTTATCGACACATCCTTATCTTGTAGCATTTGCTTTACAACCCCAAAAATTAAAACCTTTCAACCACTCCCTAGCTGCGTAGGTAAATAAACTATCTACGAGTACCTAGTAATACATAATGTAGCATATCGTAGAAAAGGTCTTTATGTATACAATTCTTGTATTCAGTCTTCAACCTGGGACATGAAGTCTTCACGAGTCGATTGATTTATTCCTTAGACGGTTGATATTAAAGTCCTTTCAAATAAATGTCTAAAAGGTTCCTCGAAAAGCACAACACAGACACTTAAATCCTATCAAACTAGAGCCCAAGTTCGGAGAAATGATCCAGTAGGTATAAGATGAAATATTGCACCAGTCGAATCCCTATACTAATGGACTGACCTTTACTCGTGGCCACTAACCACAGGGTTATTGTGGCGGCGTTACATCAGAAAAACATTGTATCAGCACACGAGACGCTTCTTTATGTTTCTGTTCAGTGGTTTTATTCCTCGTAAAGTACACCTTCTGCTTATCGCTTTCCTCCTGTGTTGTAGCCCATTCCAAGCCCACTTTGCCGGAGTCCCCTCACGTACTTACTCTACCCTCATATTTTTATTGACCGCGGCTCAAGAAAGCTCCGCACCGCAAAACAAAAGCCTTTTAATGTTTTTTTGTGAAACAACATGTATTATTGAATTTTTAACGTTGTATAGCTATCGATTGCTGTTTAAAAGGTCAAAGTTGGGTGAAATAAGCTTCTTAAGAAATTGAGGAAAGGACAGTTTCATGAAAAGTAGGTACTTATTATAAATTTTCGTGAAAGCTTTGCCTACGCCTACTGGAATGTCATGGTTTAGGGTGGGATATGTCAACAACATTGGTAAAAGAGAAATATAAATATAAACAGTAAACTAATTTTAAGTTGGCGAAAAGTAACTAGTAGCATGAAGAAATTCAAAAGTATTTAAAATGGTCATGAATTTATTGATTGTTCGAAAGGTAGGTAAAGGAAAGTTGGCAAAGGGGACACTGACCTGATGAAAGACGTAGCTCAACCGTATTCTAGAACAATCTACGCTCTAACGCAAACGTAAATCAACGTCAATAAAGTGCCCAAGTGCGTGTCGGGCGCGTTTCGAGCTACGCACATTTTAGGATTCCGTAGTGGCACGTCACAATATACCATTGAGCTGAATCTCAGTTTCTCGATGCAATATGCGGACTTAGAAGGCGGCTTTCCTGTTTTACATAACTAACAACTTAATTATGTAATTTTCTTTGGTGTTTGTACGATGTTTTCCTTTCATAAGTTGTTCGACTATTACTTGTTACTTGTAAAGCGTACGTTGTTTTTTTAACTTCGTTACTTAAACTAACTCCGTGACAATACATCTCACTTTACGTGTTGAAGGTACCATGTTTTTTTAACTTCGTTACTTAAACTAACTCCGTGACAAAACATCTCACTTTACGTGTTGAAGGTACCATGTGAAGTAAATAAGTCAGGATAATAATCACAGTAGTTTATTCGTTGGCTAATTACAATGAACTCTCCAGAAACTAAGTAATTGAAGCAAATACACCAGGATAATATTCACAGTAGTTTATTCGTCGGCTATTCCAGACGAACTGCCTGCTCTCAAAACCTCCGTAGCCAAGCTACCTCCCACGCTTCTGCCTCGTATCGCGAATGAATTCGATTGGACCGCTCGGGATTGGTGCACAGTTTTTCACCAATCACGAGCGAGCAAGTGTTGCCAGTAGAATTAAACTTCGTAGTGCTACTACTACTAATCGAATCGAATCGAAATCACGACATTCGGCCATCCGGCGTCGTACGACCTCCTGGCGTACGAAGATATCTATAGCAGTCAATTCTATTACAATTTATCTAATATATGAACATTATTCAAATCAAAACATAAAATCTACGATAACATTATTCTACTAATTAATCTATATTTTTACCAACAAAATTTTTATATAAACATTTTCTTTCAAAAAAAGTTTAATTTTAAAATACAAAAAAATGTTATGGCTACTCACAGATTATTTATTATTAATGTATGACACAAAATTTGTGAACAAAATGTTATTCAGACCTACGTGATTGATATGAATCACGACATTCTGTAATTCTGAATCTTATAATAATATAAAGCATTTATTTTCGCTTGGTACATTTTTTTTATTTGTCTGAAACTAAGTTACTTAGTTTTCCGTTGCTGCAGCAGTAACAGCGGGGCTTCATCGTCAATATCCTCGGTGCTTGAACCGAAAAGACAATCTTCAGTGTTAAGTGCATCGAGCACTGTAGGATTTATATTAATCCAAGGTCTCATTCTGTCAGCCACAACAACGGTTTCAATCACTCTTGTTATTAGTGAAGCTGGGTACATTCGTAATTGTATACCTATCATTACCCATAGCCTTAACTATTATGTATGGTCCGATGAATTTGGACACACTTAAAGATAAAGATAATTTATTTGATTAATGTACAAATTGATGGTAAAATAGGAGTAAGACACAATATATTTGGCCGCTGCCGGCGTGCAAATGGAGAGGTTAGTATGCTAATTTAGTTATCATATTTATATATAAAGCTAGACAACGGTGACTCACTGACTCACTCACTCATTGATATGGTTGTTCTCCCAGAAGGAGCCGTTTTAGTGATGGGACATGTTCTAGAAATGTGTTTGGGTCGTCGATGTGACCAGGAATTAGGGATTGTCATTTTGAAAAATCCAAGATGGCGGCGGTGACAAAAATCATTTTTCGAAAGTTTGTCCGATCGGATCCGTTTAAACGGCGCATCCTATTGCTTTTACGGTGGGATTTACAAAAAAAGTAATAAAAAAAAAAAAAACAAGATGGCGGATCCAAAATGGCGTCTTTAATTTTTGCACTTTTGACGACTCAACTTTGGCGAGTTTTGTCTTTTACCAAAGTTGCCACTCGAAAATTGTGTTTATGCAGAAATGTTGCCAGCATCCTGGTGTATATGGGAAAATCCCAACTTTTTTAAAATCCAAGATGGCGGATGGTTTGGCGGCCATTTTGTAAAATCGACAAATTTTGCCAATTTTTCAAATCGATATAAGGTACTGTTGGCAACTACTGAGCCGGATGACTTGTATGGGTCGGTCGTGTGATAGGACAATTGGTGTTGCCTGGTGTAATAAAATTTCCCCATTTATAGGGTAATTTGCAAAGTTTTCCCCAAAAATATGAAAATTTTAAATAATTACATTTTGAATCAAATTTTGATGAAGTATTGTTGGAATGCTCCGTTCTAATGACATTTGGCCATTTTGGAGTTTTTAAGCTGGCAACCCTGGGAGGAATCGGTGTTTGTATTTTTGGATTTTGACTCTATATTTTGACGAAAAACTTTCTTCTACCAAAGTTGTCGGACGAAAATTTTGTCAGAATAGAAAAGATTGCCAGTGTCCTAAGGTGTTGCCTGAAGAAATAAATTTTCCCCATTTCATGGGAAATTTCCAAGATTTTTCCCCAAAACCTGAAAAATAGAAATAGAGACATTTTGGATCAAATTTTGATGAGGTATTGTAGGAATGCTCCATTTTAATGACATTTGACCATTTTGGAGTTTTTAAGCTGGCAACCCTGGGGGAAATCGGTGCTTGTATATTTGGATTTTGACTTTATATTTTGACGAAAAACTTTCTTCTACCAAAGTTGTCGGACGAAATTTTTGTCGGAATATAAAATATTGCCTGTATCCTAAGGTGTTGCCTGGGGGAATAATTTTTCCCCATTTCATGGGAAATTTCCAAGATTTTTCCCCAAAAACCTGAAAAATAGAAATAGAGACATTTTGGATCAAATTTTGATGAGGTATTGTGGGAATGCTCCATTCTAATGACATTTGACCATTTTGGTTTCTGTTAGCTGGCAACCCTGACTGAGGGCGGAGTTTGAATTTTAGGGTTAGGCTCTACTTTGTCGAACGACTTTCTTCCACCAAAGTTGACAGATGGAAAATCTTTTTTCACAGACTTGTTGCCAATATCCTACAGTATTGCATGTGATATAAAATCTCCCCATTATTAGGGTAATTCTCCCACTTTTTTGATAGTTTGTAATATTGGTGTCGTTTTCGAGTAATATGGAGGTGCTGAGTACGAATATTATGTACCAGTATCCTAAAGTACAGCATGTGAAATAAAATCTCCCCATTATTAGGGTAATTTACCCACTTTTTCGACAGTTTGTAATATTGGTGTCGTTTTCGAGTAATATGGAGGTGCTGATTACGAATATTATGTCATAAATGTCGAAAATGTCAAAAAAGTCAAAAAAGTCAAAAATGTCAAAAAAGTCAAAAAAGTCAAAAAAGTCAAAAAAAGTCAAAAAAGTCAAAAAAAGTAAAAAAAGTCAAAAAAGTCAAAAATGACAAAAAAAGTCGAAAAAGTCCAAAAAGACAAAAAAGTCAAAAAAAGACAAAAATGACAAAAAAGACAAAAAAGTCGAAAAAATAGATTAACTTTGGTGTAGCTTATCGCGCTATCGAGACCATCGTGACACGAAGGGGGGAAGTGGCGAGCGAAGCGAGCCACTGACCCCCTGAGTGGAATGATGGTCGAGTGACTGAGTTTAACGAAGAGGCGACGTATTTATCGCTTTAATTAGTTTGAGTGTACTGATTACGAATGTTACGTTAGTTTTCTATCTTCAAATTAACTTTGCTGCGGGTCATCGAGCTATCGAGACCATCGTGACACGAAGGGGGGAAGTGGCGAGCGAAGCGAGCCACTGACCCCCTGAGTGGAATGATGGTCGAGCGACTGAGTTTAACGAAGAGACGACGTATTTATCGTATTAATTAGTTTGAGTGTACTGATTACGAATGTTACGTTAGTTTTCTAAATTCAAATTAACTTTGCTGCGGGTTATCGAGCTATCGAGACCATCGTGACACGAAGGGGGGAAGTGGCGAGCGAAGCGAGCCACTGACCCCCTGAGTGGAATGATGGTCGAGCGACTGAGTTTAAAGAAGAGGCGACGTATTTATCGTATTAATTAGTTTGAGTGTACTGATTACGAATGTTACGTTAGTTTTCTATTTTCAAATTAACCTTGCTGCGGGTCATCGAGCTATCGAGACCATCGTGACACGAAGGGGGGAAGTGGCGAGCGAAGCGAGCCACTGACCCCCTGAGTGGAATGATGGTCGAGCGACTGAGTTTAACGAAGAGGCGACGTATTTATCGCTTTAATTAGTTTGAGTGTACTGATTACGAATGTTACGTTAGTTTTCTATCTTCAAATTAACTTTGCTGCAGGTCATCGAGCTATCGAGACCATCGTGACACGAAGGGGGGAAGTGGCGAGCGAAGCGAGCCACTGACCCCCTGAGTGGAATGATGGTCGAGCGACTGAGTTTAACGAAGAGGCGACGTATTTATCGTATTAATTAGTTTGAGTGTACTGATTACGAATGTTACGTTAGTTTTCTATTTTCAAATTAACTTTGCTGCGGGTCATCGAGCTATCGAGACCATCGTGACACGAAGGGGGGAAGTGGCGAGCGAAGCGAGCCACTGACCCCCTGAGTGGAATGATGGTTGAGTGACTGAGTTTAACGAAGAGGCAACGTATTTATCGCATTAATTAGTTTGAGTGTACTGATTACGAATGTTACGTTAGTTTTCTATCTTCAAATTAACTTTGCTGCAGGTCATCGAGCTATCGAGACCATCGTGACACGAAGGGGGGAAGTGGCGAGCGAAGCGAGCCACTGACCCTCTGAGTGGAATGATGGTCGAGCGACTGAGTTTAACGAAGAGGCGACGTATTTATCGTATTAATTAGTTTGAGTGTACTGATTACGAATGTTACGTTAGTTTTCTATTTTCAAATTAACTTTGCTGCGGGTCATCGAGCTATCGAGACCATCGTGACACGAAGGGGGGAAGTGGCGAGCGAAGCGAGCCACTGACCCCCTGAGTGGAATGATGGTTGAGTGACTGAGTTTAACGAAGAGGCAACGTATTTATCGCATTAATTAGTTTGAGTGTACTGATTACGAATGTTACGTTAGTTTTCTATCTTCAAATTAACTTTGCTGCAGGTCATCGAGCTATCGAGACCATCGTGACACGAAGGGGGGAAGTGGCGAGCGAAGCGAGCCACTGACCCCCTGAGTGGAATGATGGTCGAGCGACTGAGTTTAACGAAGAGGCGACGTATTTATCGTATTAATTAGTTTGAGTGTACTGATTACGAATGTTACGTTAGTTTTCTATCTTCAAATTAACTTTGCTGCGGGTCATCGAACTATCGAGACCATCGTGACACGAAGGGGGGAAGTGGCGAGCGAAGCGAGCCACTGACCCCCTGAGTGGAATGATGGTCGAGCGACTGAGTTTAACGAAGAGGCGACGTATTTATCGTATTAATTAGTTTGAGTGTACTGATTACGAATGTTACGTTAGTTTTCTATCTTCATATTAACTTTGCTGCGGGTTATCGAGCTATCGAGACCATCGTGACACGAAGGGGGGAAGTGGCGAGCGAAGCGAGCCACTGACCCCCTGAGTGGAATGATGGTCGAGCGACTGAGTTTAACGAAGAGGCGACGTATTTATCGTATTAATTGTATCGTATTAGTTTTTGGCAACTCCTTAGCAGTATGACTTAATGGGTCGGTTGTGTGATAGAACATTTAGTGTTGCATGGTTTAGTAAAATTTCCCAATTATTAGGGTAATTTCTAAAACATCCCGAAAACCATTTTCAATGCAACAACAACAGCAACAAAACGGTCACGCGAGCTGCTTGCAGCTCGCGCACAACCGACCCACTAGTCATATTTATAAACATAGAAAATTTAAAAACAGAACCAATTAATTTGAAATAATATCATTCAAATTCATCTATAATATATAAAGCTAGACAACGGTGACTCACTCACTCACTGACTCATTGACATGGTTGTTCTCCCAGAAGGAGCCGTTTTAGTGATGGGACATGTTCTAGAAATGTGTTACTGTCGTCAATGTGACCAGGAATTAGGGATTGACATTTTGAAAAATCCAAGATGGCGGCGGTGACAAAAACCATTTTTCGAAAGTTTGTCCGATCGGATCCGTTTAAACGGCGCATCCTATTGCTTTTACGGTGGGATTTACAAAAAAAGTAATTAAAAAAAAAAAAAACAAGATGGCGGATCCAAAATGGCGTCTTTAATTTTTGCACTTTTGACGACTAAACTTTGACAAGTTTTAGTCTTTTACCAAACTTGCCACTCGAAAATTGTGTTTATGCAGAAATGTTGCCAGCATCCTGGTGTATAAGGGAAAATCCCAACTTTTTTAAAATCTAAGATGGCGGATGGTGTGGCGGCCATTTTGTAAAATCGACAAATTTTGCCAATTTTTCAATTCGATAAAAGGTACTGTTGGCAACTCCTGAGCCGGATGACTTGTACGGGTCGGTCGTGTGATAGGACAATTGGTGTTGCCTGGTGTAATAAAATTTCCCCATGTATAGGGTAATTTGCAAAGTTTTCCCCAAAAATATGAAAAATTTAAATAATTACATTTTGAATCAAATTTTGATGAGGTATTGTAGAAATGCTCCATTCTAATGACATTTGGCCATTTTGGAGTTTTTAAGCTGGCAACCCCGGGAGGAATCGTTGCTTGTATTTTTGGATTTTGACTCCTTATTTTGACGAATAACTTTCTTCTACCAAAGTTGTCGGACGAAAATTTTGTCAGAATAGAAAAGATTGCCAGTGTCCTAAGGTGTTGCCTGAAGAAATAAATTTTCCCCATTTCATGGGAAATTTCCAAGATTTTTCCCCAAAACCTGAAAAATAGAAATAGAGACATTTTGGATCAAATTTTGATGAGGTATTGTAGGAATGCTCCATTTTAATGACATTTGACCATTTTGAAGTTTTTAAGCTGGCAACCCTGGGGGAAATCGGTGCTTGTATATTTGGATTTTGACTCTATATTTTGACGAAAAACTTTCTTCTACCAAAGTTGTCGGATGAAATTTTTGTCGGAATATAAAATATTGCCAGTATCCTAAGGTGTTGCCTGGTGGAATAATTTTTCCCCATTTCATGGGAAATTTCCAAGATTTTTCCCCAAAAACCTGAAAAATAGAAATAGAGACATTTTGGATCAAATTTTGATGAGGTATTGTGGGAATGCTCCATTCTAATGACATTTGACCATTTTGGTTTCTGTTAGCTGGCAACCCTGACTGAGGGCGGTGTTTGAATTTTAGGGTTAGACTCTACTTTGTCGAACGACTTTCTTCCACCAAAAATGACAGATGGAAAATCTTTTTTCACAGACTTGTTGCCAATATCCTACAGTATTGCATGTGATATAAAATCTCCCCATTATTAGGGTAATTCTCCCACTTTTTTGATAGTTTGTAATATTGGTGTCGTTTTCGAGTAATATGGAGGTGCTGAGTACGAATATTATGTACCAGTATCCTAAAGTACAGCATGTGAAATTAAATCTCCCCATTATTAGGGTAATTTACCCACTTTTTCGACAGTTTGTAATATTGGTGTCGTTTTCGAGTAATATGGAGGTGCTGATTACGAATATTATGTCATAAATGTCGAAAATGTAAAAAAAGTCAAAAATGTCAAAAAAGTCAAAAAAGTCAAAATAAGTCAAAAAACTCAAAAAAGTCAAAAAAGTCAAAAAAGTATAAAAAAAACAAAAAAGTCAAAAAAATCAAAAAATTCAAAAAAGTCAAAAAAAGTCAAAAAAGTCAAAAAAGGTCAAAAATGACAAAAAAGTCCAAAAAGTCCAAAAAGACAAAAAAGTCGAAAAAATAGATTAACTTTGGTGTAGCTTATCCGAACTATCGAGACCATCGTGACACGAAGGGGGGAAGTGGCGAGCGAAGCGAGCCACTGACCCCCTGAGTGGAATGATGGTCGAGCGACTGAGTTTAACGAAGAGGCGACGTATTTATCGTATTAATTAGTTTGAGTGTACTGATTACGAATGTTACGTTAGTTTTCTATTTTCAAATTAACTTTGCTGCGGGTCATCGAGCTATCGAGACCATCGTGACACGAAGGGGGGAAGTGGCGAGCGAAGCGAGCCACTGACCCCCTGAGTGGAATGATGGTCGAGCGACTGAGTTTAACGCAGAGGCGACGTATTTATCGCTTTAATTAGTTTGAGTGTACTGATTACGAATGTAACGTTAGTTTTCTGTCTTCAAATTAACTTTGCTGCGGGTCATCGAGCTATCGAGACCATCGTGACACGAAGGGGGGAAGTGGCGAGCGAAGCGAGCCACTGACCCCCTGAGTGGAATGATGGTCGAGCGACTGAGTTTAACGAAGAGGCGACGTATTTATCGTATTAATTAGTTTGAGTGTACTGATTACGAATGATGCGTTAGTTTTCTATTCCCAAACTAACTTTGCTGCCGGTCATCGAGCTATCGAGACCATCGTGACACGAAGGGGGGAAGTGGCGAGCGAAGCGAGCCACTGACCCCCTGAGTGAAATGATGGTCGAGCGACTGAGTTTAACGAAGAGGCGACGTATTTATCGTATTAATTAGTTTGAGTGTACTGATTACGAATGATGCGTTAGTTTTCTATTCCCAAACTAACTTTGCTGCCGGTCATCGAGCTATCGAGACCATCGTGACACGAAGAGGGGAAGTGGCGAGCGAAGCGAGCCACTGACCCCCTGAGTGGAATGATGGTCGAGCGACTGAGTTTAACGAAGAGGCGACGTATTTATCGTTCTAATTAGTTTGAGTGTACTGATTACGAATGTTACGTCAGTTTTCTAAATTCAAATTAACTTTGGTGTAGCTTATCCGAACTATCGAGACCATCGTGACACGAAGGGGGGAAGTGGCGAGCGAAGCGAGCCACTGACCCCCTGAGTGGAATGATGGTCGAGCGACTGAGTTTAACGAAGAGGCGACGTATTTATCGCTTTAATTAGTTTGAGTGTACTGATTACGAATGTTACGTTAGTTTTCTATCTTCAAATTAACTTTGCTGCGGGTCATCGAGCTATCGGGACCATCGTGACACGAAGGGGGGAAGTGGCGAGCGAAGCGAGCCACTGACCCCCTGAGTGGAATGATGGTCGAGCGACTGAGTTTAACGAAGAGGCGACGTATTTATCGTATTAATTAGTTTGAGTGTACTGGTTACGAATGATGCGTTAGTTTTCTATTCCCAAACTAACTTTGCTGCCGGTCATCGAGCTATCGAGACCATCGTGACACGAAGGGGGGAAGTGGCGAGCGAAGCGAGCCACTGACCCCCTGAGTGGAATGATGGTCGAGCGACTGAGTTTAACGAAAAGGCGACGTATTTATCGCTTTAATTAGTTCGAGTGTACTGATTACGAATGATGCGTTAGTTTTCTATTCCCAAACTAACTTTGCTGCCGGTCATCGAGCTATCGAGACCATCGTGACACGAAGGGGGGAAATGGCGAGCGAAGCGAGCCACTGACCCCCTGAGTGGAATGATGGTCGAGCGACTGAGTTTAACGAAGAGGCGACGTATTTATCGTATTAATTAGTTTGAGTGTACTGATTACGAATGATGCGTTAGTTTTCTATTCCCAAACTAACTTTGCTGCCGGTCATCGAGCTATCGAGACCATCGTGACACGAAGGGGGGAAGTGGCGAGCGAAACGAGCCACTGACCCCCTGAGTGGAATGATGGTCGAGCGACTGAGTTTAACGAAAAGGCGACGTATTTATCGCTTTAATTAGTTCGAGTGTACTGATTACGAATGATGCGTTAGTTTTCTATTCCCAAACTAACTTTGCTGCCGGTCATCGAGCTATCGAGACCATCGTGACACGAAGGGGGGAAGTGGCGAGCGAAGCGAGCCACTGACCCCCTGAGTGGAATGATGGTCGAGCGACTGAGTTTAACGAAGAGGCGACGTATTTATCGTATTAATTAGTTTGAGTGTACTGATTACGAATGATGCGTTAGTTTTCTAAATTCAAATTAACTTTGGTGTAGCTTATCCGAACTATCGAGACCATCGTGACACGAAGGGGGGAAGTGGCGAGCGAAGCGAGCCACTGACCCTCTGAGTGGAATGATGGTCGAGCGACTGAGTTTAACGAAGAGGCGACGTATTTTTCGTATTAATTAGTTTGAGTGTACTGATTACGAATGATGCGTTAGTTTTCTAAATTCAAATTAACTTTGGTGTAGCTTATCCGAACTATCGAGACCATCGTGACACGAAGGGGGGAAGTGGCGAGCGAAGCGAGCCACTGACCCTCTGAGTGGAATGATGGTCGAGCGACTGAGTTTAACGAAGAGGCGACGTATTTATCGCTTTAATTAGTTTGAGTGTACTGATTACGAATGTTACGTTAGTTTTCTATCTTCAAATTAACTTTGCTGCGGGTCATCGAGCTATCGAGACCATCGTGACACGAAGGGGGGAAGTGGCGAGCGAAGCGAGCCACTGACCCCCTGAGTGGAATGATGGTCGAGCGACTGAGTTTAACGAAGAGGCGACGTATTTATCGTATTAATTAGTTTGAGTGTACTGATTACGAATGATGCGTTAGTTTTCTAAATTCAAATTAACTTTGGTGTAGCTTATCCGAACTATCGAGACCATCGTGACACGAAGGGGGGAAGTGGCGAGCGAAGCGAGCCACTGACCCCCTGAGTGGAATGATGGTCGAGCGACTGAGTTTAACGAAGAGGCGACGTATTTATCGTATTAATTAGTTTGAGTGTACTGATTACGAATGATGCGTTAGTTTTCTATTCCCAAACTAACTTTGCTGCCGGTCATCGAGCTATCGAGACCATCGTGACACGAAGGGGGGAAGTGGCGAGCGAAGCGAGCCACTGACCCCCTGAGTGGAATGATGGTCGAGCGACTGAGTTTAACGAAGAGGCGACGTATTTATCGTTTTAATTAGTTTGAGTGTACTGATTACGAATGTTACGTCAGTTTTCTAAATTCAAATTAACTTTGCTGCGGGTTATCGAGCTATCGAGACCATCGTGACACGAAGGGGGGAAGTGGCGAGCGAAGCGAGCCACTGACCCCCTGAGTGGAATGATGGTCGAGTGACTGAGATTAACGAAGAGGCGACATATTAATCATATTAATTGTATCGTATTAGTTGTTGGCAACTCCTTAGCAGGATGACTAAATGGGTCAGTCGTGTGATAGAACAGTGTTGCCTGGTTTAACAAAATTTCCCCATTTTTAGGGTAATTTCTAAAACATCCCGAAAACCATTTTCAATGAAACAACTAGAGCAACAAAACGGTCACGCGAGCTGCTTGCAGCTCGCGCACCACCGGCCCACTAGTTTTATTAAATACAATTATAATGAGTCAGTGTTACATAAAATTAAAATTAAAATTTGACAAATTACCAAAAATACAATAACAAAATTACATTACTTTTGCCGTTATTGTGATATTTAGTTCTGGTAATTTTAATTAGGTCTCCCTATTTGTAGATAGGAGCAGGGGTTCTATACTGGCGTCATGCCTACGTTTTTGTTTATTTTGATTCGTACATATATTGGTAGATTTATATAATACTTATATTGGTAGATAATTCAGCCCTTATGTCTTTAAGAGTTACAGGAGCAATGTATGAATATCTAGCATATTGGTTAAGCTACAACGTAATCTGACACCAAATAAAACCTCTGCTGCCGTCTTCTGGGTTCTATTGACGGTGTTATTGATGCCCCATTGTACGCTTCCTAGCCACGTATCTTTCCCAGAATTTGGTTAACGCATTCAAAATGGTCTGGTTAAACCTTTCGGCTCCGTTCGCTCGGGGACACGCAACGGCGTTTAATACATGTTTAATGCCGTGTTGGTCACAAAACCCTTTAAAAGCCGCTGATGTAAAAGAGGTGCGACGATCTGAAACTATACGAGTGGGTAACAAGAACTTTCAGCGTGCTTTTGGTTTTCGTGTCCTTCATGGCTTTGGCAAAGATACATTTTGTAAATCCATCAACGATGGTAAGAAATAAGACTGTAAGCATTACCTATTCTTTTGCTTTGAACAAATGGACCAAGATGGTCGATATGCACTGTATGAAAGAGTATGCTTACTTTCTGTATAGGGTACAAATGTCCCGTTTTCTTATTCGCACAATCATCTTTATTGTAAGCACATTCTATACACCTACTCAAATAATTTTTGACAAAGCTACGCATTTTTGGAAACCAGAATTGTCTTTGAATTTGCTCAAAAGTTTTTGTTTCGCCGGTGACCTATATTATCATGATTGGACTTACAAATCTGCAATCTCGCACTACGGGGAACTACAAGACACAATCTATCATCCACCTTCCGGTAGACTTCGTGGTTTTTGATCACATAATGTTGTCTAATGTCTTTAACCTCCTCATCTGCATCGGGCCTAAGAATTTTTACTATTCGCAAAATGTTGGGGTCTGTCATTTGCAAAGTCAAGAGCCAATTTTCTGTTTCAATGTTATATACAGTTATGACGAGATCGTTCGTGTTATTGATCTCCAAATTAGTATTTTGGCTCAAAAGCATCTACATGAGCCATGCGAGAACCTGGACGATAAACAAACGGCTTGTCGTCAAACAAATCTATATGCATTTCTATACCACTGATACAACCTATTTCGCCTGAGCTCAATGCAAAACAGTCACGATAAGACTGCAGGAGCTGATAAAGCCTATCAAACATATGTTCACTAATATCCTGTCCTACATTTATTTCCGATTTTTCAAGTGATTTAAGAGTAGTCATGTCTCTATAAATTCTATTAATTAATCTTATATCTTTTTCTACGAAAGTCGTAGCTCTAGTGATTAATGTGATTGATTATATGCTTATTGGTTCCACCACCAAGTTAGTTATAACTACGTGTCCTCTACCACACTCCATACGGTTAGCGCCCTGATGTAACCGATATTCTCTTCCAGGTTCACCACAAGTATAACATTTGAAATAGATATCACCACTAAAATCTTCATTTGACGTAGACACGGCAACAATACCTACTATTACTACCTCAACAGCATCAACCACTGTCACGTTTAATTTCTAATTAAGGTTGAAGCAGTTATGCAGGTTCTTGTAGAAGAAAAGCCTATTATAGTCCTTAAGCACCGTGACGTATGGCAGCTCTGTCAAATCTTGACTTAGTAGTAGAGGAGTACTTAAAAACTCATCATTAACGACAAGTAATTCAATTTTCGCTTAGATTTCATCTATTTTTACGTTGACAACTGTCTTGCAGATTGGAATTACTGTAGAGTTTCCAAATCCCTTTATTACCGAAAGGTTAGAGAATCATTTTTGAGATCCTAAACATTGAGCATCTGTTTCTCGTATAAGACTGCCGTCACTCCCAAAGTCCCACCTACGCAACAAAGATACGAACGTCTGTTTCAGCTTTTTGAAAAACTTGTCGTTGGTCTACTAAGCTAATGTCTTACGATCCTCATGTCTTACGATCATCATGTCTAACAAGGTTAGTACCCACACGTGTACTTAGTGGATCGAGTCTACACGTTTCAGAGTTATGACCAACTCGTTGACATACTTGACATCTTGTTATTGGTATTGGGCATTTTTGAAAAGGATGACCCTTACCGCGGCAGTTAAAACAAGTGCCAGAGCTATAACTTACAGCCTCGGAAGAAGAACTAAAGCATGGAACTAAGGCTAAAAACGAAACGGTATCGATTATACCGGTCTCATTCTTTTATATGAATGTATGTTTCTCTCTAACATAGGATAGCAAGCTATCTTCTAGGATAGGAGTAAGAAGGAACACTATGCTATTTTAGCACTCACTCCATACTATTATACCTCCATGCTTACAGCACTAGATGTTGAGCTAGTACTAGGGCGGCTAGTTGAACTGTCAAAACGTATTTTATTAAACACACAACAATTTATTATAAGCATTGCCATTCAGCGTGGCAATGCAGCCAGCATTCTTGGCAGGCTGCCATCGGGTGACGGCTTGCTGATCTGATAGGTAGGTTTTTATTTTATTTTAGTTTTGCTTTAGTGGCTTAGTTTTAGTATTAAATTTAATGTCTCATTTGTGAATATATTGTTCTTAAATGATTGAGATAATAAATAAGTGAATATTGCCAAATAGAACCGAGAATATTGGAGTGGCATATAAACACAGGTAAGGTAAGCTTTCATTGGGGCACTGAGAATTTAGAAAATTCAATAAGTCCTCTGGTTCCTTGCAATCTAAGGCTTGTACCCCATTTCTAATCGATTTGTCAATCAGTCCATGAATTATACACAGTCTACGGCATTTTTGCCACTTATTGCGCACCTATTTACAAGAGTTAACTTATCATAAAAGTATCCTCGCATATTTTCATTGCTACGCGAGGTACGGCCTAACATTTCTTCTAGAAGCCGACCATAGTTTTGCTCATTTGGAAACGCTTTCTGTAATTTTATTTGCCAGTCAGCCCAACTGAATACTACTGATTGAAGAGACTCAAACCATTTTTTTTTTTTGGCAAGCCCGGTTAGTTTTTGAAGACCAAAATGTATGGTCTGCTTCTCGTTCCATTGGTATATAACTGACAACATATAACAGCAACATTGTATTATATAGACAACATAATTGGGTTATCAGGGTTCGCCATCGACGGATATGTTGAGGAGAACTATATATATATATAACTGCACACTCGTTGACTTTCCAGATCCAGCTTTCTATAATTTGACTCTTACTAGCTGGGTCAAACTCAGGGACCACATAGTTCATGTGATTGTTACTCAACCGGTGAGATTTCTCAGTGTCTGATTTTTGCAAGGAAATTATAAGCTTCAGTACCTCATCAGTAGTCAATGTCATGGACTCCTTGCGCTTCTTTCTCACTGAGCTACGAGATGGAGAAGGGACCTCAGGCGCCACAGCACGTTCTGCTTCGCGTTCAATGTCCTCCACGATCCAGTCTGACAGTGTAGTGTTCTTTTTTTGAACACGCGTTTGCCCTCACCTTGGAACGATGATGCGCCTGTGGATCTTCGACTCTTCCGAACTCATGATCTCGTGGAAAACAAAAAATATGTGATCAACGTAATGTATGATAAAGACAGTGAGTACAATCTGCTCGGCATACTTATTACTTATCGGCATTTTAGGCACCACGTTATAGCGGCAGGCGTGGTACCCATGAAAGTGCAGCCGGTGCACGTGCGCTTTTATTCTTGGTAACATTCGTGCACAACATTATTGGTGGTCAAGTTAAATCAAGAAATACTTTAGGATTTCATCCTAAAAAAGGATATTCATGCATACTTCTTCACTAGGATGCATTCCCGTTCCATAAAGATCGATGGAAAACTTACTCAAGTCTCCGAATGTTCAAAGTTCAGTACCTCGCAAACGGTGCGTCCTAGCGAAAAAATAACCAAATTTGAGATCCCCGTAGACCCAGTCCATACCATAAGGAAAATTATATATGGTACTATTTTTTTTTTAATTTACTTTAAATAAAATTCATAATAATCATAATGTTTAATTTTTAGTAAATAAAATTCACTTGAGGTAAGCATCCCTCCGCCTAGTCAGTAGTCGAATGGGTGATCGCTTAGTGGAATTTCAAATTTGAACAAATAAAAATGTGGAAGTCAGTGAGACAATTTTTCCATTAAAATTCACGAGATCACACTTGGATTTTCAAAATGGTTCTCTGAATAAAGTTAGTAATTATATTAAAGCGTACGTACCTGCAGACTGAACAGACTGCTCAATATGGCGCACGTGGCCAACAGAACACACATGGCTCATCATGGCACACTTTACCAACTGAACAACCTTGTTCACTATATTATAATATTAAAATGAACACACTTGGTTTACCATGGCATACATAGCCAACTGAACACACTTGGTTCATTGTGGCATACATAGCCAACTGAAATACGGCATACTTAGCCAACTGAACACACTTGGTTCATTATGACATACATAGCCAACACTACGGCATACTTAGCCAACTGATCACACTTACCTAATTATGGCATACATAGCCAACACTACGGCATACTTAGCCAACTGAGAATTTTTTTTTGAGAACTGCTTTGGGTAGATAAACTATTTAACAAATTCCGAATTTAAAAAAACTAGGTATAGGTACCAACAATTCCACAACCCGAAAAGTGCTCACACAGCCAGATAGTCTCGGTACAATGCCGACTGGACCGTGCAAACAAAGATTCAGTAAAAATAAAATCATTTAGGTACCTGTACTTCGAACTGACAAAAAACCGGGTAGTCTCGGCTCAATGCCGACCGGTTCGCGCTAGCAAAATCTTTCTTTCCATAAAACCGAAATTAATCAAAATAATATTTGATTGAAAGTCTTTGTTTGAAATAAAGTTATTAAAGTGGGTATAAAATAAAAAGTAGTAATATTTCCATACCTTGGTTCATCGCCGCTTCTGAGATGAAGTAAATAAGTCAGGATAATAATCACAGTAGTTTATTCGTTGGCTAATTACAATGAACTCTCCAGAAACTAAGTAATTGAAGCAAATACACCAGGATAATATTCACAGTAGTTTATTCGTCGGCTATTCCAGACGAACTGCCTGCTCTCAAAACCTCCGTAGCCAAGCTACCTCCCACGCTTCTGCCTCGTATCGCGAATGAATTCGATTGGACCGCTCGGGATTGGTGCACAGTTTTTCACCAATCACGAGCGAGCAAGTGTTGCCAGTAGAATTAAACTTCGTAGTGCTACTACTACTAATCGAATCGAATCGAAATCACGACACATGTTTTTTTAACTTCGTTACTTAAACTAACTCCGTGACAAAACATCTCACTTTACGTGTTGAAGGTACCATGTTTTTTTAACTTCGTTACTTAAACTAACTCCGTGACAAAACATCTCACTTTACGTGTTGAAGGTACCATGTTTTTTTCTAGATTTTGTTTTTCCTGTTTTTATTTCGATTTAGAAAATAGTATTATTATTGTATTGTGTTTTTGATTAGAGCCAGCCCTCGGAATTATAATGAAGTTTCCTTGGATATTTTTAACCTACTTGATTTTACGTAAGAATCTAGGCGTTGTCCAAGTAGGTCACTGCCGATATATACGTAATGAACAGGGAGGTACTACGATAATAATGACAGTTACTTAGAATCAGTAAATCTGTGCGGTGTGAAGTGAAATTTAGTGTAGAATCATTATACAGTGGTGCGCCTCGCAAGGTTCATTCTACGCACAGGTACTTAGATACTATAGATACTATATAACGTCCGTACGTCCGTGAACCAATCAAATGCTTAGACAATTTTTTAATTTTTTTTTAATTACTTGAATGACGGAACAAGCAGATGGCCCACCTGATGTTAAGCAGTAACCTCTGCCTATGAACAGTGCATTACCTCATACATCACATCCACCTAGGACGTGCCCTATGTATCATTGCACTGCGCCCGCCACCCTGAGACATAAAGATGAAAAGTCTCATGTGCCTGTAATTTCACCGGCACCCTTACCCTTCAAACCGGATTACAGCAATGCGAGCACTACTGACTGCTTTGCGGCAGAAATAGGTATGGTGGTAGCACTTCCCCGGACGAACTCTTTCACAAAAAAGCACTATTACTACTATTGCTTAGACAATAAATGCTCAAGTTTCATGAAACTGGATAGCTAGGTACGTACTGAGACACCAATCAGGTCGAAATACGAGTGGTCCACATGCCGATAATTGGCTCCCGTGGGCGCATCTTGATTTATCACCAACGTCACCGCTGTATCACTCGCAACTTCATGAGTCTGCCGCCTCTTCTGCTTGATTTAGGCCGCTGAGCAGTTTGGACACGGTTTCGTACGAATTTTACTCGTGCGAAAACGTACGAACACGCACGAACGCTCCGACCTTCCAAGTACCTGGGAGCGCGCACACTGGGTGCGAGTTAGTCGTACGTATGTATACATACATGTATATACATCCGACGTCCGAATACAATCCGGACTTGTTGGGATTTTAAAACACGTTCGTACGTAAAAATGGATGTAGAAAAGTTGATAAATTTAGTTTATGAACATAAATGTTTGTGGGATCAGTCAGAGTGATTCAAGTTACGACCCATTCGATTCTACGACAGCGACGACGCCGCCGCAGTCTCCAAGTTATAACAGAATTATCTTGAAGATACCGATTTCGATTATTCATTGTGCTCCAACCAAGATGGCTTCACTTCACGAATGCGATATATGTACCTATTTAACGGAGAAAAACGTATGCAGTGTGTGCACTCAATTCGTACGACCACGAGAGTACGTTTACGTACGATGCTAATTCGTGCCCAAAGTGCTCACAGCCTTACACTTTTTTTTTTTGTATTCTGCTTTGATGACGGAACAAGCAAGAGGCCCGCCTGATGTTAAGCGGTAACCTCTGCCTATGAACAGTGCATTACCTCATTAATACAGCCTGAAATGTCAAAATGACAGCTATTATGTTTTTTTGTGTTAATAAATCCAAGGTCGTTATCTTGCTGCTTATGTTAAATATCTTGCAGAGTTGATTTAGGCTCAGCAATGACACCTCGAGGCTACTCCCAGGAGGATACAGGCTTCCTCAGCAAATAGAAAAAGTTTTGAACGGTTTTGCGAAGGCTCTTCTAACACTGGAGAGTTGGTACAGTTACCAATCGTACAAATACTTATTAATACATTTGAATGTTTGTATGTTACATAGTCAATCACGCTGCTGTGATGATAACGGATTTTGTTGAAACTTTTCATCTGTGACAGGCGAGAATAATGGAGGGGATATCTTTTGAGATAGGTATTTCGTTCAAGGCTGTTTTTAACCTCGCGACGCATAAACGACGGGGTGTTATAAGTTTGACGTGTCTGTGTGTGTGTGTGTGTGTAGGTGTGTTTGTGTGAGTGTGTGAGTGTGTGAGTGCGTGTGTGTGTGTCTGTCTGTCCCATCGTAGCACCCAAACGGATGAAACGTTTTTTTTTTTTTTTTTAGTTTGAATGTTGAATATGTCGGTAGTGTTCTTAGCTATGTTTGATCAAAATCGGTTCAGCTGTTTCATTGCGTTTTTAGGGTTTTTTAATTTTTACAAAATTAATTACTTGTGAAGAACAACTCTGCTTTTCTATATTCCGCGATCCCATAACGCGATGTAAGTAGTAAGTTTTAAGCACCAGATTTTATACAAATAGCAATAGGCAAATACAAGTACCTACACTTTTCATCTATACGTCTCAGAGTGGCGCGGCGGGCGCAGTACAATGCTGCATAGGGCGCGTCCTAGGTAGACGTGACCTATGAGGTAATGCACAATCCACAAGCAGAGGGTAACGCTTAATATCAGTTGAGACATTGTTTGTTTTGCATCTGCATATAAAGTTGTATATAACACGTACCTAATTTTGTAAAAATTAAAAAAACCCCAACGCAATGAAACGGCTGAACCGATTTTGATAAAACATAGCTAAGAATACTCCCGACAAACTCACCTTTCAAACAAAAACAAAAAATTTAAATCGGTAGAGTTACGATGGGACAGACAGACACACACACACACACAGACACGTCAAACTTATAACACCCCTTCGTTTTTACGTCGGGGGTTAAAAAGAAGAAATTCACGACGAAGCAGGCACAGCTTTTATATTTCTTTTTTTTTATATTTTTTTTTTTATATTTTATATTTTTTATTTTTTTATTTCAATACCTCTATGTAGTTGAGTAACTTTTTGAAGTAGAATCCAATCAAATAAGATATTTAATAACAGGATTTATTAAAATTTATGAAAATGGAGCTACCGGTCGAAAAATGCTGATATATGCAACAAGTTTTTATCAACTTTGTCATTTAAACCACAGAAAAATGAACTCTATTCGATTGTGACAAGGCCGGGATGAACGGAAAACAGTTATGTCTGGATAATGAGCTTAGTTTCAAGCTTGTGTCCGTGGTACAGCCTAGATAATATTTTAGCTTATAGGCTAGGGCTGGCAAGCTTCTATGCTACTTTATTTTCACTTTGCACTTAGGGGTACTTTATAACCTGTCATGATTCATCTTCAACCAAATTGGTGGAATCGAAGGGATTCATGATAAACATAAAACATTACCTAATGTTTCTTGTACAAGACATCCGTATCCTGATTAAACCTGACAAAAATACAATGATTTATTTTCTTAAAAATTTGCTCATACCAGTCATACCTAAGTCATATACAATTTTGGTTGTTCATTGTGGTTCATAACTAAGAAAGTTAAGGCGCTATAGCAGACCGACGGATGCATGGCCCGAACGAACTGATCATCTAAGGACGATTTGACGACCATAAGGAGGATCATTTGACGACCTCTGTGGCGGGGCGGGCGAACGTTCGCCTGCGATGCCGGAGGTTGCGGGTTCGATTCCCGCCTAGGAACAAATATTTGTGCGATCTGCAGATAGTTGTTCAGTTTGCTCTGGGTATTTTATATGTATAATAAAAAATATCTATCTATGTTATATATTGTATTAAGTATATCAGTTATCTAGTACCCATAACACAAGCTCTGCTAGATAATGTGTAAACTGTCCAGCATTATTTATTTTTATTTTATTTATCTAACGTATCAAACACTTTTGGGCAGAATCCATCGTGATTGTGCCAGCCCTGGCTAATCCCAGTGGGCTGAAGCCTACTAGAAGTCCTACATTTCTATATACTCTTTTATTGATTGTCGGCTATCGCGTGCCACCGGCAACTACTATTATAACTGAGGCTACAAAACGTCTAAAAAAAAGGTTTGTGTCCTTATTTAACTTAAGGTGTGGAAAAACGACGGTGTTTTATAAGTTTGACGTGTCTGCGTGTGTGTGTGTGTGTGTGTGTGTCTGTCCGTCGCATCGTAGCTCCCGAACGGATGAACCGATTTAGTTTTTTTTGTTTTGTTTGAAAGGTAAATTTGTCGGGAGTGTTCTTAGCTATGTTTGATCAAAATCGGTTCAGCCGTTTCATTGCGTCACGAATTGCGTTGAGGGGTTTTAAATTTTTACAAAATTATTTACTTTATTATCCGAAAATCCTAATTAAGCACGATCATATATGACCTCTTCGTTTTTTTTTAAACAACTGAATTAAATAAACTTATAAAGAAAGCAGAGTAGGGCTATTATGTCACTTTCTAACTTACGCTAGCTGAACTTTAATGAGTAAGACGGTGACAGAACTTGGCATTCGTCTTATATAGTTCAATAAGTTCCGATACTCACGTGAGAATTGAGATCAACTCAGTAATAAACCATCTCTGAATTTCATCCTATTTAGGAGTAATGAACTCGACCCAATTTAAATGTTTGCATCTATGAGTCTTCAGAGGGTAACATTGAGAATTAAAACAATTATCTTGTTCGTAATTATCGCTTAATTAAAGTTGTTAGCAACTCAAACTAGATTGAAATGGATTAATATATTATTTAGGCTGCACCTCTGAAATGGTAAAAGGATCGTATATTTAAGACGCGACAGGAAAAAAGATTTTTAATAATGTAGAATAAACATTATGTTTCTTCCAGATATGCTACAGACAGAAACTAAAATCCTTAACCAGTTATTGAGGTGTTCAGGGGACCATAGAGTTTGACTTTCCATCAGGTCATAATCATCATCATCAGCCAGTACAAGTTAACTACTGAGTTCACCTCCCCCTTCGAATGCCACGACGCAAGATCTTCCTGTGTCCGTTGCAAAGTCCATCGAGTCGGGGTCATCCTAGACTATATCGTCCGGTTCATGGTCATCGAAATCGAACTTGAGAACAGTTAAACAAGGAGTGAAACATACTAAAGTCGTCTATCCTGCTTTTTTGCTGTTTTTTGCCCATTACAGCACATGAACACTTCTTCAGATAACGAAAGTTGATTTCGCGAGAAACTAGGAGACTTAACACACATGTTTTAATTGATATTATCTCATAAATATCATGAGTTCAGCTACGATACCCCTAAACAAAAAAAAAAAACACTAAACATGTTTTGATATGAGATTGACATTATGAGATAATATCAATTAAAACATGTGTGTTAAGTCTCCTAGTTCTCGCGAAATCAACTTTCGCTATCTGAAAAAGTGTTGATGAGCTGTAATGGGCAAAAAACAACAAGAAAATTGAAATTCGCGCCTCAAGGGAGGGCATGCACCTTAAGACTAGAGTGAATAGGTGCCTTCTAGACCTTTGTGCTACATCGTCCGCCATATCCTCACTTTCCAACAGATCAGATCGTGGTAAAAATAAGATAATATCAATGTTAAAAAAAAGAATTTGTTATCTCTGATAGCTATATGGCCGCCCAATTCAATCAGGCAGCCATATAGCTATAAGAGACTACATTTTTTTTTTATACAAAAATATGTATAAAAAAAAAAAATTGCTAGTAAGCATCGGGTTGAAATCACATAGTGAAACTACCCAGCTCCGTCCCCAAGCTCCGACAAAGTCGCGCTGAACGTCTCGGCTGATACTAGATTCAGCTCTCTGAATGAGTAATGAACTCACAAGGCGTCTCATTAGTGAGGAGAGGCTCTGCAACATGCAATGAGGCACCTAATTAGACGAGTGTCACCTCGTCGCCTCAACGCCTATTTATGTAAGTAATTTGAACTCTCTTTCATAGAAAATGTTGTAAAATAATGTTCCTGGGCCTGTTAATTTAAACAAAGCAAACGAATGGTATGACGATCCTAAATAAGGTCTATGGATGAAACGAACTAATAAATTTCTGACCTACTTATCAAAACTGTGGACAACTTACTAACAGTTACCAAACCGCAACAATTTCTTAGTAGAATCTGCACAATCCACATTCATAACCGAACGATGAAATCAAAAGCTAACTCGCCAACACATTCCAATACAAATCGGGGTAAAGTCACACCAAACCGAATGGAGCCTAGCGCTTACCTCAGAACAATATTTGTAATGTAAGTAACAGACAGTTTGAATATCATACTAATATCACAAATGTTAAAGTTACGATCTATATAAGAGCGATGGTAGCCTAACGGTTCAATAGTGCAACTCAGAATCCAACGATACCGGGTTCGGTCCTAGGCTCCGCACCAATGACTTTTAATTTAATTTAATTTTTATTATGGAACATCAACAGAATTTACATGGTTGGTTACTATTGCTAGCTTAAGATCTAATTAACATGCAATTCCAATTACAGATGAACACATCGTGCACTAAACATTTTGCATAAACATAAGGTAGTTAAAAAAAAAGACGACAAAATAAGGCCAATGATGGCAGACAATACAACACAACTTGCTTACATAATTATAATCATCAAGGCATCAGAAAAATAAATTAAGTAATTAAATTTAAAAAAAAAATACTATCTGTTTTTTTTGACATGCTTTAAAACAAACAATTGAACAAAAAACCTAACTTAAAAAAAAAAAAAAAAACATTGAATTAAAATTTACGTACCCTTTATACAATCACGTGGATTTAGGGTTCAAGACCCTATATATTTTAGTTTTGAACGTAGTCAGCTTATCATTAAAGATGTCTATGGTATTATCTTTGCTTAATAACTCCTTGAGTAATCTACACAGTCTTGGTATAAGAGAATGGTAACCGAGATTCGTTTTATAAGTTTTATGCTTTAGTAATGACGCAGGGTACCGCAGCAAGCGTGATGGGACGCCAAATTGTATACAAGATAGCAGGTCCGGGTTATCAAATACATTATTCAACTGCTTGAACAAAAATACAATATCACTAACTTTACGCCTATCAGACAGCGTCGCTAGCTTGAAAGTCTTAAGACGGTCAACATATGGTGCACGCTTATTATATCCATATGAATAAAACCGAGTAAACCGCCTCTGTATGCCTTCTATACGATCTTTGTGAACCTGATAATTAGGGTTCCATATAATTGAACAATATTCAAGCTTGCTTCTAACTAAAGTGGTGTATAATAGTTTCCTAGTGTTCGGATTCTTGAATACTTTACTATTTCTGAAAACAAATCCTAGCATACTACGCGCAGATTTGCAGATATTATCGATATGCAGACCAAAATGTAGTTTAGAATCAAATGTTATTCCTAAATCGCGGACCGCCTTTAGTTCATTGAGTTGAATGCCATTAATTCTGTAAATTGAGTCTATCACATTCACATGGTTACGTGTGAATTTAATGTAAGAACACTTATCAGGGTTCAAAAGCATCCTATTACGTGCACACCAATCCGTTAGTCTGTCAACGTCTTCCTGAAGTAAATTAACATCATTATCGCGGTGTATCTGTTTTGCAATTTTCAAGTCGTCCGCGAAAATAAAACACTTAGAATTCAAAATACAATCCGTGATATCATTAATAAATATGTTAAACAAGAGGGGTCCTAAGATAGAACCCTGTGGAACTCCTGACTTGGCATAATAAGGCTGAGAGGCATAGCCCTTAATAACAACGTATGACGACCTACCATTAAGATATGACGACAACCACATTAATAAAAGTCCTCCGAAACCAAAAGAAGAGAGTTTCTTTACCAGCAATTTATGGTTTACTCGATCAAACTTCTTAGAAAAGTCCGTATAAACGGTATCAATCTGTATACGCGAGTCAACTGAGTCAGAAAGGAAAGTTACAAAATTAGATAGACTTGTGGCGGTAGATCTAGAACGTACAAACCCATGTTGATTGACAGAAAGAGCCTGATGAACGTGGCGAAGGAAAAGTGGATGCAAAAGAGATTCAAAAGTTTTGGGAAACACTGAGATAATAGATATAGGCTGGTAATTAATAATACCGTTACCACCTTTCTTATAAACAGGCACTATTCTTGCACACTTCCAGGCTTCAGGAAACATCCCTGTCTGTAAAGATTTATTATATATCATGCAGATGGGCAATGAAAGGGACTCAGCACACCTAACGATGAAGATAGGCGGTAAATTATCGGGACCAGCTCCCTTACGTGTATCAAGTCTTTTTAGTTTATGAAAGACATCAACTTGAGAAAAACATACGGTGCACAAAGAACTATTGAAAACTGGAGGGGGTACTATACAATCACCAGGAGGATCATTAGTGTCATAAACAGATGAGAAAAACCTAGCGAATAAATTACAGATGTCAGCTCCTTCAGATGCCACTATACCATCAAGAATCATCTCTGAGGGAAAATCATTTGGTGACTGTTTTCATTTTTTTAAATGTGTCCAGAAGTATTTAGGGTTTTTAGCTATGTTAGATTCAATCATCTCAATATAGTTTTTATAACACTCTTTAATATTAAATTCGCAATCGTCTCTCAAAACTTCAAATTTGATTAGATCCAAAGGATTTTTATGTATTTTATATTTTTGTCTATATTTATTTTTATCTCTTAATAATGATATAAGTTTTCTATTGAACCAAATTGGATATTTCTTACTTTTAGGCTTAGAATTAGGTACGTTTTTTAAGATTATTTCATTTAACTTATTATAAAACTTCGACAACATAAAATTTACATCCCCACATTCAACAAACAGATCCAACCAATGTACTTCATTTAAGTCAGTCACAATCCCATCATAATCAGCTTTGTAAAAATTAAACCTTTCATCAGTTTTCTCACTCAGAACTTCTTTTTTCCCAACCAATACCGTTATGTCTAGAGGTGGGTGGTGATCATCCACTTTGCTAAGGGAATGATGTTTTTCTATAATTATAAGTTCAGCTGTATTAGATAAAATCAAGTCAAGTGTTCTGTCTTTCTTATTAACAAAATAATTAAACTGCTTTAGGGAATTTTCATCCATGAAATCAACGAAAAGGGATCCGAAGTTACAGTTAATAGTTGGATGCAAATGTCTGACGCCAGGTAATTCCGACCACATTATTTTTCCCAAGTTAAAATCCCCAGCCAGTAAAACATGATCGTTTTTATTAATTATTTTGTTAGCATTGTCAATAATTTTTTCCAGTGTATGTTTCTGTAATGGCGATGGTAAGTACGTGGCGCATACTGCAATATGAGTAGGCCTACCATGCATCACAATATCAATCGTCACCCACAAATCCTCACAGTCACATTCCCACTTAAGCTTCCGACAGGATACTAACTTATTTCTAACAGCTATCAATATGCCTCCGCCATCTTTATTTTATCTGTCTCTCCTATAAACTGTGTAACGACTGTCGAAGATTTCACTATCAAAAATACACTCATTAAGCCAACTTTCGGTAAGTATTATAATGTCGTAATCATTATTGATAATATTAAGTTTGACATCCTTGCACTTAGTGCGTAGACCTCTGACATTTTGGTAATAAACGTTCAATGAATTCATTAGGAAATTAACACTAAAACTTAAATAAAGGTACCAAAATTACACAAAAAAATAAATTAAAAAAAACTACCTACGTATAACAATAAAAGATTAAGAAAACCTACGTAAGCAAATCTAATTGACAGAGGTCACGAATAATTATGTGTTCCGATGTCTCGGATTTCCTCATAAATACGCGTCCATTTTTTATCCAAACGAACTTATACTGCAGTTTCCTCGCTACTTCTCTGGCCGCAGCATGTATTTTCTTCATTACAGGGGTAAGATGATCCACTACGTATACTGGCTTCTTCTCTCCTCCAATTCCAATATGACTTGTATTTAATTTGTCATTACGATTCTTTTCGTTGAATTGAATAACCCCTGCCATGAATGAATCCCGAACCCGAGGACTCGAAAACTTGATAACCACTGAGCGGGGACGCTTGTTCTCGGGATTTATTTTTGCTATTCTTGTGCATTTATGTATGTCCCTTTCTTCCAATTTGCTGCCTGTAATTCTGGCGATTTGAGCAACAACATTAACTAGATTTTCAGTCTTGTGTTCAGGTATGCACTGAATTTCTATATTACTTATTCTTGAATGTTGCTCCATAACACACAGACGGTTGTTAATATCTTTAACAGTGGTCTTCAAAGCTTCATTTTCCTCTTTTAAGTTTTTCATCTGATCGCATTTTAATCTTAGTTCTTCCTTCATACCTTCATATTGCGCATTAAGGTAACTAATTGAATCCTTTATTTCATTTACTTCTTTAAAGATTTCTTTAGTTTTAACGTCCATTATTTTTGTAAATTTTCTTTCCATCCTATTCAACAGATCATCCGATGATTTCTGCATAAGCTCTTTAACATTTTCTAGTGTTAAAGGGCCTTGCGTTACAGCGCTATTATTTTTGCGGCGCATGGTAACATTAGCCGTAGAATCACCATCGCTAGCAACAGTACAGTTACCACGAATCGGTGTATTTGAGTTATCACCTCTAGGTTGCTTCGAATGACATGTTGGACACACCCAGGTCGATCTGTAAACTGGCGAGATTTCTTCAAATTTTTTGCTAGTAGAAATTCCGCACTCAAAGTGAAACCTCAACGCGCATATTCCGCACTTAAGCTGCTCCACTGTGTCAATAACAAGTGCGCATGCAGCGCAATTTAAAAGTTTTTGCATATCCGAGCTCGTACTCGGAGTTTCAGAAGACATTTTAGTGAAGTAATTGTTCAAGTAAAGAAACACCGGAACACAAAAAAAAGCAGACTTCAAGGCGTCTCAAGTCTCACTCAAGTCAGGCCAACGCTTGTGGACACTCCGCGTAATATACAATCACAGCTGGCTAATTCGTGAAGCCGTAGCCGGTTTGGTAGATGTATGTAGGTACCTATGACGCGGTGGCCGCCTGTGAGCTGTGACGTAGTGCGAGCGAGCGAGACTTTTCTAAGTTATGTGTGGATTTCCATCGCTCTGTGCTTCGGAGGGCACGTTAAGCTGTCGGTCCCGGCTGTTATTGATTAATAGCAGTCGATAAGCCATGTCAGAGGCCCTCGGGCGGCTTGACAAACTCTGACACCAGACGCCAGCACTACCTCATACGAAACGACGACGACGATCTATGATGAGGAATTTTGTCGGCATGACTGCGATCACCAACCCGGCTGCCAAGCGCGGTGATTATAAGCCTCGTCCAGCAGTGGACGTACACAGGCTGGCGATGACGATGATAGCGTTGAAGAAGAAGAAGAATATAATATAATCTTCTTCTTCTATAATAAAAATATTATAAATATATTATTAAATAAATATATTATTATTTATTACTAAGCAAATTATTTGTATACAAGAGTTAGGCTAAGAGGAAATAGATTTGAAGTTACCAAGTGCAACTCAAGTAACAAAATGGCTCTGTCTCAGCATGAGTATGTTGACTAGCAAGCAAGCAACCAACGCTGGTGTTCCGGCAGAGCCACTTGTTGGCGTTTCGGCCAACTACTCACAACTACTTATACCACACAAAAAACACACTAACATAAAGAAAACTATTATTAGAATAATACTAAAACATTAGGTATTGAAATATGAGCATACTAAGGTTCATATTCGTTCAAGCTCATATTTCAAAAATATGCTGAAACAATTTAAAAAAAAAAGAGTTAAAGATAAAAATTTATGTTCCAAAAAAAGGTCCTATTTTTTTTTTTTTTTTATGTAAAGTAAAAAGCAACTCGTCCTGTTTCCAGCGCCTAGTAACGGTCGGTGCCGGATCTCTCCGGTGTCACGGAGTCTCAAGGGCAGAACACTGCCGGCTCTCTCCGGTGTCACGGAGTCTAAAGGGCAGAACACTGCCGGCTCTCTCCGGTGTCACGGAGTCTAAAGGGCAGAACACTGCCGGCTCTCTCCGGTGTCACGGAGTCTCAAGGGCAGAACACTGCCGGCTCTCTCCAGTGCCATGGAGTCTCAAGGGCAGAACAATGCCGGCTCTCTCCAGTGCCATGGAGTCTCAAGGGCAGAACACTGCAGGCTCTCTCCGGTGTCACGGAGTCTCAAGGGCAGAACACTGCAGGCTCTCTCCGGTGTCACGGATTCTAAAGGGCAGAACACTGCCGGCTCTCTCCGTTGTCACGGAGTCTCAAGGGCAGAACACTGCCGGCTCTCTCCGGTGTCACGGAGTCTCAAGGGCAGAACACTGCCGGCTCTCTCCGGTGTCACGGAGTCTCAAGGGCAGAACACTGCCGGCTCTCTCCGGTGTCACGGAGTCTCAAGGGCAGATCACTGCCGGCTCTCTCCGGTGTCACGGAGTCTCAAGGGCAGAACACTGCCGGCTCTCTCCGGTGTCACGGAGTCTCAAGGGCAGAACACTGCCGGCTGTCTCCGGTGTCACGGAGTCTCAAGGGCAGAACACTGCCGGCTGTCTCCGGTGTCACGGAGTCTCAAGGGCAGAACACTGCAGGCTCTCTCCGGTGTCACGGAGTCTCAGGGCAGAACAATGCCGGCTCTCTCCGGTGCCACGGAGTCTCAAGGGCAGAACACTGCTGGCTCTCTCCGTTGTCACGGAGTCTCAAGGGCAGAACACTGCCGGCTCTCTCCGGTGTCACGGAGTCTCAAGGGCAGAACACTGTCGGCTCTTTCCGGTGTCACGGAGTCTCAAGGGCAGAACACTGCCGGCTCTCTCCGGTGTCACGGAGTCTCAAGGGCAGATCACTGCCGGCTCTCTCCGGTGTCACGGAGTCTCAAGGGCAGAACACTGCCGGCTCTCTCCGGTGTCACGGAGTCTCAAGGGCAGAACACTGCCGGCTCTCTCCGGTGTCACAGAGTCTCAAAGGTAGAACACTGACGGCTCCCTCCGGTGTCACGGAGTCTCAAGGGCAGAACACTGCCGGCTCTCTCTGGTGTCACGGAGTCTCAAGGGCAGAACACTGCCGGCTCTCTCCGGTGTCACTGAGTCTAAAGGGCAGAACACTGCCGGCTCTCTTCGGTGTCACGGAGTCTCAAGGGCAGAACACTGCTGGCTCTCTTCGGTGTCACGGAGTCTCAAGGGCAGAACACTGCCGGCTCTCTCCGGTGTCACAGAGTCTCAAAGGTAGAACACTGACGGCTCCCTCCGGTGTCACGGAGTCTCAAGGGCAGAACACTGCCGGCTCTCTCTGGTGTCACGGAGTCTCAAGGGCAGAACACTGCCGGCTCTCTCCGGTGTCACTGAGTCTAAAGGGCAGAACACTGCCGGCTCTCTTCGGTGTCACGGAGTCTCAAGGGCAGAACACTGCCGGCTCTCTTCGGTGTCACGGAGTCTCAAGGGCAGAACACTGCCGGCTCTCTTCGGTGTCACGGAGTCTCAAGGGCAGAACACTGCCGGCTCTCTTCGGTGTCACGGAGTCTCAAGGGCAGAACACTGCCGGCTCTCTTCGGTGTCACGGAGTCTCAAGGGCAGAACACTGCCGGCTCTCTTCGGTGTCACGGAGTCTCAAGGGCAGAACACTGCCGGCTCTCTTCGGTGTCACGGAGTCTCAAGGGCAGAACACTGCCGGCTCTCTTCGGTGTCACGGAGTCTCAAGGGCAGAACACTGCCGGCTCTCTTCGGTGTCACGGAGTCTCAAGGGCAGAACACTGCCGGCTCTCTTCGGTGTCACGGAGTCTCAAGGGCAGAACACTGCCGCAGTTGGGACCGACGACACTCTGAATTCGATTTACGTGGCAAAACCGCTGGAATTACTGGTCCTGTTTGTTTGTATTGCTCTTACAATTGCTTTTCTGTTGTGCTAATTGATAAAGAATATGCTGTGGTTCATGTAAACTTAGCAAATGTTTTGAAGCAGCTGTAGAATATTAGCCAGTCCCGTTTGTAGAGTCTTTTTTGTAAACAAGGCAAAGTAAGAAGTAAGTAAGAAGTAAGTCTACAAGTAATTAAATTTGTAAAAATAAAAAAAAAAACCCGATCGCAAGAAACGGCTGAACAGATTTTAATCAAACAAAGTTTTTTTTTTTTTTATCCTACTTTGATGACGGAACAAGCAAGAGGCCCACCTGATGTTAAGCGGTAACCTCTGCCTATGGACAGTGCATTACTTCATAGGTCACGTCCACCTAGGACGCACCCTGTGGCATTGCACTGCGCCCGCCACCCTGAGATATAGATGAAAAGTCTCATGTGCCTGTAATTTCACCGGCACTCTTACCCTTCAAACCGGAACACAGCAATACGAGCACTACTACTTTGCGGCAGAAATAGGTATGGTGGTAGTACTTCCCCGGACAAACTCTTTCACAAAAAAGCTCTACTACTACTAAAAACACTCCTGACAAATACACCTTTCAAACAAAAAAAATACAAAATCGTTTCATCCGTTCGGGAGCTACTATGGGACAGACAGAGACACACACACTCACACACATACACACACAGGCACGTCAAACTTATAGCACCCCTTCGTTTTTCGTCGGGGGAAAAACGAAGCAATTTAAAAAACGTAAATTAATTATTTTTATTTTTGCAATTTTATAAAGGTTGTATATTTGCTTTTATTTATCAAGTGAAGTGAGTTCTTTCACAAAATGACAACTTCCCAGAATTACTACCTATTTTCCCAAAATGCCTATGCCCAGAATGCATGACTTCAAGTGGATTGTACAAGGCATGCGGTCGCTGTCAAATAACCCACGCTCACTATGCCGACTATAATTTAATCTGTGGTGTTCGCAGAAGCAATATTAGCCGAGAGCTGAAATTAATTTACATAAGAAAATAAAACGCGCGTCTATTTGTCTCCGCTGGAATCTCTGTGACCTTACTGTTGGACCGAAGGCGAAGGGTGAGTGTCCTTCGAAAATATGAAACTTTTGCATAAGATATTAAATATTATCTTGGCGGTTTATTCGAATGGTTGTTAGCCCTGATGAATGGTATCTAGACCTGCCTGCCTACTTGGCGTCACAACTGTTACCTGGAAGGGGTAGGCAGGCATTGAATTTCCTAACCCAAATTGAAATAACTATGAACTTTTTTAATTTGGTTTGAATGGCGGATGTAGCAGATGACCTCTACCTATAACAATGCATTTTCTTAAAGTTCACGTTCACCTAGAACGCGCCCTATTAACATAATACCGCCATAGTGTGTTATGTATCTGAAAATTATCTGTTTTATCATTTAAAAAACAGTTTTAGTCTTGTGGCGGAAATAAATATTTTTGTTAAAATATCGAATGGGTGGAGTCTATCAAGAAAACAATAGCTGCAAGACAGTGACAGCTTTACTAGATACTCACTTGAGCTCGGGAAGAGATGAGGTATAGATTTCTGCCGCTCGGAAGTAACTGACGTAAGCTCAATGGACGTCAGCGACAAATGATAAAACTTCGTTTTGCTTCTAAAGTAGCAAATATAAAAATAAATTGTCTATAATTAATCTAAGTAATGTAATTACCTACTGAATAGTATAAAAAATCCCGCTAAATATTTTCTCTAGTCGAAGGAGGGACCTAAAACGGGTTTTAGGAGGCCCAATTTAAAAAATAAAGCAGTTGAGAAAAGTTTCATCAATCGTGTTTCTGGTCTAAGATTTATTTTAATTACATCCTCAAGTATTGTATTGACATGAAGTTTGTAACCTTTACTGTTACTGAGTGAGCATGTAACGCAACGACTCCAAAATTGTAACATAGCGTCTTAACAATAAATATTGCTTATGATTTAAAAAATGTCTGTGGTATCACATTTATACAATTTATTGTTTTTCTTTATTCCCTGAACAAAATCAACTCCAAACCCGTGAAGAGTTGAGGATGGATCTCGTTATATTAACGCGAGAGTAAGGGATCTATTGGACTCCATAATCCCCAACTTGTTACCTTGCATTTGCGTTTACAGTAAGTGATTTCACGGAACCTTTCCAGGTGTATTGTGTATGTCAGCACTTCAGACAAGTCAAACCGGCGGTCCTTACCACCTTGAGATTAAGGTCTACTTTGCGTGTCTCTTACTAAGGATAAAGAGGCACAGGAAACTGTTTAGCTTATCGAAATTCTCCGTGATGTTTTCTTTTCAGTATTTTAGGGTTCCGTTCCTTAAAAGGTACAACGGAACCATTATGACCATTTTGACGACCTCTGTCGCGCGCCGGGCGAAGCTTGGCCTGCGACGCAGGAGGTTGCGGGTACTAATATTTATTCTGTGGTTGCGGGTTCAATTCCCGCCTCGGAACATATATTTGTGCGATCGCAGATATTTGTTCAGGGTGTTCTGGGAATTTTCTATGTATAATAAAAAATATCTATCTATGTAATATATTGTATTAAGTATATCAGTTATCTAGTACCCATAACACAAGCTCTGCTTAGCTTGGGGCGAGATAATGTTGTGTGAACTGTCCAGCGTTATTTATTATTTATTTTATTTTATTTATAAGATCACCTTTTTCTCAGTCTGTTTGTCAACACCTTTCTTTAAAGACTTTGTATGACTTTTTCACGCGGCTCGCATTCGTGGTTCGGGATAAAAAGCAGTCTCTCTCCCCTTTTCTGCACCCTCCTGCTCCCCCCCCTGCCTCCCCTTCTGCCTCCCCAGCATCCATCTACAAACGAAATATAAGCAAAATCCGCCAGACCGCTGTCCTTTTTGTCCTGCCCAATGGTCTCGAGTTCATAAAAAAATCCTATAGAAGAAAGCACTTTCAGTTTTTTCCCGTATTTCCAAATGTTTAAAAAAAATGGAGTTTACACCTCAAGAACCGATTTTCATAAAAGGCCAAAGGTACGCAAATAAATGGGAGTAAAATCGTGCGTTAGCAATAAGTGAACTCGTTATGTTTTCCCTCTGCGCAACATATTTGCGCTTCTTATACGTAACTGGACTGGAGTAAACTCCTGCACGTCGTAGCTGACACACAGCATTTTTCCTCTCAACCCTTAATTCAGAATATTACGAACATTAAAAAAAACCGGACTGTGAAAAGAGGCCCATTGAGGCTCTGCCTACCCCCCTTCGGGGAAAAAGGCGTGTGTCTATGTATGTATGTATGTATGTAAAAAAAACCGTAAAATCGGTCCAGCTGTTCTCAAGCTTATCAACGAACGACATTTTTTTAAAGTGTACTATCGACTCGCCCCAGCTTCGCACGGGTAGACCCCAGTGAACCCCCCCCCTTCCTACTCCTCCCCCCTATGTCAATCTCCTGGTTCTAAGCTACCTCCCCACCAATTTTCAGCCAAATCGGTTCAACCGTTCTTGAGTAAAGTAAGTGGTGTAACTAACACGACTTTATTTTATATATATAGATATATATTTATGTGCATAACTACTGCTCATTATGGCTGCGTTTGGTATTCCAGGCTAACTTATCTAACAAACGTAACAATTTTTTTTTACTTCTCAACCAGCAGCACAGAATAGATTTAATAGTACATACATACACATACATATACATACATACTCATGCACCCGCACCCTTTTATCATCGTGATCAATCTGTTTGTAGCAACTAGTAAGTTTTGTTTGATATATCGTACTAAGTAGAATCTTTTGTTAATTTTAAGCTGTGTAGACCTTTTTTGGCCATAATTTTGTTAATGTTAAACATAAATAATATTGTATAAATCACTGTTGGTTTACCAAAATAAATAAAATAAAATAGTACAGCCACTAAGCACAAAATGAATAAGCACAGGTACCATTAGCGTGTTCGAGTAACAAGCAAACAAACAATACTGTAACTTTTGAAACTATCATGGTTATGTACATACTTTTGAAACTATCATGGTTATGTACATACTTTTGAAACTATCATGGTTATGTACATACTTTTGAAACTATCATGGTTATGTACATACTTTTGAAACTATCATGGTTATGTACATACTTTTGAAACTATCATGGTTATGTACATACTTTTGAAACTATCATGGTTATGTACATACTTTTCACTAGAAACGGGATATTTACCATGATTCTTGAGTTTTATTTGTTCCCGATATTTCGGCACAGTTGCATGCGCCATGATAACGGGAGAACTAACTAAAATCTGCGAGTACATGTTATTGGCAGATATATAGATCTACCCTCTTTCTCACTCTTTTACTACAAAAACAACAACAAAAATAGAACACAGTACCTAATGTATTTGTATGTAGGAAGTTGTCGAATCGATTCGTGAACCCTGTGTTTTTGCGACAAACGAGATCAAATTGCCGCCCGTCAGACGTAGGTAGCTACTTAGGACGTTTTAAAGACGAGTTTGCTTGACGAGCACCAACTTGATATTTACTTACGTTATTGTGTCCCGTCAGCTGATTCTGCTGATGGATGGGGCCATTAGAGCTGACGAGCGTTTGAAGCGACTTCTGATGGGATGTCTATCCAGAGGAAGGGCCTGTAGTTTCAAGCGCAGTATTATAAGTACTTAACTAATATAAGGTGGTGGTTTTTCATACAAACGTATTGCACAAATATGGGCGAACAGAGTATAGTTTTACACTGACATGACTGTTGCTGGCTTTTATATTGGTAATTATTTGCGGCAAATCATGTTTGAAAATATTTGGTTGAAGAAAATAGTGGATTAATAGCGAAAATAACATCAAAATTTTAGTCCATACAAATAATTTCGATGTTATTTTCGCTATTAGTCCACAGTTTTTTTCAACCAAATATGATTTGCCGCAAATAATGACCAATATAAAAGCCAACAAGAGTCATTTCAGTATAAAGCTCATTCCAAACATGTCCAAAATCTTCAAGTTGTCCAAAACCGATTCTTGCGAAAGGCCACAGGTTCGCCTTGGTACGTACGCAACGTAGACCTCCACCGCGATCTTGATCTCGAGTCAATTGCCCTTTTCATAAAGCACGCTTCCCAGCGGCATTATGACTTGGCTGCAAACCATACGAACCCTCTGATATCCTCCATCCCCGACTACCCCACAGAGCCTCCCTATGACCAGTCCCTCCGTAGACCAAGACTTGTTCTTGGTGATCCCGATGACCTTATCACTGCCGCTAATGCGGTAGTGACGTCATCCAGTCAAGACAGAGAAAACACTACACCCTTACACCGACCTCGCCGGCGAGGTCGAAGAACCTTCTAAGTACCTTCTGTACCTTCGCCTAAACCGGTACAAGCATGTTCCGGGGCGTTCTGTTCGATCCTCCCAACCTGGCAACAGCCCAAGCCGAGGTTCGTACCTAGTGGTGCCCTTGTGCTCGTTGCCCCAACCTAACTTTACAGGTTGAGCGCCATCTGCGCTCACCAAAAGCCCGGTAAAGCAGTCATGGCCCCAGGCGGTCAACTGCATTAAATTCCATTCGAAAAAAAAAACAGTATAAAATTATACCCTGTTCGCCCATATTTGTGCAAATACATTTGTATGAAAAAGCAACCACCTTAACGACAAAATACCAAAATAGCCAATGCAGGGCAATTTCAATTTCTGTCAGGTTGTGCGTACAAGCGGTAATTTATGTATATATCCATTTATGCATTCCTATTTTCGAAGGATTCTAAATATTTTTCTTATGCCAAACTGTTTTAGTGTTCCAACTCGTGGTTTCTGATACCCTCCACACAGGGGATCCTAGTCTGGAATTAGGGCTATGTATATGACTAATGGCTGTTATGGTACCTTTGTTATTTTGATGTCTCTCATCTTTCATCTCGTAGATTTACATTTAAAAAAAAACCCAGAATTCTATAAAAATTGTAAACAGCATTTTTTGTACTCTTTGCAAAGGTACCCTGACTCCTCAGGGCGCGTCTTACTAGCACGTGCCCTACTCTTTCAGTATCATTATTAGCTCCATTCTCCTCAGGGCTGGATTGTTTTGGGAATTCACATGTCAAATGCATATGCACTGACTTGATTTTGGCTAATTAATCTAAAATTAAATATCTATACTAATTAGGCTGTGACAGTCAGACAGACAGGCAAACAGCGTGATCCTAAAATAGTTCCGTTATTTACCCTAAAAATAATCGAATTTACCAGAATATCACTAAAAAACATAAAATTTGCAGTTACGGAAGAAAACGTACATTTATAAAAGTAGTATTTCAGATTCCCCATATTTTTTTTTATTGAAAGACCGTCAGCTACAATTATAAAACAAAATCACTCAATTATTGAAGTTATACAGCCAATAATAGGTCTCTCTAAGTATTATACTAAAACTACGATAATTTCCTACCATAATCATAATAAAATACATATATAGATAAGTACATAAAAACAAATAATTAATTCTAAATTCAGTTCTAAAGCCTCAGTTCGTTTGCTCTGGCCGAGCTCTCGTCCGCCGGAAATGAAGCTTGTGTCACTATGTCCCTTGCTCACACATCCGCACCAAGCTGCCTACACTCCACTGCATTCATTCATCATCATCATGTCAGCCAGTTAACATACACTGCTGGACAAAGGCCACGCCCATGTATCATGATGATCGGGCTTGAGCCTCATCCATCTACCAACTACCCGCAACTTTGTACATATGGATGATCCACCGAGTGAGTTTCATTAAATTATCAAAATGACTCATTAAATTAATTAAACTAACAAGTAATTAATTTTGTAAAAATAAAAAATCCTCATCGCAATGAAACGGCCGAACCGATTTTGATCAAACATAGCTACAAGATACAATGTATTTATTTGCATAAATATGTGTTACAATTTGGTCTTATAAAAGAATACTAGCTAAGAACATTCCCGAAAAAATCATATATCCAACAAAAAAACAAAATTCGAAATCAGTTCATCCATTCGGGAGCTACGATGCCACAGACACACACACACACACACACACACACACACAGACACGTCAAACTTATAACACCACATCGTTTTTGCATCTCAAAATAAAAAATCAGGAGCACCCTACGTATAGGATTTGTAGACTATAAAATAAGCAAATTAAATTACGTAAGCTAGATAAATAAATATAATACTAAACAGAAGTTGGCTAAGAACGTAAGCAGTTGACATCATCATAACTTGAGTTCTGGCTTAGCATAATAAGTACCTTACTATATCTGCATGTTCTGACCTATCATCGTAATCATAAGCCTTTACACGACAAAGTCTCCTCCATAAAATTAATGCGGGGATTTGTCTTAATCACCACGCTTGGCAGGCGGGTTGTGGATCACAGTATTGGCACTGAGTACTCAGGTGGATGCTGCTGCCCATCCTGTGGTGTAATCCCTTAGTCTGCTTTTACAACATGCACGCGAGGAGAGGGAGGGTCTATTCTTAGGCCGGGCATACCATCACAGCGCCGTAGCACATCAACGTAGGTACGTAAAAACATTATGTATATCTGCATGTTCTCTCCGTGCTTATACGTAAGATCTTCGACCAAACTATAAGATAATATTACATTGCCATGTAAAAAGCTTATATTTTTTATTTTTGATACGTCTCTGTTTCACGTTGCAAGAGCGGAGCGACGATCGGAAATCTAAGCGTACTTTGTAAGGTCTCAGTTTCAAGAGTTTTTTTTGGTTACCTACTTGGGTTCCTTTATTTTCCGTCCTACATCGTAATAACAAAGTTAAAGAAGTACATATTATTTATTATCTTTAACGTTTGTTGATAACGTATATACATGTTTTAGGAAATCACACTAGTCCTAAGCATAGCAAGGGACATTAAATCGCTCCGGGTATAAGAGGTCACGGCCTGCGAGTGCCTGCGAATGCCTGCGAGTGCCTGGTCGCCAATAGAACGAGCCCCCCAGCCCAGACGTCAAGATCCGTATCAGTTAGATGGAATTCCTCCCGGCGTATTATCTTTTCAAATGTTTCTTTTGTTAAATATTTGTTTAAAACGTTTCTATACAATTTTCGTTTACCGCTTAGTAACCGTTCTATTTTAATTGACGAACGTTTTCCTTTGCCAAAGGCCGGATTAATGTTTTTGTAGATTTTACTAATAAGTAAGTTAATGATGTATATAGTACTGGTAACAGACGAGCCCACACAATATAAACTCACTAACAACCTATATATTATGGTTTTATATGTTACATTCTATACAGTCTTGAGTGAGTGAGTCTTCATAATGTGCACATATTAAAATGTCGGTAACTATGGTTAATTTTATCGACGGAAAAAACTACAAAAAAAAAACTATTTTTTTTAATTATTTTAAGACGCTTTTGAAATTTTTTTTGCTACAATGTCCTCCATCTCAACAAAACGGTGTAACTTTTAAACTAAATGATCTATTCCAATGAAACAAACTGATTAAGGATTAAAAATAACAGGTGCTGCTCATATAATAAAAAAATATAGGAAAAACAGCCCTCAATTGAAAATTAAGATGTTTTTTCACAAGAATCAGCTTAATTTTCAATATTTTTTCCAATAATTTTAATTTATTTTGCAATAAATGCCTTTCTTAACCTACATTTTTTATTACTTTAAGTTATTATACATTGCATTATCTATCTGATAGTAAAAATCGCAAGTTTATAACTAAATCACAACATTTCTTATCAACTGTTAAAGAAAGGCCTTGCTCACCAGTTGCTCAACAAATAGTGCTTCGCGCGACTATGTGCTTGCAAAAAATAGGTGGGCATTTCGAGAACCTTATGCACTAGCTTTTACGTGGAATAAATGTTTTTTATTGACTTTTTTTTGTTTTTGTTTTTATCACCCCAAATTAAACCTCCTTAGGAAAATAATGAACGGCGCGTCCGGAGTGCCTTTCTTTAACAGTTGATAAGAAACCATCGTCGTTAGAGCGAACATGGGTAGGGAAATAAGCCTTCAAAATTTAGCCTACCAACTTAAAAAAGTAGTTACATACGGATTTAAATTTATGCACCATTCAATGAGTGACATTGTTGTTTTCACTTACTCGTTTTTTCATATAAAATGTATGGGAATGTTTTTTTTAATTATTGCCAAAACTTACGATTTGATTTGGTATGTTACTTTGGAAAAAGTTTTCCTGGTTGGAAATAGAGTCGATTAAGACAAACTTGTTTTTTTTGACAAATGTAATTTTTTGGGTGAACCGTACTTTTTTTCAAAAATCCAAAAATGGCAATATTTTTTTCTTCAAAATAAAATAGAAGGTTCCTAAGAACATAACCTTCTAACTACAAAAGAAAAGGTTTACGCTACAGATAAGAAAAGGTAAAGCTACCCTTAAGGGGCCTTAAATTTGCCCCACCCTGTATATATAAACTAGTGGTTCACCCCGGATTTAAACCTCGCAAAAACACGCAATATAGTCCTAATTTCTTTACCTTTTTAGACAACTTCTAAATACTTTTAGTGCCCACCTCGAGATAATTTCCTACTGAGCAACGGGGCGTAATTCGGGGACAAACAGGAACTACTCGTTAATACGACATATCTATGAATAATTTAATTTAATAATTTAATTTAATTTAATAATTATGATTTGTAATTTTAGAAATACTATGTGATATTTTATTTCATTTTTTCATTTTATTTATTTCACCTTGCCACACTTTCAGTTTGCCACACTAGGCAAGTCACACAAACATACACAACTAGCTGTAACCCGCGACTTCGTACGCGTAATATTGTTTTATCCATAACTCTGCGTAATAGCACAGACTAATTATGTTTTACACTGTGGTAATAGTATGTTCTAGTTGTTGTAGTAGTAGAATGTTTGGTTTTCCACTTGTGGTATCCTACCTATGCTAATTGTAGTTAGCGCGCCTCCCCCGAACGTATGCACATTGCCCGCAACCGTCACAAGAATTATTTCTAAACCAGCATCCGATGGTCCGGTGCCCCTTTCCGCACCGCCAGCAAGGCTGCTCCACGCACTGCACATCGCCCGCGGGCGCAGCGGGAGCGCGTGCTCCCGCTGCGCTGGGGCCGCTGCCGACCCCTACGCGGCCCGCGTGCGCTGCGCCTCCCCCAGCCCCGCTCCCCCCTTCACCCCCCCAAATCAGGTGTCTTTGTGACTTGTAACTCTGATTTAATTGTAGTGAGCGCAATGAACTGTTCCACGCGTCGTAATATCACTTTTTACTCGAAATATCGAATTGTTCGATTTTACCGATCGGCATTTTATTGCCGATGCACAAAAACACAATAAATAAGCAAGTGGTGGTATTTTTTCGCGGTTTATCTCGTCGCCAGTGGGATTTACAGGTAGGATACCACAGTTTATAGGTATTTACTTGAGGACTCAATCCACCATAGCGTAGCAGTCGCAGCGGTAGCTGAATTTTTAGTATGATTTTTTGCTTGACTGGTTATGCATTAAGTGCGTGTCTCGATTTTTTCTGAATGTAATTTTTTGTGCATTAGCAGCCGCTGCGGTAGCTGGTTTTTTTTAACTGGTTTTTGCTTGACTTAGTGTGTGTGTTTTTATGTTCTTCTAAATTTTTTGAACATCAATATTTATAGCGTGCATAGCAGTCGCTGCGATAGCTGTTTTTTTTAACTGGTTTTTTGCTTGACTGAAGTGTGTGTGTTTTGATGTGTCTCTAATTTAAGTTTATGTGTGAATATTTATAGCGTGCATAGCAGTCGCTGCGGTAGGTAGATTTTTTTAACTGGTTTTTTTCTTGACTTTAGTGTTTGTGTGTTTATATGTGTCTCTTACTTTTTTGAACCTCAATATTTATAGCGTGCATAGCAGTTCCTGCGGCAGCTGGTTTTTTTTAACTGTTTTTTTTCTTGACTTAAGTGTGTGTATTTTAATTTGTCTCTAATTTAAGTTTATGTGTGAATATTTATAGCGTGCATAGCAGTCACTGCGGTAGCTGGATTTTTTTACTGTTTTTTCTTGACTATGTCTCTTATATTTTGTACGATACCGTCAAATGACCTTTGAAACGACACCATACTCAATTAGTTCTCCCGTGATCATGGCGCATGCAACTGTGCCGAAATATCGGGAACATTAAAAACTCAAAAATCATGGTAAATATCCCGTTTCTAGTGAAAAGTACCATACTTAAGTTTTTCAATTTAGATTTTTACAAAAGTAAAATGTATGCGACACCTTCAAATGACCTTTGAAACAACACCATACTCAAGTTTTTCAATTAAGGGTTCGCATTTTAATCTTTAGGTCTTGAAAATGTTTTGATCTCAACAACGACACCTTCAGACGACCTTAGACATTACACTATTCTTATTATTTTAAATTAAGGGGTCCCATTTTAACCTTGAGGTCCTGGAATATTTTAATCTCAACAACGACACCGTGACACGACCTTTGAAACGACACTATACTCAAGGTTTTCAATTTAGGGGTCCCATTTTAACCTTGAGGTCCGTAAAATATATCTCAACAACGACTCCGTCAAACGACATTTGAAACGACACCATACTTATGTTTTTCAATTTAGGGGTCACATTATAACGTTGAGGTTCTGAAAATATTTTAATCTCAACAACAACACGTGACACGACCTTTGAAACGACACCATAGTCAAGTTTTTTCAATTTGGGTGTCCCATTTTAATCTTGAGGTCCTGATAATGTTTTAATCTCAACAACGACACCGTGACACGCCCTTTGAAACGACACCATACTCAAGTTTTTCAATTTAGGGGTCCCATTTTAACCTTGAGATCCTGAAAATATGTAATCTCAACAACGACACCGTCAAACAACCTTCTAAACGACACCATACTCAAATTTTTCAATTTAGGGGTCCTATTTTAACCTTTAGGTCCTGAAAATATTTTGATCTTAATGACTTCACCGTGAAACAAACTTTGAAATTGCCGAAATACGCTGAAATCTCGCTAAAACCTAAAGTGTATTTATTTACAAAGAAAATGTTCCCATGCTTTTTTTCAGCAAAATTTCAGGTACTGCTGAAACTTATGTTGGCTATTTTTATTAAAGGAATTACCTTGTGAATTTTCTTGTTTCTACTACCAACGGTTTCCGAAATACGAAGCATTTTAGTTTTATAATAAAAGCCATTTTGGACCCCCTACAGGGTGAATTTTCAAAAATCCTTTCTTAGTACACCCCTACACCCAAAAAGGAATACATCCTTCAAATTTCATGTGTCTAGGTCCAGCGGTTTAGACTGTGCGTTGCAAAACGCAAAGTGTATACGTTAAAAGCCCTTTTTGAACCCCTAAGAGGGTGAATTTTCCAAATTCCTTTTTAAGTACACCTTTACACCCTAAAAGGAATACACTGTCCAAATTTCAAGTCTCTACGATCAGCGGTTTAGACTGTGCGTTGTAAAAACTAAAGTTTTTTTATTTTTTTACATAGAAAACGATCCCCTTCCATTTTTCAGGAAAATTTCAGGAATCGCTGAAACACGTGTTTATTTATTTTATTTGAGGAATCTCCATGTAAAATTTCAAGGTTCTACTGCTAACGGTTTCTGAAATACAGAGCTTTTTTGTTGTATATTAAAAGCCCATTTTGGACCCCTTAGAGCGAGAGTATCGGAAATTCCTTTCTTAGTGCACCCCTAGACCACATAAGGAATGTACCCTCCAAATTTCAGGTCTCTAGGACTTACGGTTTAGGCTGTGCGTTGATTGTCAGTCAGTCAGTCAGTCAGTCAGTCAGTCAGTCACGCAACGATATTATATATTTTGATTATCTATATTAATAAAATTTCAAAGTTTCACAAATATAAATTTAAATTCTAGTAGGTATATAAGTATAAAAATCCAATCCAAGTTTAATATTTTAAAATAGCTACTTACCCAAAATAAACAATAATAAAAATACAATAGTAAGATAAAAATAAATTAAAATCTAATAATAATATCTACTTACAATTCTTTACTAATATAATATGGTGTGAAAAACCGAAATAAATGATAGAATAATAATAATAATAATTACTACTACAAGTAGCTGTCGAATTAATTCATAACCTCCTTTTGAGAAGTTAGATATCATCTCAAAATAATTTAGCAAATGTGACATGTATGATGGCAGTATTGCAAGAAAACCATAGGCATCATTGTATGTCGAGAAATGAAAATCCCTATAAATTGGAGGTCGCAATGGATGCTATAGTGGTAACTTTTTATATTGGTCATCTAATAAAACGAGCCGTTGGCAGATATCGAACGACTAATTTATATCATAAGTAGGTACTACATGGCTACACAGATCATAGACATCTTTAATACACTGTTGTCATAATAGATGGCAGTAGTAACTATGTTTTGATATCAATTCTAACTGTACATGTTTTTAAATTCATCGATTTTAGGTTTTTCTGTGTGTGTCACGAAATCTACTAGCATACACATTTGAGTTAGTGTGGGATTGCTTGAAGTAGGTACCTCAGGTAAGGGCGGGTCTGTGTTTATCCATTAATAGTTGCTGCGGCCTAACTCCGGTTTTGGATAAATGCAGGCCTTCCTTGCCCGCTCAAGAGTGAGTTGGCAAGGAGGCGAATGGTCTTGGGAGGAGCGCGGGTCGCTGAGATCCCCAAGGCAAGTCTGGTGGTCATCCTTCACGTGGTTGCTGCCTGTTTTTGGTCTATTTTTTCTGAAATAGACGTAACTGAAACCATCAGGCGCCTTCACGGTCCACTAGGGACCGTGTTGGTGTAGGTGCCCACTGAACTGTTGATGAGGTGTCGTTTCGCTCAGTTCCCGCGAGCCGGCTGTATGGGTCAGTTTTCTTGCGGGATTCTGGGTGGGGTGGCGCCTCGTCGGTGGTTTGGTGGGTAGGTAGGTAGGTACCCCTGTTTGAGACTGGCAGTGAACTCATTACCCTCGTGAGTTTGCTTCCACTTGCAAACGGGGAGGCGTTTCCTTCGTATCCTCTAGGTGTACTCGTGGTTCATCTGGAGGATACGACGGAGGGAAGACAGGCGGTCTCTCTCCAGATCACTGCATGGCAGATCTCTGCAGTGAAAGGGAAAGAGACCGCCAACGGGATGGAGTGTTGGGGTTAGGGTGGTGGTGTGTTGGCTCTGTAACTTGCGAGGAGTTGGAGAGTGGGCCGACTATCGCCCTGACCCCAACCTTAGGCGTTCCCCCCATATTTGGGGTGGGAAGGCAGCTGGCCCTCCGCGTGTCCCTCTGATTAGCAGAGGGCACAGTGAGAGGGCCGGTCAGAGGTGCCCGATGGGTGAGGTGGAGTACCCTTGTTTGTGACTGGCGGCACATTCGATCCATCGAGCGTGACGCCACTCGCAACGGGGAGGAGCTGCCCTCTCATCACCCAGGCAGAGTGGCTCCCTACTATGCCTGGATGATGAGACAGCAGGGAAGGGCTGTTTATTCCCTTGTTTGACTTTGGGTTAATCCAAACTCAAATGTGGGAATAAACGGCGAAAAGGTAGTTTGCCCTCTCTACCTTCCGGGCGTAGCTGGTGCCACTCCCGCCGAGCTATGTTCGGAAGATAGATGATGGCCAGGTAGGAAGTGACATCTCCCTCTTTCGCCACGATGACATGAGCTCGTTTTCGTGGTGGAGGAGAGAAATGTCACTGGGCTCGCGTGGTGGTTGGAGTGAGGGCTCTGGCCACCCTCTTACGAGCCTTTGGATGGTGGCAGCACAGAGTGGACCCTGTGCTGCCACATTTGGAGGGAGTGTTTGTGGTTGGCTTTTTGGCCAACCACGGGATGGGCCCTGTTGGGCGTCGCGCGAGATGGGCACCGGTGCGTTCTGTAGGAGATCCCGGAGCCCATCGACATGCGCAGAGGATGGCCACCGGGGTGTTTTAGTGAGTCCACGAGTCCGTGAACCTCACATAACCGTATTGCACCCTCAATGCAATACGGTATCTGTTTGCAGATTTCACCTCGACAAAAAAAAAAAAAAAAAAAAAGGTACCTCAGGTAAAGTTTATTTTTTCATTATTCCTATTACATCAAAAATACAACTTCTAAATAAAATAGTTTTGAAATGTCCAAGCATTATATGACTTCTATGACATCCGACTTGATCTGACTGTCTGTTTTTCTTTTTTTTTTTACTCCTTCTTGGACCCCAATATCTCAACAACCTCCCGACAGATATAATATTTATTCTGTGGATATAGCTCATAACGTTACCTACAAATTTTGCCAATACTATCTACCCCTCTACCAAATTTAACGAAGATCGGAAGTTAGCCGCAGACAATGGCATGCCATTGTTATGCACTAAACCTAAACTATATTATTGTAATTATCTACTTTAACTAACTTAATTTATCATGTATTTTATGGTTATACCATTGCTTGTGAAATAAATAAATACTATATAACGAAATGGTTAAATAAATGAATATCTGAATATTTAGTAGTAGTAGAGCTTTTTTGTGAAGGAGTTCGTCCGGGGAAGTACTACCACCATACCTATTTCTGCCGCAAAGCAGTAGTGCTCGCATTGCTGTGTTCCGGTTTGAAGGGTAAGGGTGCCGGTGAAATTACAGGCACATGAGACTTTTCATCTTTATGTCTCAGGGTGGCGGGCGCAGTGCAATGCCACATAGGGCGCGTCCTAGGTGGACGTGACCTATGAGGTAATGCACTGTTCATAGGCAGAGGTTACCGCTTAACATCAGGTGGGCCTCTTGCTTGTTCCGTCATCCAAGTAGTATAAAAAAAAAAAATAAAAAAAAAAATTTGGACAAACATTATCTATATATATAAACAAAGTTAGTTACACCACTTTTAACTCAAGATCGGCTGGACCGATGTTAGTTATCTCTTTTTTGGTGGATTCTTCTCCGCTCTGACTAGCAGAATAAGTAATAAAATATCGTGGGTTGTTTTTCACCGGGGGCTACCCGTGCGAAGCCGGGGCGAGTCGCTAGTATTGTATGTATTGTAACAATAAACATGTAAGATAATTCTATAAATACATAGAAACGCCGATTCTCCAAATTGACTCAGACTACTCCAAGGTGCCTACTTTCTCGCGTGCGGAGCCGCGGTAAATGGCTAGTAATACAAAATTATGCATAGTTTTATGCAAGTTTCTGCTCGCGAAGTCTTCGGTTCGCAGAACTACTAGTTCTAATAAATCAAACTCCTTTTAAATAATATTTTCGCATTCTAAAGGCTCTCTCGTTAGTATGTGTGTCATCCTTCACCTGTCAAGGTATCGGCTTCGTTGACAGTGGACACCGACACCCGTAATACAATACAAAGATTATTGTAATGTAAAAAGAGTAAGGGGGAGAAAGAGGAGAGGGGGTGGGGGGTGTAAGGGGGGGGGGTGTAAGGGGGAGGTGGGGGGTGAGGGGCAGTGGTTGTCTTCAACTTTGAAAGGGGCGTCGATTCAATACAGGTAGTGGACGTAGCTTATTGAGACAATGTAACGGTCACAGTCAGAAATTCTTTACATAATCACATACCCAATGCAAGGGTCATGAAAATGAAACAAGAATAAAATTAATAAGCTGATATGACGATGACGCTAAGCTGTTTTATTTATTTTGTGTTTTACTTTCCTAGTCAGTCCTTACCATTACAAAAGGCTAGGTAGGTACACGGTACACGATGTCACCGGGCAATAAAATGAATAAGCTGATATGACGATGACGCTAAGCTGTTTTATTTATTTTGCTTTTTACTTTCCTAGTCAGTCCTTACCATTACAAAAGGCTAGGTAGGTACACGGTACACGATGTCACCGGGCAATAAAATGAATAAGCTGATATGACGATGACGCTAAGCTGTTTTATTTATTTTGCTTTTTACTTTCCTAGTCAGTCCTTACCATTACAAAAGGCTAGGTAGGTACACGGTACACGATGTCACCGGGCAAAGTAATGAAATTGTACTTGCAGATCCGTCTCGACTCATTAGCGCAGACGAAGTGACTCCGCGACGAATGAGCGGGCATCCTGCGGGAGCTTTCCATCAAAGATTATAGAAACGGTGAGGCTTGGGTTTGTTTTGGTGTTCCATACGAAAACGAATGAAATTGCGCTTTTATCTGCAGGTATATTTTATCTAATGTTGATTCAACTGAATAATGTACAAGATAAAAGTAATAAAAAGAATAGGCCTTTATAGATAATAGCAATCGTTTTAGAACGAGTTCCGCGTTTTAGAATTGCGCAAAAACGTTCAAATGACGTGTTTTTTCTTGTGTACTCAATTAACAATCCTTATCTTCAGTTTAAAGAACTTTATTTAACTCACAAATAATTTTAACAGTTCACTTATCTTATCTTGAAAACTACTGAACCGATTTGGATGAAATTATTTCAATTTGACTTCTAGTTTCTGAGAATAATGAAATTTGCCACACCTGTTTAAAAGCCCATATAGATTAAAATAAAGCCGTCGCGAATACTCCTTCAGGAAGGAGATAATAAATCCCTGAAACTCGAGTCGGGTGTTTTTACTCGGAACAAGTTCCTACGTGAGTTAATACCGGCTTTTCAATTATGAATATAATGCCATTTCAGCAGTATTGCATACATACCTACGGGTCGAACTGATAACCTCCTTTTTTGAAGTTGGTTAAAAAGGATTGTATTTACTAAGAAGATGGCAGCTGGTTACCAAGAACGGAGATAAATTGCTCCTTCACAACTGGTTTCGAGTATTGGTTGCCAACGCAGCCGAAGGGAGATAAAAAGAATACAATGATAATATTTTTTGCTTGGTTCAGAGTTCTTCCAAAGCTCTGGTGAGAAAATCTGGTGTAAATAACGAGATAAAGTTTCATTTTTTAATTTAATGACGGAACAAACAGATGACCAACCCACCTGATGTTAATCGGTAACTTCTGCACATAACAATGCATTACCTCTCAGGTCACGAACACCTATAGGACGTGGCTTACGTGGCATTGCACTGCGCCCGCCACCCTGAGACATAAAGATGAAAAGCCTAATGTGCCTGTAATATCGCATAAACATGAAGAGTAGGTACTGCTTTGCTGCTCAAATAGGTATGGTGGTAGTACATCACATAAGTCTCTCACAAAAAAAACTACTACTAACAGAAAAAAACCTACTTTATAGCTTTCCAAGTCAAAGTCAAAGCCAAAGTGAAAAGTCAAGGTCAAAGTCAAAGTCAAACCTACCAAACGAGTAGTGTTGATTGGAGTGGGTGATGGAGCTAGAAACTCATGAGATCGGTGGCGGCGTCGTGCAGCGAGTGTGGAAGTTGACAAGCGTAGCGAGCCGCTTTCTACTGAGTGCAAAGATGGTTGGGTGAAGACTAGCTTAGCGGAGTGGAGACGAGGCCTGCTAGCTTATTACGTATCTTGCAATAGGAATGCGATAGCAATGCGATAGCAAGAATTGCGCGATTATCGCATCCAAATTGCAAATTCGTATTACCAATCGCTGATACGCAATACGAATTAGCGATTTGGATGCGATAATCGCGCAATTCTTACTTTCGCATTGCTATTGCAAGATACGTAATAAGCCAGCTGGGCATTCAGGTTTGCCATTTAAAATTTCATGGATAATGATACCGGCAAAGAGATTCCTAAATGAAATTATACATGTGTGGACGTGGCTTAAGGTGGGTCGTTGACCTCCTCAGCTTTCATCAGCGTGAATGACTCCGATAATGGGCTGGCTGTTTCAGAGCATTCACTCGTAAGGGTTGTGCAAGTATTTAGCGAACATTACACGTGCGACGATGAGCACGACCGACTTTATTAAAAAATAAATTTATTAGGTTATTTTTGGGTTGAACTCGTGGAGTTCATTCTCGAGATGTTTTTTACCTTGGTTTAAAACACCTAAGTGATACCTACCAGTCTATTCTCGCACGGCAATTTCTACCTCTACAGTATGATTAGGTCGCGATTTCAAGAATCACAAGATATATAAATACTTACGCATATATACCATCTCATCCACGAGACCAAATTCAATCAAAATATCCGCCTATTCTTACTCTCGAAAGGCAATCGTGTTCCATTATGCTTCAACGGGGAGTCGTCTGGGTTTCATAACCATGATCCTCTCACAGCAATCTCTTGTCTCTGCAACAGAACTAAAAATATACCAGAGGTAGCCAGAGTTATCTATATCTTTTGATACAAAATATACCAGAGGTAGCCAGAGTTATCTATATCTTTTGATACAAAATATACCAGAAGTAGCCAGAGTTATCTATATCTTTTGATACAAAATATACCAGAGGTAGCCAGAGTTATATATATCTTTTGATACAAAATATACCAGAGGTAGCCAGAGTTATCTATATCTTTTGATACAAAATATACCAGAGGTAGCCAGAGTTATCTATATCTTTTGATACAAAATATACAAAAGGTAGCCAGAGTTACTTTTTGATATGAAATATCACTGTAGACCATGGACTTTTGAAAGAAACCCGTCACGCGAGGTGGTTGTGGTCGCGATCGGTGCTCAAGAGGAAGGATGGTCAATGGAACATCAACAGGCGTATTGTAATGTACTTGGTGAAGTCGTAACTGTTATAAAATTATTTATTTCTTTGTATAGTACAAATAACAGTTGATACCGATAGCAACAGAATCACGTATTCACGTCTCTGGACTTTTCAACCACAAGTAATTGTTGGGTGTTATTATTTTTAACCTACTTCAAAACAAGTAATGAATTTGTAAAAATTAAAAAAAACCCCCTACGTTGAACGGCTGAACCAATTTTGATCAAACAAAGCTAAGAACACTCCCGACAAATACACCTTTCAAAAAAACAAAAAAAACGAAATCGGTTCATCCGTTCAGGAGCTACGATGGGACAGACAGACACACACACACACACACACACACACACACACACACACACAGACACGTCAAACTTATAACACCCCTTCGTTTTTCGTCGGGGGTTAAAAAGGAGGTTCTAAAATCATGTTTTTTTAATGTTTGTTGCCTCTTATCTCCGTCATTTATGAATAGATTTGTAAAAATTGAAAACACTTGAGAACAGTGATCACTGCGTGAGCTGCGTGAACCAAAACCGACACCTGCACGTGATTACCCAATAGTTTATTGATCGAAGCCTTAAACCAATAAACTATACTTAACCTAGTGAAACTCGTCCGGCATATTTATTGCACAAAATGTTAGCACACATTTTTTGAAAATATACACGACAAGAGCGTTATAACCATCTAAAGTTTCTAAAAACACTTATAGTTAATACAATTTGAAACTATACGCGAGCAGTCCCGGCTTGTGCGTACTGTTATAGTATACTTTCAATAAACGCGGTACGACACCTTGTATTATTGTTAATAAACATAACAAACCTTCTTCTCATATAAAAATATTGTTTTTGCGCACGTTTAATTTTTTTGATAAACCTGTCACAAAATACAAACCCATATATCGAATTATTATGTTAGTATATAGTTACATAGGCCTATACTAGACGCATATATTGTCATACCTATAGAGCTGTTACCATAGTAAGTAATCCAATCCTAGAAAAGAAAGAGACAATGGCTACACGTGTTGTGCTCAATTCGCATACTTGAAACAATTTGAGGTCAGCGCCACGTGCACTTGCAGGTCGCATACGAGCAGTAATCCTAAGGGAATGTACTCAAATACATTAGTGTCGTACAAGGGCCGGTTACACTCTCCATAATCCTGTGTTAATCTTTCCCTTATCTTCCATTATGATAATGAGGTTGCATTAGCTAAAAGGTTGGGTTCAGATTCAAAGTTTAATTTGATTATTTTAGTTTTCTCGCAAACTTAACTCGGTTGAAAATTTTCACATTGTCCGTACATGTCATGCAAATAATTCCAGTCCATCCCAAGGTTTTCTGGCAGAGATCGCTTACAGCGATAAGACCGCCCATTATACTTCCGTGTTTAGTTTAATATTAATTTTTATATTTTATATTTATTTTGTAGGAAAACCAACAGCTATATATGAATACATAAAAAACAGAGTTAAAAAACCAAAAGCCAATTACAGATTTTCACGTGTAGAGAACATAATAAAAACAAACTAGTCAACAGTAAAGAGGCGACGTATTTATCGCTTTAATTAGTTTGAGTGTACTGATTACGAATGTTACGTTAGTTTTCTATCTTCAAATTAACTTTGCTGCGGGTCATCGAGCTATCGAGACCATCGTGACACGAAGGGGGGAAGTGGCGAGCGAAGCGAGCCACTGACCCCCTGAGTGGAGTGATGGTCGAGTGATTGAGTTTAACGAAGGCGCGACGTATTTATCGTATTAGTTGTTGGCAACTCCTTAGCAGGATGACATAATGGGTCGGTCGTGTGATAGAACAGTGTTGCCTGGTTTAATAAAATTTCCCCATTTTTAGGGTAATTTCTAAAACATCCCGAAAACCATTTTCAATGCAACAACAACAGCAACAAAACGGTCACGCGAGCTGCTTGCAGCTCGCGCACAACCGACCCACTAGTCTAATATATAAAAGGCTTTGTCCTGACTGACTGACTGACCGAGGTCCAACGCACAGCCTAAACCGCTGGTCGTAGAGACTTGAAATTTACAGGGTGTGTTTGTCCCGATGCGTAGGGTTGTACTAAGAAAGGAATTTTGAAAATTCGCATGCTAAGGGGTCCAAATTGTGGTTCTAATTTAAAACAAAAATGCTCTGTATTTCGGAAACCGTTAGTAGTAGAACCATGAAATTTTACATGGAGATTCCTCAAATAAAATTAACAAACAGGTATTTCAGCGATTCCTGAAATTTTCCTGAAAAATGGCAGCGGAAAGTTTTCTTTGTAAAAAAAAAAAAAAAAATGGAATTTGGAAAATTCGCTCCCTTAGGGGTCCATAAAGGGCTTTTAATGTATACACTTTGCGTTTTGCAGCACACAGCCTAAACCGCTGGACCTAGATACATGAAATTTGGAGGATGTATTAATTATTGGGTGTAGAGGTGTACTAAGAAAGGATTTTGGAAAATTCACCATGTAAGGGGTCCAAAACGGCTTTTAATGTAAAACTAAAATGCTTCGTATTTCGGAAACCGTTGGTAGTAGATACTCGAAAATTCACAGGTAGATTTCTTATATAAAAATAGAAACAATATGTTTCAGCAGTACCTGAAGTTTTGCTGAAAAAAGCCACGGTAACGTTTTGTTTGTAAATAAATACACTTTACGTTTAAGCCAGATTTCAGCGTATTTTGACGATTTAAAAGTTAGTTTCACAGTATAGTCATATTGAGATCAAAATATTTTCAGGACCTCAAGGTTCAAATGGGACCCCTAAATTGAAAAACTGGAGTATGGTGTTGTTTCAAAGGTCGTTTCACGGTGTCGTTGTTGAAATCAAAATACTTTCAGGACCTCAAGGTTCAAATGGGACCCCTAAATTGAAAAACTTGAGTATGGTGTCGTTTCAAAGGTCATTTCACGGTGTCGTTGTTGAAATCAAAATACTTTCATGACCTCAAGGTTCAAATGGGACCCCTAAATTGAAAAACTTGAGTATGGTGTCGTTTCAAAGGTCGTTTCACGGTGTCGTTGTTGAAATCAAAATATTTTCAGGATTTCAGAGATAAAATGGGACCCCTAAATTGAAAAACTTGAGTATGGTTTCAAAGGTTGTTTCACGGTGTCATTGTTGAGATCGAAATATTTTCAGGACCTCAAGGTTTAAATGGGACCCCTAAATTGAAAAACTTGAGTATGGTGTCGTTTCAAAGGTCGTTTCACGGTGTCGTTGTTGAAATCAAAATATTTTCAGGACCTCAGGGTTAAAATGGGACCCCTAAATTGAAAAACTTGAGTATGGTGTCGTTTCAAAGGTCGTTTCACGGTGTCATTCTTGAGATCAAAATATGTTAAGGACCTCAAGGTTAAAATGGAACTCCTAAATTTAATAACTTGAGTATGTTGTCGTTTCAAAGGTAGTTTCACGGTGTCGTTGTTGAAATTCAAATATTTTCAGGACCTCAAGGTTAAATGTGACCCCTAAATTGAAAAACTTGAGAATGGTGTCGTTTCAAAGGTCGTATCACAGTGTCGTTGTTAAGATTAAAATATTTTCTGGAAATAAAGGGTAAAATGTGACCCCTAAATTAAAAAACTTGAGTGTAGTGTTGTTTCAAAAGTCGTTTCACGGGGTGGTTGTTGATGTTTAAGTTGTTGTCTGCACGCCGCTTCGGGGATGTTTTCAAACTACGCGCGGACGAAGTCGCGCGCGGGTCATCTAGTTATATATATTTTAAATAGCTTATTTTCTGTGTTTTGCAATAAAGTGTTTTCTATCCATCTATCTGAGATGGAAAGTGCAAGAGATGGAGGATGTATTATTTCACTAAGGATATTATAGTAATTCTGGTCGTAGTAATTTTCTACAAAATGTACCTTTTATATCCTAAATAATCATCATTTCCAGAATGCTCGAAATTCTGTTTACAAGCTTTTACTTTTGTCCATTTTTCCTCATCCCATCCGTAATCTAAAGTTGCTATTAAGCTTTAGATGAAGGGATCATTAAGCTTCGTTTTAGACAGAAATATAAGCAAGTTCATCAATACCATTCACGCTGTACTGGATTGGGTATTAACCCCTTGTTTGAGCACTGCAAACACGTTTGCGCCTCTGTCGAGGCAATCACAGACATATCGCAGCCAACGACTCGTCAATTACTTTAGATCAGGAGGGCAATTCTCGGATTGTAGAGATTATCTCCAATTAGAGATAATGTCGTAGCATGAATGTCTACAAAAAATGTCACGAAAATGTCACAATAACCATCAAATCGTATTCGATTTGAATGATTTTGGTTGACTTATTTCTATTTGCGACATCACGAGAATAGCAAATTAAGATTTTATTCGACATTCGCCATCATTTTTCGACATATACATATGTCGAATTCGACTTAATCTCTAAAATCCGAGAATTGCCCTCCTGACCTGACACTCGACAGGTTAGATTGTGTGTACAGCCACAGAATAAATAATAGTACCAAGCTCATTCGCCGTAATATGGCACCTGTAAATACTCCATGGCAGGTGCCAACTTACGTTGAACGGCCTGTAAGTACATAATATTATGATGTAGAAAATACAACGAATATGTCTACCATAGTAGGTAGGCGGCGCAGCGCTTGAATTGTATTCATATTATATTGATACTAGCTGCGCCCCGCGGTGTTACCCGCTAAGATTCGAATCCATGGGAATACCAACATAAAAAAAATGCCTATTTGTTATTCCACGAGTCCAGCTAATCTTTATTCCAAATTTCATCCAAATATGTCCAGCCGTTTCAACGTGAAGAAGTAACAAAAACACAAACTTTCGCATTTAGTGGATATATTATGATTCTGGGCGCATCCGACTTCCTGTAGGGTGGAGTTTGAGTGAAGCCAGTAAGACCATCAGAACGATGTAGATGCCAGATATAGAACGCCAGAGATGGACCTCCAAAAGCCAAGGAAGTTCTCCGCGAAAGTCGTTCACTCGCTCACTCACTGCAGTGTTTGGTAGTGTTCCTTGTACGTGCCTACCTTCTCAGTCAAGTATGGGGAGGGTCGAACACAATGGATACACTTCGTCACTTAAGGTGGACACACAGTTTATACAACTGATATTATAAATTTCAGAATGTTATCAATTAATTTATAATTCATTTTTCGTTTAGATTCGAGGCCACTTTCTAGTTGACTCATGATCGGTCAATGTTCCATAGAAATCGGTTCAGCCGTTTTGGCGTGAACATCCAAACATCGTAACTTTTAACGTTTAATGATATTAGTGGTATTTTAGATGGGCATCGCCTTTTAATAATATTAGTGGGATTCTAGATGGGCATCGCCTTTTAATGATATTAGTGGGATTCTAGATGGGCATCGCCTTTTAATGATATTAGTGGGATTCTAGATGGGCATCGCCTTTTAATGATATTAGTGGGATTCTAGATGGGCATCGCCTTTTTGTCGCTTCGATGCTTTACATACGAGAACGACTGTCGATTTTAAGGTTTCATAAATACACTGAACAGTGGGATGATTTAACTTTGGCAGTCTAACTGAGGTTTTCACGAGTTTGTGAAGAGCCTTACAATTGTGAAAATTAAAATAAACACCTTCAGGTACTCAGAAATGCTCGTTAAAGTAATCATCCTCAGCGCAGCCTCGCACCGTCGGCACTCCTATGTAGACGCTTACAACCCTGCAATCAGATTAAAGATACACACCTTTTGCAAGGCTTATGAAATATTAAATACAAACACGAATAGAATAGAAAATCATTTATTGAAAGATATTACTAGTCTTTTCACAAAGCAGAAATTAAAATTATAACCGTAAATAAAACATTAAAAATGCGCCAGAGCTGAAAAGCTATAACATACTTATTGTCTAAGATCTGCACTAGAAACGACCTTCACCCATCTGTTTAATGGATGAAAAGTATTTTATATCAAACTAGCGACTCGCCCCGGCTTCGCACGGGTAGCCCCCGGTGAATCCTCCCCCTCCTACCCCTCCCCTCTATGTAAATCTCCTGGTTCTAAGCTACCTCCCCACCAATATTCAGCCAAATCGGTTCAGCCGGTCTTGAGTTATAAGTGGTGTAACTAACAAGACTTTGTTTTATACATAACTAGCGACTCGCCCTGGCTTCGCACGGGTAGCCCCTGGTGAACCCCCCGGTCCTTATTACTTATTCTGCTATTCGGAGCGGAGATGAATCAACCAAAAAAGAGATAACTAACATCGGTCCAGCCGAACTTGAGTTATAAGTGGTGTAACTAACATGACTTTGTTTTATATATATAGACTAGCTGTAACCCGCGACTTCGTACGCGTAATATTGTTTTATCCATAACTCTGCGTAATAGCACAGACTAATTATGTTTTACACTGAGGTAATAGTATGTTCTAGTTGTTGTAGTAGTAGAATGTTTGGTTTTCCACTTGTGGTATCCTACCTATGCTAATTGTAAGTTAGCGCGCCTCCCCCGAACGTATGCACATTGCCCGCAACCGTCACAAGAATTATTTCTAAACCAGCATCCGATGGTCCGGTGCCCCTTTCCGCACCGCCAGCAAGGCTGCTCCACGCACTGCACATCGCCCGCGGGCGCGGCGGGAGCGCGTGCTCCCGCTGCGCTGGCGCCGCTGCCGACCCCTACGCGGCCCGCGTGCGCTGCGCCTCCCCCAGCCCCGCCCCCCCTTCACCCCCCCAAATCAGGTGTCTTTGTGACTTGTAACTCTGATTTAATTGTAGTGAGCGCCATGAACTGTTCCACGCGTCGTAATATCACTTTTTACTCGAAATATCGAATTGTTCGATTTTACCGATCGGCATTTTATTGCCGATGCATAAAAACACAATAAATAAGTAAGTGGTGGTATTTTTTCGCGGTTTGTCTCGTCGCCAGTGGGATTTACAGGTAGGATACTACAGTTTATAGGTATTTACTTGAGGACTCAATCCACCATAGCGTAGCAGTCGCAGCGGTAGCTGAATTTTTAGTATGATTTTTTGCTTGACTGGTTATGCATTAAGTGCGTGTCTCGATTTTTTCTGAATGTAATTTTTTGTGCATTAGCAGCCGCTGCGGTAGCTGGTTTTTTTTAACTGGTTTTTGCTTGACTTAGTGTGTGTGTTTTTATGTTCTTCAAAATTTTTTGAACATCAATATTTATAGCGTGCATAGCAGTCGCTGCGATAGCTGTTTTTTTTAACTGGTTTTTTGCTTGACTGAAGTGTGTGTGTTTTGATGTGTCTCTTATTTAAGTTTATGTGTGAATATTTATAGCGTGCATAGCAGTCGCTGCGGTAGGTAGATTTTTTTAACTGGTTTTTTTCTTGACTTTAGTGTTTGTGTGTTTATATGTGTCTCTAACTTTTTTGAACCTCAATATTTATAGCGTGCATAGCAGTTCCTGCGGCAGCTGGTTTTTTTTAACTGGTTTTTTTCTTGACTTAAGTGTGTGTATTTTAATTTGTCTCTAATTTAAGTTAATGTGTGAATATTTATAGCGTGCATAGCAGTTACTGCGGTAGCTGGATTTTTTTACTGTTTTTTCTTGACTATGTCTCTTATATTTTGTACGATACCGTCGATTTCTAATTCAAAGGTGTCAAGCTCATGCTGCTATATCTTGAGATACCCAAATATCTGCTATATCTGCTTCTATATCTTCGTCCCGCATCCATAGTCATTATCATGATTGTCACTATGAGAGCTATTACTTGCGAAGCTAGGCCTGCCAAGATCTTGGGCTAAGGTTACGTAGTAACTATATTTGAACCGTGGCCCGGTCCTTACCTGTTGTACAATGCATAAACATTTGCTGTTCAAAACAATAGCAACAATTTAAACCAGTACCTAATCGAATCCTACAAAAGTAATTAACCTTCTAAGCTTTCCACAAAAAATGTCAGCTCAAGAATTTAATCCTTCACTCGATTTGAAACTGAGCCATCATGTCTGGACGGCCTGTGTCACTCCAAATTGGAAAATGTGCTTTATAGATTTGAGATTTTATATGATTAAGGTGGTTGCTTTCGCTTGTGGCGCGAAATTCAATTTTATTTGTGTGTTTTGCTTGTCACAGCTTTAAAACTTACCATACTCGTACAACGCGCCATAAGCGAAAGCAACTACCTTAAGCACTTCTAGCCATAGGGCTATTATGGGTTCTCATAAAGAGTACCACGTAGCTCAGCTCTCTTCATCCACATTCTGGCCGCCAGTTTTCTAATTCATCTCACCAGCTGGTGGCTGCAACAGCCTAGATTCCACTCAAGAACTCATCAAAACGTTTCCCAGTTCTTCGGTATGTTATGACCAGCCCATTGCCACTTTTGCTTGGTAATCCTCTGGACTATGACGATCACGTTGTTGGTTCTATGTCAACCTTTATAGAAACTTCGTGCATAGCTCATTACATAGCCGGCTCAGCAAGAGCAGTAAAACATTATCGAAGTGACTGGTTGACACTTTCTCGTTACCTAGTAATTTTGTTTTGCATCTGTGCCGGCCGTGGCTGGTCTCGCTGACGTAACGAGTGCCGTAGGGTCAAGGCTATGGAGTTTTTCCACGTTTTCTGCGCTCCAAGGCATAAACGAAGGTCAAGATATTTTTTTGAAGGGAATTTGATGATCGTCTTCCTCAACATCCCAGCGGGAATTCCAGAAAAATTGCGTTACCAAAAGGTGTTTGAAAACCTTTTGAAAGCTTGAGAAACAAAAGCATTAAAATATCATTATATTGTTGTGAAGATCCATCTGGCAACAACACAGAAATATATGTTTGATCCCCCTCTACTCCCCGCGAAGAGTGACTAACTGATCAAATCTTGCAATTGAATTTTAAACCAGCCTACCCAACCGATTGAACTGAAATTTGGCATACTTATCAAGTACGAACAGTACAAATGACCAATGTTCAAATATTCTATGATACAATATTATGGTAACAGCAAGAGACAGAAGATGGACAACTATTAATTCGATAATGAGTAGTAGCCTGTCAGTGTTTGGAGTTATTTTGATCAGCTCATGGTCAGGACTGTCTCTACCCGGGGGTGCAAGGGGTGCGGGGCGCCCAGGTTCGAGTTATAAGGGATCTCTTTGGATGGCGCTGAAGAGATGAGATCCTCTAATAAACCTGATAAACATACTTGGAAATCTTCAAATTCACGAAAAATAAATAGCGGTAGAAGCCAGGCTTCTAGCTACCTAGTTTTTTGTAGATATTGTATAGCTACCAATTTTCTTTAGAAGCATCTTAAGACCAGTAAGTATTGCAAAGCATACCAATAATCTTCGACCAAAGTATTTACGTCGATGCCAATAATGGTGCCGCTTAACATCAGGTAGGCCATCTGCTAGATCCGTCATTTGAAGTTGTATAAAAAAAAAAGCGGCCAAGTGCGTGTCGGAATCGCCCATGAAGGGTTCCGTAGCAGCAAGTAACATAATATAAAAGTTCTTGGATGGATTACGATTAATGACGTATTAAAAAAAAACTACTTACTAGATCTCGTTCAAACCAATTTTGAGTGAAAGTTTACATGGTAATGTACATTATATATTTTTTTAGTTTTATCATTCTCTTATTTTAGAAGTTATGGGGGGGTCACACTTTTTACCACTTTGGAAGTGTCTCTCGCGCAAACTATTCAGTTCAGAAAAAAATGATATTAGAAACCTCAATATCATTTTTGAAGACCTATCCATAAATACCCCACATGTATAGGTTTGATGAAAAAAAAAATTGAGTTTCAGTTCTAAGTATGGGGAACCCCAAAAATAATTGTTTTTTTTTATTTTTGTGTAAAAATCTTAATGCGGTTCACAGAATACATCTACCTACCAAGTTTCAACAGTATAGCTCTTATAGTTTTGGAAAAAAAAGGCTGTGACATACACGGATAGACCGACAGACAGACAGACATGACGAATCTATAAGGGTTCCTTGTCTTTGACTACGGAACCCTAAAAATGGATAAGGATATGAAAACTCAGAATACTGAACACTCTTTCTGTAGATACCTACCCGAGCTCGAAACGTGCTCGCGCCCTCTCATCTGACCAATTTGTGTAAGCTTCCCGCTACCGCTCTTGAGGGGCACTGAGAAGTGTCTCTTGAATTCATTGAGCTTGATTCAGTTTGAACTTAAGTATTTGTTTAAGTTCGGTTAAGCTGTTTGGCCTTGTAACGAGATAGATTACTTACGCTGGAACTTTTTTTTGTGAAATGCTTGATTGATAGACTTCGCATTAGATAGGTTGGTAGGTTAACTATCTACCTTTGTCTAAAAAAACATTATTTATTTTTGTACATAAACTCGATATACATTTTTGAGGTCGTCTGTACGATGATCATTTAATTTAGTTATTAGATACCAACTAATATAAATCCGCATAACTGTAAGTCCGGGAGATAAGCGCTAGTTACGACACGTAGCGGTGGTCGTTAAATAAAGTGGGTTTCCGCAATGCAACAAATGGGTCTATTCCCATGGCTATAACGCTGCTGTATTTTACATGCGGTGGAAAATTACCCAGGGAAAGTGGGGTTCAATGCCAGTGGCAGCGGATACTACGAAACTGGATTTACTAATTAGTTTATTATGCTCATTCGCACGCTGATGAGTCGTAGCGTCATGAGTTAGGTACCTAGTTACATGAGACGTCTTTCTCTGCCTGATGATGTCTTTTTTCTATAAGAATCACAATTAGTAGTAGTAGAGCTTTTTTGTGAAAGAGATCGTCCGGGGAAGTACTACCACCATACCTATTTCTGCCGCAAAGCAGTAGTGCTCGCACTGCTGTGTTCTGGTTTGAAAGGTATGGGTTCCGGTAAAATTACATGCATATGAGACTTTCATCTTTATGTCTCAGGGTGGCGGGCGCAGTGCAATGTCACATAGGGCGCGTCCTAGGTGGAAGTGACCTATGTGAGAATGCACTGTACATAGGCAGAGGTTACCGCTTAACATCAGGTGGGCCATCTGTTTGTTCCTTCATTAAACTAGTATATAAAAAAAAAAAAAAAAAGCATTGCGATGCATAAAAAGGGTACAGATTAACACAGCTTTTCCAATTCAGACGTACCATTCTATCTGATCAATTGACTTCTCAAGTTATGTAATAACATGCCAATGAAAGATTGATGTCATTGGAAAACGATTTGCTGACCCTGTGTATATAGTAATACTGGTAATACTACCCATATATATTCCGTGAGTCCGTATAAGAATAAATTAATTTTGGCAGAAACTAAAAAACAGTTGTATACTTACAAACTTAGAATTACAGATGCAACTTAGGTGGTATAAATTATAGGATTGGGATTTAAGAAGCAAAAAAAAAAATTAGGTAGATAAGTCACCACGGTCCTGTGCAACCGTTTCCCATTCCCATTCGCTTCCCTGGCGGAAGTGGGGAGAGGCCTTTGCCCAACAATGGGACAGTATGAGCTAATAGTAGTAGTAGTAGTAGTAGTAGATAAGTAATGTATACAGTTCGATGAGACCATTACCTCCCGTGCTAGTTATAAACTGTATTACGGCGAGGTAATGATTCTCGACCCATACAAATACGGCTTATTATTGAATGTCCGGTTGAACAGAACAATAAAACCGAGCGAATCAGTTCCATTGTCAAGCTCGGTAGCTGAACGTAAAACAACTCAACAAGTTTAGTAGGTACTGCAGTATATCATCACCACTGCTACAATAATAACGTAAATAGAATAAATATTTTATTTTGATCAAAACTACACAGCACAAATGAAGAATATTTGCACAAGAAGAAACTGTGCTGTATATAGTGTCGTCAAAAATCGCTTACAGTCCAGTGTGACCCCGACCCCGGCTGTTTGCCGTGCCTTGCCGAGTCATCGTGTCTGATTGGAGGCTGCATCCGCACTGCTCATGGCTGCATTAACTACCTACACTAGATACTATTCATTCATTCATTTCATTTTCATTTATTTCAGACAACAGTGAAAAATGTACATTGTACCTAGACAAAGGTCCATAGTACTAATATAGTATTATTTTATCTGTGCCCATAGTAATATATACCTTACAACTAACATACATATAAAGATACTTATAACTTAATCTAACACACGTGTGATCGCCGACGCGTTGCGGCCCGGGGGATCATTAGACAGACGGCCCTTGAACCGCTGGAACTTCACCCCTTTCGGCCAGAAGTCAGGGCTCAAGTAGATCTTCAGATCCTCCGTAGTAGGTACGTCGTCGGAGTGTGAGGTTACTGCGCGGTTCTGAAGGGCCAGGATGAGAGAGTTATTGTTTAGAAAGCCGCAAAACAAGAACATGGAACCCACTTCTTTTTTCTTAGAAACTTTTTAAAAGAAGATATTTTTGGACTTTCTGAAAGATGAGTTATTCGACGACCGACAAAAATAACATTACACGAGAAACCAAGACTTTCTACGGCACGGTAGTATTCGTTTGATTTATGAAGGACTTATTTATTTGAGGTGGTTATTTATTTTATTTTATTTTTACAATTTTAGCGAAACTTACTGCTACGCACAATATATGGTATTTATATATAAAATAACATGTTTAAACTAATTAAAAGTTTCTACAAATATACTAATAACAAATAAACTAGAACTAAAAATCAGTAGAGGACAATAAAAAAAAAGCGGCCAAGTGCGAGTCGGACTCGCCCATGAAGGGTTCCGTAGCGGCAAGTAACATAATATAAAAGTTCTAGGATGGATTACGATTAATGACGTATTCAAAAAAAACTACTAACTAGATCTCGTTCAAACCAATTTTGAGTGAAAGTTTACATGGTAATATACATCATATATTTTTTTTAGTTTTATCATTCTCTTATTTTAGAAGTTATGGGGGGTACACACTTTTTACCACTTTGGAAGTGTCTCTCGCGCAAACTATTCAGTTTAGAAAAAAATTATATTAGAAACCTCAATATCATTTTTGAAGACCTATCCATAGATACCCCACACGTATGGGTAGGATGAAAAAAAGTTTTTTGAGTTTCAGTTCACCAAAAATAAAAAACTACTTGCTAGATCTCGTTCAAACCAATTTTGAGTGAAAGCTTACATGGTAATGTACATCATCATTTTTTTTTAGTTTTATCATTCTCTTATTTTAGAAGTTACGGGGGGGGGACATACTTTTTACCACTTTGGAAGTGTCTGTCGCGCAAACTATTCAGTTTAGAAAAAAAATATATTAGAAACTTCAACATCATTTTTGAAGACCTATCACGAATAGGCTTGATGAAAAATTTTTTTTTTTGAGTTTCAGTTCTAAATTTGGGGAACTTTAAAAATAATTGCTTTTTTTTCAATTTTTGTGTAAAAATCTTAATGCGGTTCGCAGAATACATCTGCCTACCAAGTTTCAACAGTATAGCTCTTATAGTTTCGGAAAAAAAAGGCTGTAACATACACGGAAAGACAGACAGACATGACGAATCCATAAGGGTTCCTTGTCTTTGACTACGGAACCCTAAAAACCATAAAGATATTAAACAATAATTAATACTGACATAGTAACAAGATATTAAACAATAATAATACTCACTTAGTTACATTGTTGAGTTGAATTTATAGGAGAAAAATAAATAAATAAGCACCCACCTACACACTACGCTGACTAGACACAGTACAGCCCAAAAATTAATTGATCATTAAACATACGTTTTAACCCGAGGTGTTGAAATTATCAACATCGACATTCACTTTCGCCAATGTGTTATTTTATGTTCTTCTTCTTTTGTAAAATAAGTTCAAACGATCAAGATTGTAGCTTCAAAAGGCGTGTCGTATTCGAAATCAAAACAAAAGTAAATTAACATAAACTGCCTCATTTACTTACCATCATCGACATCCCTCGGCAATTACAGGCCGGCGAAATTACAGACCGGTGAAAATACAGGCTGGCTTAATTACAGGCGTTGCGTAATAGCCCCGCGGGGAAACGAGGGGCTGACGGGTTGACCACGCGGGATGAACGATCTCACAACTTCGGGGTACAGAAAACGCAAATAACGAGTAATGCTTATCAGTCTTCATTATGTACCATTCGTCCTGGTGCTCTATAGGGAGGCATGTCCAGCAGTGGACTTCACCAGGGCGATGATGAACATTCTTGATTTTTAGAAATCCATGACCATCTGAGACCGTCCAAAGGCATGGTGTCTTGTCGTCCAACAGCCGTCATTGGGCCCGGCCGGAGTAGACAATGAAGCTTCGAGCCATAGAAGCAGTCATCATCATCATCAGCCTGTATAACGTCGACGCCCATTGAATACAGCGGACGAATTTGCTACAATTACCACATTTGGCAAGCGGATTGTTGATCAAAATCAAATCAAATCAAATTAAATATTTATTTCTATAGAAACAACTTATACATACCACATTTTTTTTTTTTTTTTTTTATTATACTACTTGGATGACGGATCAAGCAAGAGGCCCACCTGATGTTAAGCGGTAACCTCTGCCTATGAACAGTGCATTTCCTCATAGATCACGTCCACCTACGACGCAACCTAACTAACAAACAAACTTAACAAACTTACTAACTAAACACTGCTTAGCTGCCTCTAAAGTGCCTAATTAAAATAGATAAAATTAGGTAGGCAACAAATCAAATCACTATTCTAATGCATTTATCTATTTATAGGCAGGTTTCTAGGGAGAAATATTTGAAAATAACATTATGTTTAGTCTACACTGCAAAGGTAGCTATTAGTAGGTAATTGGTGGCAGATTTAGATTCGCCCTACCACTCCGAACTAGTTTTAAACTGTATCTCGGAGGGTAGTATTCCTCCTCATCGCCCGCTGCCAATCGGCTATGCGTAACCTTGCTTCTAAAGTTAACAAAATAGTATAAGCAGAACAAACAGATAAATTGACGTCTTGAGCAAAAAATTGGTATCTTCACTCAACCAACCACTTCCTGCAATTATTTACAAGAATTGTAAAGATTTACAGGGATGCCATCCCACTCCGTACTTTTACTATCTTTTAAACTGCGTATGATTTCCTTGACTTCATTTTCATCTGTTGCCAAAAGTACAAAAGAGTTTAGGCTGGTAGAAGTGTTTACTACACCAACTGAGGGCATCATTTCAAAACTCTCGTTGTTTCTTTCAAGTATGTTTCTAGCTAACTGTGATCCAATATTTGAAAAATAGTGGATGACATTATTGATCGACTCTTCTGCAGATACTTTTAGGTTCAAAAGTTCGTGACTAACTGTTTTAGTTTTGTTCATGTAGCATAGATCCTTAATACATTCCCATTGTTTCCGAATATCAAGTTTATACTTTTGCATTTGCGATCTAAAATATTTATTTTTAAGTGATTTTAGAGTCTTGTTGCAGGTATTTCTATAACGTAGGTAAGTTATCCTTAGAATTACATTTTTGGCATCTTGTTAAGTTTTTTATGCAGTTTGTCTCGGTTTTTAATACAACGTAGTAGACCAGGTGTGACCCAAGGTTTCATAGTTCTCTTTCTTCGAGAAATGGGTTTGATAGTAGTGTGATTGTTCATAGCATTTTTAACCATAGTTAGGAATAGGTTAGTTGATTCATTGGAACTTTTATCTTTGAGTAATTCCACCCAGCTAATTTTACTAAGCTCTTCGATGACGGCATTGTGGTTAACCTTTTTCCACAATTTAGGAATTGATTTCTCACGTCTTGGTCCCTTACTAAGGGAAATAATTATAGATGAGTGATCGGTTACTGTGGAGTTACAAACTATTGTTTTAGATGGTGACTTTAGCTTTACAAAGCAGTGGTCTAGACATTTTTTATCATGAGTAATTAATAAATGTGTTGAAAAAAGCCCATGAGAAGCGAGTAGATTTAGGTAGTCTGATGATCTGTTGTCATCATTATCAATCTTAATATCGATGTTTATATCACCAACAAGGCTAATTCGTTGAAATTTTCTTATTTCATGAATTACCTGGTCAACAGAGTTCATAAACTTTTCAATGTTGCTGTGAGACGGCGATCTGTACATGCATACAAATGCATACTCCTTTTTATATGTTACGAAAGGAGAAGTTACTTCCTCTAAGTAAGATGGCTCATAAACCATTACATCAAAACCTTCCTTTACGTAAACAACCACTCCATCATTCTTATTTAGTGACTTAGCAGTACGAAAGGAGTGGTAATTGTCTAATTCTGGTAGGTTAGCTACACTAGGAAGAAAGCATTCGGTGAGAACAATGAGATCTTCATTAAGATTTAATCTATTCAAGAGTATTCTGAAACTATCAAAACTTTGATTTATGCTACGAATATTCTGGATCACCACATTTAAATTAGGTCCGCTGGCTCCCACGTGTCCCCGACACCGTTCCGGTACATCTATCATTAATGGATCACTGACATTGATACTCCTTGTACTATCAATGTCAGCAAAAATATCTCTTATGTTAGTCATCATAATTTGTTATTATAACGAAATGCCCACAACAGGGCTTCAATGAGAGTATGAATATATACCGAAACAGTCCCGGGAGACTCAATGAACCAATGAACCAAGCATTTCAACCTAGTGCCGCATATAACTTGCTTTATAGAAGGTGAGTTTTGTGTGTGAGATTTGACTTGCTTTATAGCAGGTGTGTTTTGTGTGTGAGGCGTATTTTGAGTTGTGAGTGATAGATTATAATTTGAAGAATAACTTGTACTAAGGAATCGGTGGTTAATAGAATAAGACACGCATAAACTAAGGAAACAATTTGCTTAAATATATAAAACACGAATACCAACATTTTAAGGTGCAATTCCGAGTGCAAAACCAGTCAGGATATAAGTCTGTCAGCTTGGAGCGCTTCAATTTGTGCAGAGGACTTGATTTGGATTGCTGGTTCACCATCTGAAACCCTTACGAAGATCCTGCCATTATTGACCCAGCAGAACTTTACAACTCCGTTCCTGGCTAATGGACGAGCTTGAGCGAAGAGCTTTCTTGCAAGAGGAGTCAGCAATTCATTGATGAATATTGGCAACTTTGTATCAGAGAAACCCAGTACTGTGGTATTGAGCTTACTGTTCCTGTTTTTCTTGTTGTATTCCTTAGAAGCTTTTATGACTTCGTTGCGTAAGCCTGCGTTTTTGTATTCAATAATGACTGTGTCCACTTTACCATGCTTGCTCCTATGAACATGTTTTACGTCATCTGGCTTAATACTCACTGCTAATGAGGTATGTAGTGTCTTTATAATACTGGTAAGCTTTTCTGCCTCTTTTTTCGGAACGTTCTTTATTTCCATGGTCGAGGACCTCTGGTTTCATTGTAACTCTTCTACTTGTTCTTCAAGAGTGTTTATTTTTAACAAGGCGTCTCTGTGATCATTGGACAGAGTATTAAACAATGCTTTGGTTCTTGATACGAAGCAGCTGTTAGCTCGTAGTTTTTTTCAAATTTTTCGTGGACTTTCAGAATCTCTTTATTCTGGGCACTCATTTCTTGGATTGCAACTGTCAGTAAATCTGTCAGTGATCGCAGTTTGGTGTTGGTAACTTAACACCCAACAGTCCATCCATCATCCTAGACTTTTAATACATCCACGGGAGGAAACAGACGAGCCTATTCTTAGGCCGGACACACCACAGCGAACCAGCAGTAAGGACATAAACAGATCGTGATTATCTAATAAGAATATCGTCAGCCTGCGTTCTCTAAATAAAGGATGATAAATGTTTACCTGCTGCACACACTGTGTACAGAAATGGCTCGAGAGGATCGTATCTGTCCGTCTGTCTGTGCGGAGGTGAGAACGGGCGCCTTCTATACATACCTATCTACCTCCTTCATTATTCGTTCAGACTATTTCCTCTTAGTTCTATTGGCTTCCTATAAGTCTCATGATGTAGGTAAGGCTTTTAACGTGAAGTCACACCTCTGCTTGATTTTACGAGGATTTAATATTAAAACAAAATTCCCTCTTCCCTGGAGTCCTATTCGTATTTTCACTTTACGGCTTTTGTTTCAATCATTGTTCAAAGGCTGTTAAATGTAAATTGTTTCAAGAATTTGTATAGAATATTAAAATACTCGTAATATAGTCGGTACCTAAAAGATTCAATAAAGAAACACACTCATGAAGCAATCACTACTTAAGGTACAAAGTAAAAAACACAGTCACTCCTGAAAAGCTGTGTTACAGCAAGTTTCTTAGTTTTACCTATTACGAACAAGTCAGGACTTGCCATCTTTTGAGTAAGTACGAGTTGTATTTATCCTGTATATTTATTTATTTTTTCTTCCTAATTTGTTATGTTTTCTGTACCATTTTGAGCAATTGAGAATTACAGATGCTTTTGCGATAGCACATCGCTCGGTGCAAAACCTTTGAAAGGGGGGTTCCATCCTCAATTGGCGTTACAACTAAATAGTACCAGCAGGTACGTACCTAATGGAAATGCAGCCAAGAGTGCGCTGTGTTACCTAAGGTTCCGTACATACGAATCCTATTAGTACACATTTTCTAATTAGCTCGATGGAAAAAGATAGATTAAAGATTGTTTTTTATTATTTCGAGCCAACGTTTAGTTTGCGATAATACTTCAGCAACATTTATTTTCATCGTCGACTTGAATCGTTTATCTAGGCCCTGTCTGAAAAACAGCGCTGCACTAAACCTAGGTTTGAGATGGGACCTATTTGACGCCACACAACACACATCGATGCCTTCCAACTTAACAATCTACTTTCTACTACCAGTTTTTTTTTTAAATTTAATTTTATGTTTTGTTTTCTTGTGTTATGTTTAGGTGTGTGTGTGTGTGTGTGTGTGTGTGTTGTGTCCTCTTGGGAAAAAATTAATATATTTTCTTTCTTTCTTCTTTTCTTTCTTTAAATCAGATTTATTTTTACTCCCACTCGTGTATTTTCAATAGAGATATCTAAGTGAGTGGGGGCCCAAAGGATACGCGAGTGGCCTTGGCAATCCAGTAGTCAGGTGGATGGATGATATCGTTGCTGTATCGGGAAAGACCAGGATTCAAGAGACCCAGAACAGACTCGAGTGGCATTTGACGAGGAGGCTTATGCCCAGCGGTGGGTTCTACGAGCTGCCAATGATGATGTTGATAAAAGTACTTCAGAATATTACAATTTTATGTAGTAATTCAATTGTTATGTTGTAGTTAGTAGGGATCTAAAAACAGGACACGAATAAGCTCTAAGGTTTTTATTATCCTTACTGTTAAGTCCAAATACACACCTAGAGTGTTTTTTGTACTGTTTGGTAGGGATCTTCGGACGCTTAAGTTGGTTGCGGTTGAACCCAGTTTAATGGGTTTATTGCTGAGAAACAGTAAATAAACTGAATTAAAATTCTAATCAAAACAAATAATTTTTAAAGTTTTTTGGCAAAAGAAATTCTATTATTTAGTATTTCATATACTACGTATTAATAAGTAATAACAAATTGGGTTTAATAATTTAGGTTGAAAATAATTTAATACCGTATACTAGGTATCCTAGCTACTGACCTGTCTGAAAGAGGTGTGAGGCAGGAGACTCCTCGGCACAGATGGTCTACGGCGTAGAGCCTCTACGTCATTTGATATAGAATTATACACACACAGTGATCACATTAGGCTCCGTTAGGGACTACCTTTACACAATGTTTTTGGGTGCCTCGTCTTAACATTCAGGGCCGAAACTTATAAAGCTATGTTAAATTTATGTATAGATATTTAGATCTCTCTGAATTAAGTAGGTATTGACTGCTCAAACAAGTTCTATAGATATTTTCTATAAAACGATATACTTTATCTGTCACGTGGGTTACTATGAGCTCTTATTGCCATGCAGTTGATAACGTATTCAGTACAAAATATTGGTTCCGTGATGTCCGCAACTATATTTAAAGGCACAATCGCAGAGGGTCTACAGACTTCTGCGATTAAAGTTATTCAACGATGAAAAATGTCAACGATGAACCGATATTTTATACTGAATAGTTTTTGAACTGAATGGATATAAGAGCTCATAGTAACCCCCCAGGTCAAAAATACAAAATAAAAATCATGAAGCCATAAATCCTGATCCATCAAATTGGATTGAAGCCGGCCAATTTAACAAAGCAAAGCAATTTCCTGTTATGTCTTTTGTTTTTTGAATATTTTAGAATTCGAAAGAAAATTTATAAGAAAATAAAGCAAACGAGTTCGTGGAAATCCGTGGTTCCTGCCCTACCTACCCCCTACAAGTTATTGGGCGATAGTATGTATCAAGTTCGTAAATAAGTTTGAACTAACTTATGTTCGCAGACATTTTAGGTATACGTACTTACTTATTATAAATCGGTACAGTCATTGACTGTTCGTTAGATTGACCAATCCATAGTTGCAGCATTTATTTAATGGGGGTTCAAATTCATGTAGGTAGTAATTCACCTAATAAGTACATCGTTTAAGCGAGACAAGGTCCTGACAATTGCCACCCATGCATCCCTGATATCATCTGTACAATCATCATAAGTACCTGCTATTCATCATCATCATCATCATCATCATCATGATAGTGACGATAATGATGAAGTAGCTGTCACAGTCAAGAAAGGTATCCCACAACTTTGTAGTCAGAGCCATTATTGAAACAAGATTATTAATAATTTACAGTTGGTTAACGACTAACGAGTGGAGTGACCGTGCCCCTAATTGATGAAGCTAAGCTCCTAATGACCTAGGGCCTGCAGATATATGATATAATTATAGCGAAAGACGCTATATTTATATCATGAGTTGATAACGTGTACCGACTCGCAATTATCTACAATACACCATGGTTAGCTTGAAGAGAATGCGTTTATCCACAATATACCAAGGTTAGCTGGTAGAGAATGCTTTTATCCACAATATACCAAGGCAAGCTGGCAGATATGCATAAATTAAAGCATTATTTCACCTGTATATTGTATTTTTTTTGTTTTAGTGTAAATCATATTATATTCTATTCCAATTATTCTAGAGCGTAAACATCTTGCTGCTTGAGTTATTTTTGAGTTACGTTTACAAAGACACGACTTAGGTGCTACCATCCTCTAGTCTTGACACTTCACGCTGTCCATCTCTGGCCAGAGTGTTGTCACAGGAGTATAGCTCGGAGTCGTAACAGGTAGCAAATTTTCACAGATAATGTTTTACTACAGGTTGAAATTCTAAGTAGGTACAGGAGTTCTCTAAATGTAGCTTTTTTGTGTTCTGAAGTCCGACATGGAACCCTTATAGCTTATACCCATAGATCTATTCAGCGTAGCGAAAAAATCGATGTCTATGCTTATACCCATGTCCTTCTGTCAATCTGTTAGTCTGTCCATTCGTAATACAACCAGTTTTACTCGTAGACTACTAGTACTATCAAGTTGTGCTCTGTAATAAAACTTATGAAGCCTACAAAGATAAAAAAAACTAAAAAAAAAAAAATTTTTTGTGGTACCAATGAGTAAAGTGGTTTAAAAACAAATCGCATAAAATATGTGAATGTGGGAATATCTTTGAATAATAGTACTTTCAAAAATATTACGATGTTATTATTATTTTTTATGAAGAAATATCGTACCGTATAACATAGTTATGAAGGTTTGAAGTGTTCAATATTGTTAGAGTGAAGTGTCCCCCTTCCCACACATAATTAAATTACAATGAAAATTATCACAGATAAGCAGACTTTACTAGATTACGAGTAGTAGTTGGGGTTGTAATCCCATCCCACCATCCCCCACTATGTATAGACTCCATCCGCCACTATGTATAGACTCCATCCCCCTCTATGTATAGACTCCATCCCTCACTATGTATAGACTCAATCACAGCTGAACCGATTTGATTCACAGATAGACTAAGACCTATGCTGAGCTATACTATATGTCCTTTCATCCTGAAAAACAACCCTTGAAGGGGTGAAATGGTGTAAGAAGGTATATCATATATGAAAAGCTGGGTTCAGTAGACTTTATTGAAATTTCCCCAAAGATGACTTGACTCCAGAGCCCTACACTGTGTATCCGACACGCACCTGGTTAGTTGTTTTAAACTATTTTCATTACGACTATTATCTCAAAAAATAGTTAAAAAAAATATTGGTATTATATTTATATTTATTTATTTATATTTATATTTATTTATTAGAATCACCAACATAGTATACACCGTTACAAGTAATTACAACACATGATAATTATATTATGCATGCCACGTGCTACCACTATTATAGGAGACCGAGAACATGATATTATATTATTATTATTTGCTATTATTTTTTATTTTCTGTTCTAGCTCATCATAATAATAAAAAATAAAAAAAAATAAAAACTATCACATCTCAATTATTATTAATTTATAATTATTTATGTATATTAGGGAAAAATGCACAGACAAAAACTACATATACAGTGGTGGCCATATAATTAAGAACGCTGATATAAAGGGAAGATTTTTTCCAACTAAGATGCAAAACTAATTGTATGCATTTGTTTTTATTTCTCTCGGTATCGTAAAACATTTCCATATTACCACTGTATTCATTGATACACATGATTGGCTAAAAATCAATAGGCAAACTTTTTACACTACTTTTAAACAAAGTATTCCTTATTACTGGCTGGTCACGTAATTAAGAACGTTAGGTAGTTTATACCTTTATTCAAATTTAAATAGAGAACACTCAGTCGATTTGTTACTGTTTGTATAATTTTGGCGCCATTACGTGCTGTAAAAGATTAAAGGTGATTGCTTCTTTAGAAAAAACAATGGGAAAAAATAAAAGTTGTGATAAATCTACAAGGGAAGTAATAATAAAACTTCGCCGGAAGAATTGGTCTTATAAAAAGATAGCCGACCATCTGCAATGTTCAAAAACGATGGTTTTCCACGCTGTAAAGCATTTTGCTACGTATCAAACTACTTCGAATGTTCCACGTGTACCTAAACAGAGAAAAACAACTCCTCGAGATGACCGAAACATCGTTCGTATGGCAAAACAAAATCCTTTTAAAGGGTCCAATGAGCTTAGAAAAGAATATATTGGTGAAAACAACCCTTCAGCAATCTCAGCACGCACTATTCGAAGACGTTTGGTAGAAGAAAAATTGCACGGTAGGATAGCAAGAAAGGTACCCATGTTAAAACTTTGCCACAGGCAAGCCCGGCTTGCATTTGCGAGAAAGTATGAAAACTGGACTGTGCAACAGTGGAAAAATGAACTTTTTTCTGACGAGACGAAAATAAACAGAGTATATTCTGATGGAAAACGATATGTACGACGTCCCCCGAATACAGCATTCGACCCAAAGTACACGAAAGTTACATTAAAGCACGGCGGTGGACATGTGAAAATTTGGGGTTGCTTTTCTGGACATGGTTTAGGACCTGAAAAGTTGATAGAAGGTAACATGGATCAGTTCCAATACAAAAATATACTGGAAGAAACAATGTTACCATACGCTGAAGACGTTCTACCGGTCATTTGGACATTCCAGCATGACAATGATCCAAAGCACACTGCACGCACCGTAAAGGAATTTCTTACAGCGCAATTAGTGTCTGTCTTAGACTGGCCTGCTAACAGTCCAGATCTAAACCCAATAGAGAATCTGTGGTTTGAAGTAAAGAAAAAGGTTTCAAATACAAAGTTTGGAAATTTAAGAGAGCTGTATGACGTTTTTTTAGAAGAATGGAACTCTATTTCTCTTGCGAAATGTCAAAAATTAGTAGAGTCAATGCCTCGCCGGTGTAAAGCTGTAATTAAAAGCCGTGGATATGCTATTAACTATTAATTTTAGTTAAATATTTATTAAATTTATTTTTATGTTTCCTGTGCTACATAATATTGTGATTTTTTAAATCTAAGTGTCATACAAAACAATTCCCGAGCAGTTAAATAAATCGTTCTTAATTATTTGTCCAGTTTCAGTACTATTTGAATGTGTTACTTTGATAAAATCAATAAAATGTGCAAAAAATAGTTAGCGATTTCATACTTTATTCTTAAGTCAGGTTGCTCTATTAATGTGACTATTATATAACATAACTAGTTGCTTCTCAGAAGGTACACATCTCTGTGTATGATACGATTTAAATAAAAAACTTCTAGAACTTCAAATCGTTCTTAATTATATGACCACAACTGTATAAGGGTAAACTACATTGGTGGACTTTCAAATATGACTTTATTATAGATTCTACAGATAATTTCCACCTAATCTATTTGTCTGGTTCCATGCGTAATAAATAAGACTGCGTAAATATATCTTAAAAATATTTTTATAAACATTCTAACTCGGCATTTCTGGGCCATTACCGCATGAGTTTTGCCATTTTTCCCGCGGTTTGACAACGACCAAACTTTTTGGCAAAGCTGATACTTAGCATACTTGCTGACATTTTGTACGCAGGGTTTTTTGAGTGCAAAACTTTTCCGCAAGCAGATTTAAATACCTGTACTGAACCATTTTAAATAAGCTGGTAGCGCTTGTAAGATCTCCGCTTTTTCTTTTAATGGTCGCGTAAACAGTGTTTTTATGTGAGTAGTGAGTTCAAATCCAGAACGCACTATAATGAGTATTGAAGTAGATAAGTTAAATTTCTATTTTGTTCCATGAGATACGTATAGGGATTATACTGAAAATTCATTAAAAAAGGGGACAAATTCAGGTATTTCTACAATAAGTTCCAAGTCCACTGCTAGGCGAGGCTACATTCAGTGAATAAAACAGTATTCATTTTGACTTTGAATACTAGCTGTATTATTGTGAGACAGCGGCGTATTGTATTGTATGCGTATTGGTGTAACTGAAATCAGACTGGAAAAAGTTTATTTTTTTGTACTACTAGAATGACGGAACAAGCAAATGACCCACCTGATGTTAAACGGTGTTCCGTACAGGAATTGATTTCGTTCCATTGTATTTTGTTTTTCATTTTGTTTGCTTTATGTGGGTAAAAAAAAGCAATCCAAAAGCAGACACAATTTAGAGGGTATATCAAAAATATATTCTACTCGTTTCTTATTGGCTGTTGGTGACGTGATAATCTTCGCGTCACATCAACGCGGCTTCACGGAGCCAATAGAAGGCATTGCATCTCAATCCACGAGACGAGACAGTCACGCGCGCGTTCCGCCGAATTCCATATATCGTACCGCTGCCGGACGCGTCTCCGAACCATCTCGCGTGTTCCATATCACCCCTACCTCGAAGACGACACCTATTGTGAATCCAGCATCGACAGACCTATGGACCTTTGAAGTGCGGACATTCTCAGTGCGAGCAGGGCATCGAACCTTGGACTGCGCTCATATTGGTGGAACAAGGTTAGTCGCGCCCAATCAGCCCTTAACTGAAATTCCCGTACAAACGGTAACCTCTGCCTATGAACAGTACATTACCTCATAGATCACGTCCACCTAGGACGCGCCCTATGTGGCATTGCACTGCGCCTGCCACCCTGAGACATAAAGACAACCGCAAAGTTCACCGGCACCCTTACCCTTCAAACCGGAACACAGCAATGCGAGCACTACTGCTGTTGCTGGTGGTAGTACTTCCCTGGAGGAACTCTTTCACAAAAAAGCTCTACTACTAAGAAATAAAAAAAGTAGATCTGATAAAAGAACGACTAAGTCTATGTCGTATGAGAAAGAACCAGTGATATATCAAACGAATGAAAGCAGAATTCACAATACTTTGAAACTATTGATAGTCACGATCTCTTAAACCCAAGTGCCGGAAACGACAAAATTTCCTCAAGAAGGTCACACTATGTAGGTAGCCTCTTGTTTTGAATGAATAAGGAATCCCTTAAAAGTGCCGCACTCAGCGGCTGTTTGCGGAGATACGAGTCCATCTCCAGCGCAAACAAGGTTTATAAGGATTGCCGAGTTTACGCGGTTCCTTCATAATATTTAAACGGGAATTTTTGTTTTTATTTTCTTAGAATATTACTTGCGCTGTGTTGACTAAGATCTACGAAGAAGACGTATAAAGGTCCTTGTAAGAAAGTAAGGATACAGAGCAACCAAACGAAGGGTGACTTAGAAAGAACCAGTACCACGTAGGTGTATATCTTAGCCCTACCTACCACTGTGTTCAGTTTTCACTTGGTTCACTCTAAGACGGCCCGCGCACACTACAGACTATCTATCTATAGTTTAGTCCGTATGAAGATGTAGTATGCAAGTGCGCACATCGATACGGTATCGGCTGATAATGCCTTCAAACTGACCTGTCAGCGAACTATCGCCGGATAGAAAGTAAAGTTAAGTAAGTTAAGTAAGTTGTATGTACAGACCGTTCACCGTAAGATGTCCCCTGAGTTATGCTCTTATTCTGTGTCCCCCTGCCTTGGGAATAGTGCCAACTATAGAAAAGTAAATACTCCATAGCAGAATATGCCATCTTACGTTGAACGGTCTGTAGTTATTAACCACAGCAGTGAACCCAAACATTTTATATTTTATTTTGCATCGAGTTAACTGCATCTGGCGTTAAAAAGTAAATGACAGTCTTACTAACAGTTGTGAATACTTCCAGTTAACGTCACTTTCATTACTCAAGAGTAGTTAAATACTGTTTCGTTGCAGTTGCAAAGCGGTTTCTTGAATGTTTATAGTTTTTTAGCGCTGCAAGAAGTTTTTACTTTAATGCAATTCGAAAAGCAAAGCAATAAATTATATCTTAGCATGCTGGAGTTGGCCCACTAAAATAACTGTTTAAATCAATTTCTGTATTTGGTAATCTTAATCTAGACAAATCTTAATATAAATAAATAAATAAATAATGCTGGACAGTTCACACAACATTATCTAGCCCAAAGCTAAGCAGAGCTTGTGTTATGGGTTAAAGCATTTAACTGATATGCTTAATACAATACAATAAATTTCAATTTTTGTTATACATAGAAGATACCCAGAACACCCTGAACAAATATCTGCAGATCGTACAAATATTTGTAATAGCCTCTTGCACCAGTCTAGGTAAGTAATGCTCTGTTGAGATTAAGTACCTGTGGACTATGTAACTCGATCCAATGGTTTGAGCCTGTTTCTAAGAGGTGTTTTGCTATGTTCGTGGTCCGTTTTTAGTAAAAATTATGTGTATTTTTGCTAGAAATACCCTTAAAAGAAACATGTTTGACCTTTGACAGGCTCTTAAATAAAACTTTGGCCTTATGGTAACATTACTATTTCAAATCAGCTCACGTTCAATAAAATACAAAACTCTTTCAGGCTTCTCCCGAAATATGAACACAAAGACCATCAATTCTATAGAACGGACCTGTCCGATGTTCAGAGCACACCGCTATGCTACACCCCTACAGGATGGTACTCTTTTTACTTATTTGTGTATATTTATTTGCATCATGATAATGTTAGGTAGTCACATCTTTAAATGTGAGTAGTAATCTATTTGCAATCTAAATATTGCATAAATATGTACTTGCTTGCTGTGTTATGTTTTATTTACATTATAATTAGATTCTACTCTGCAGATGCATACAAATGTGTGCTAATCCTGAATGGGGGAAGGTGGGGAGGGGGTTAAATGAGACAACTGTTGGGTTTTACTGGTAAGTTAGCTAAGCTGACAAAAATAAATTATTCCTTAACCGACCATTATTCCTTGAACTTTACTAAAGACTATTAACATTTTTTTTTTCAAAATAATATAAAACCACACATACAACTCAAGTAGCGCAATTTGAACGCGGGATATTACCATTAAAACCATTTATAGACAGAGTGCATCTCATGAAAATTCGAATAAGCCCAAACACGGCTAGGATCCATTGTTTATGACGGAGTTCTGGTTCCTACCAGTTTCATCACCATTTAAACAAACCAAATCACGATCACCAAAATAATAAATTTATTAAATCTCGCGATATTCGATATCTTAGCGCCACCCATTTAATAGGTACTAATCATTGAGGAGTTCCGGTGGCCATCTTGGGTCTTCTTATTATATCAATCTGAATAAAAATGCTTCAATCGTTGCAAAAAAATCCAAAATCGCTAGGCATTTGCCTATAATATTTGAGGAGTTCCCTCAATTCCTCATGGATCTCATCATCAGAACTGAATTCCGATACAAATAGAACCAAAAAGAAAGCATATTATATTATCCTTTATTTTTTTTTATTTTAATTATAAATGAGTTCATAGATGAAGGTTATATACGAGTAGAGATTTTTTGTGAGAGAATTCCTTTCCTTATTCCTATTTTTTGTAATGATTTCCTCGTGTTCAAGTTTCCTCAATACAGGCCTCGCCTAGTGAGGAAACCGATAGATATTACCACCTAGGATTAATTAGTTGTCAGCGAAATACTTGTGTCCATTTGCCTACCTCTTAACTATGTTAAATTGTGTATATTGTTTGTTGGACGTGTATTTTGCTGTAATAAAAACATTTTTAATTTTTAATTTTTAGTTTTCAATTCGTCCGGGGAAGTACTACCACCATACCTATTTCTGCCGCAAAGCAGTAGTGCTCGCATTGCTGTGTTTCGGTTTTAAGGGTATGGTTACCGGTGAAATTACAGGCCCATGAGTCTTTTCATATTTATGTCTCAGGGTAGCGGGTGCAGTGCTATGCCACATAGGGCTCGTCCTAGGTGGATGTGACCTATGAGGTAATGCACTGTTCATAGGCAGAAAGTACCGTTTAACATCAGGTGGACCATCTGCTTGACCAGCCATACCAAGAAGTATATAAAAAAAAACGAGGTAATAAAAAAAAAAACAAGTTAAATTTTTGCACAAGACAGCCAATTCCGCACACAATTTCATCTTTTTTTTAATTTTACTTGTGTGAACTAAATTGAATTCAAACGCGTAATCTTTTTCGGGATAACATTCTTATTCAGAAACATGCTGTAGCATCGACAGGCCTGTTATAGTAATGTAGGCCTATTCAAGTATCTAATACATGGATCTATTGTCCGGCCGACGCGATGGCGATGCCCACCATTTTGGGGTTCCGTAATGGGCTGAAAGGTTTGGAGGTCGGTCGTTAGGAATATTTATACGGTAACTCTTCACCTGTGATTTTGTTGTTAAATATTTTACATATATAAGCCAACTTATATTATACAGCGACGCGTCCCGGCTTCGCACGGGTAGTTTCAGGATGAAAAACAGCCCCCCCTCCTATCCCCCCCTGATAGCCTATGTCACTCAGGGTGAATGTAGCTTTCCAATGGTGAAAGAATTTTTGAAATCGGCACAGTAGTTTTTGAGTTTATTCATTACAAACATACACACAAAAATACAAATCTTTCCTCTTTATAATATTAGTGTAGATTTATAAGTCAGAAGAAATGTATGAGATCGATAATATGAACTTCATATAACTTATAGCAATACTTCACTGAGCTGATAATTCTAACATTACCTTGTTTGTCTGCATGTTTATGAAACTGCTACTTTTGTATAAACTAATATGGACCTCTTTATAAACCGGAAAATTAAACGGCACATCAACAAAATCAGTTTTCCTCGTAATAAAAGTGCCTTATACGAGTACAACAGGAGTGTAATCTATATGGCTGCATGTAATAATCACCTTCCTAAATCTATATTGGATGTTCCTAGCTTGAATAAATTTAAAGGGAATTTGTTAAAAACTGCTTATAGAAAAGGCATTAAAAATATTTAGACGATAAGAACTTTGACTAATTATAACTAAAAATAAACAAAATGTACCTGCTCTTTATTTAATTTAAACTATTTGAAATCATAATAATTATAACATGAAATATTTTTGACTATATTAGACGTCCATTGTGTTTTTTTTATAGTATTTTGATAATCCGATTGTGAATAAAAAAGCATTAAATTTTAAAAAAAACGTTATCTATTACATTGGTTTCAATAAAAATGTATATGATTTTAGAATACAAAGGCTCTTGCCAACAGTCTAGGGTAAACAAATTTAGAAAGTTCAATTACCTGAAATACGTACGGGACCCATCAGCCGGCGGGTCATAAAAATAACATTTCGTTATGTCACCGTCCCCGGTTGACAATAGCTCGGTTTTATAGCTGTTTACCTTTATTATACTTTATTGTGCGATCCATATTATGTGTGCGAGTAGCGAGTGCCTGCACGCCATCTTTGGTACAGTTGGTTGGTGGTACAGTTTTTCTAAAGCCGGGTACCACGTCAGTTCCACGGTTCTCCTGTTTCTCAATCAATTGGTTCACACGTCAGTGGAAAGATGATGGAACGGTTTTAGAAACCTACTTTATTATAATAATTTATCTGTCCCCATTATTTGAAAATCATAGCTTGTAAATTGAGCACAATGCATTTAGGCGACAATATACCCTCATGTATCACAGTCCTGGTTACAGTCTGGAATAGCGATCTTAGACCTTCACATGTGCAATTTAACGTCCATATTCGATTAGCAGAACTAATAAATCAGAACTCTACATGTCATAATCCAAGTAAAGTGAGCCGTTAGCCAAGGTGGTAAAGTTGAAATTTCAATGATGTTGAAGTGGAAATCGAAGGTAGTTTAACATTTTATGGCATACCCTTCAGGATATTGTGTAGTTCATTTTTCGTTGAAAGTGTTCGTTTATGTTCATAGGTGCGGACGTGAAGAGTATTTTGTAATATATAGAGCCTTTTTGCCCGACTGCGCAAAGGGTCATGATTTTGGTCAAACACGTCAGTTGCCAGATTGTGTTAGACATGAAGTTATACCCGAATTCAAGCTTCTTGGTGTTAGAGCAAATAAGAAAAATTCATAAAACGAAAATCATCATAGAAAGGGTTTCAACGACGTTAGGTAGTTTCTTTAAATTATTAAATGGATCTTAATTATTATCAAAATATAATGATGCACATCCAGCTGTCCCATACATAAGACCCACACTAGGATTCACTGCGTCGGTATCGGAACTACGAGTACGATGGTACTAGAACACCAAACGTCCGGAAAACGAACGTTAGTAGTAGCAGAGACTAACTAAACACAATAGACTGCCAATTTCATACAAGAAAACGTGCATCGATGAATGATTGCCTACAATGACGCTAGATGTCGCTGTTTTGAATCTGCTATAAACGATTGAAATGATTTTTACATGTATTTCGAGTAGATCGTTAAAACATGTTTTGCGTACATAGTTTCATAATTACAAAATAAATAAAAAAAAAAAAAGTTTATTTTTCAAGAGACTAGGTTTAAAATGCTGATTGAATGATTCCCAGGCTATGCCAGCGCCATTAATAAATAGCCTGGAATTTTACCTTTTTTGAGTCACGTTTTCTTGTATGAGATAGATTGGCAGTCTTAGAGCTTTTTGCCATACTGCAGCGAAGCCAAAAAAAGAGGGTTATGTGTTTGACCTGCATGTATGTATGTATGTTCCCCCGTAACTACAAAACGGCTGATTTTTTTTTAAATTAATGAAATGTCATTAGATTCGTCTTTATTGCGCGAGTGTCACTGGGTAAATTAAAATTATAAAAAAAGGAATTAGTGCTCGCCTTGCTGTGTTCCGTTTTGATGGGTATATTTTCAACTTTATGTCTCAGGGAGGCGGTCGCAGTGTAATGCCACGTCGGACATTGCACTGCGTAGGGCACGTCCCAGGTGGATGTGACCTATGAGGTATTGTTAAAGGCAGAGGTTATTACTTAACATAAGGTGGATCTGCGTGTTCTGTCAAACAAATCAAATTAAAAAAAAAACTTGCTGATCTTACAAAAACTTGTCTTGCAGTGGGAATGGAACCCGCAATCTCTCGCATCTTAGCCGAGTACTCGCCCGCCGCGCCACCAGAGCCAATGAATAAAAGGAAAACATCTAACTCTCTTTAAAACAACATTTTGACATTTGTTATACCAGGCAGAGTGCGGTTCCACGTCCTTAAACAACTTCAGCTCAAGTTTTTTCTTACCTTCACAGACGCAATAACTCCAGATGGATTTTTATATGCTTTTACCAAAGGGTGAAATATTGAAATAAGCATCATGTAACTTTTGTGAGAAGGCTATTAGTACTGCGCCTATACCTAGAACTACCTACCTACAACTTGTACCGTAGTCGTAGAAAGATAGATAGAAGATTAATTATTGCACAACTTAAGAAGTATTGTACATACTGGCAGCATTCTCTTCCAGCTAACCTTGGTGTAATGTGGAAAAAAATAGTAGGTAGTGCAGAACAATTTGATTAAAGGATTAGATTTTATAACATATTTACTATAATAGATACAGAAATAATTAATAAACACATACACACATATTCAATAGACTAATACATATATTATAAAAGGTATACAATTTTTTTTTTTTTTTTTTTTTATACTACTTGGATTACGGAACCCCCTGATGTTAAGCGGTAACCTCTGCCTATGAACAGTGCATTACCTCATAGGTCACGTCCACCTAGGACGCACCCTATGTGGCATTGCACTGCGCCCGCCACCCTGAGACATAGAGATGAAAAGTCTCATGTGCCTATAATTTCACCGGCAACCTTACCCTTCAAACCGGAACACAGCAATGCTGCTTTGCGGCAAAAATAGGTATGGTGGTAGTACTTCCCCGGACGAACTCTTTCACAAAAAAGCTCTACTACTACTAAAATTAATATAATTAATATATGTTAATTATAGGTAACTTAGACATTAAATGTCAAGGACACATATCGGGTAATAGATTATCTGTAGGATTCGATCATGAGAGTGAGATAATGATTATAAACTTTGGATGTGAAAACATCAACTGAGGATACCCCACGGCCACTCATGAACATACCTACTGAACAGTACCTACGTATAGTCAATCAACCAGTTCAACACTAATATTATACTTACTTTAGCATAGTAATACCGACTGGTTCGAATGAGACGGTCGCAGCCCACAAGCAAGTTGCCAGAGCCTGCGTGCGGAGTTTACCTGCAAGAATCATGCCTAGTGCATGCGGTACTTAGAGCATCGCAGGCCTCCGTACTGGAGTGCTTGATGGCATGCTATAATAATTATACTTCGTCAGGTATGCTATTCCGAGACACGATGGTCACGTGGGCAACATCAGCTACGTCATCACCAGGAGAATTGAGACAGTCCGTCTCTGTGCTATAGTGCTTTAGTTCGCATAGTGTACCTACCCGAACTCACCAAAAACCCATGTATTATACGAGTATACCCCGCCCTATATGTTATTAGACCTTTGTTTGACTTTTGATTCTAAGAGCACTGCAGGCCTCCGTACCAGAGACTTGATTGTTTCTTTTGATTGGACAAATAAAATTACAATTTAAATGTTTTTACCCGACTGCACTAGAAGGAGGGTTATTTTTTCCGAGTGTGTGTGTGTGTGTGTAAGTATGTATGTTTCTTTGGCACGCTCTGTAGCCTACACAGCTTGATGGATTTTAGCTTGAGAGGAGTTAGCCTGACACTGGGTTTATAACAAATATTAACGTAGTCGGGTTTTATGTTTTTTTCAATAATTGTACTTGTTTTATAAATATTTTATGTAAATAAGTTATTGTTGCAATAAAGTGGCAACTGTATACTGACCTCATCTAGTGTTAGTCGCGAAGTAACAGACCATGTTCATGTTAATGTTTTTTAGAGTACAAGTTTCGAAATTCTTCAATTTTAGACTTTTTCCAGTATTTGTGTCATAAAAGCTACAAACGTACGTAATGAAAACAAGGTTCCACTAGTCCCAAGCTCAAAACAGATATAGTCGATCAATTGTAAACTCTCATTTCGGTAAAATAAGGTTTCAATTCAATTTAATTTCATGAAGCCTCTTTTTCGGTAAATGTATTTATGTTTTAAATCGTTATTCGTACAATTTGATTGTACGTAGGCGCCGGTGTCGCCGGTAGACATTGTACGTAGGCGCCGGTGTCGCCGGTAGACATTGTACGTAGGCGCCGGTGTCGCCGGTAGACATTGTACGTAGGCGCCGGTGTCGCCGGTAGACATTGGCGGCAAACTGCTTGGCTTATATAACTTTTGAAACTATCATGGTTATGTACATAATTTTCACTAGAAACGGGATATTTACCATGATTTTTGAGTTTTATATGTTCCCGATATTTCGGCACAGTTGCATGCGCCATGATCACGCAACTGTGCCGAAATATCGGGAACATATAAAACTCAAAAATCATGGTAAATATCCCGTTTCTAGTGAAAATTATGCTTGGCTTATGTTTAATCTCTGAATAAAATCCCCACTTTGGCTTGCCAGGAAAACGTGAGATAAATATTTGGTCGGAACTCAAATGTGGCCTACTCACCACACCAAGCGAGCTTATTCTTCCCCCACTCCTAGCATTTAATTTGAAAGTAGTTTTTTTTATAGGGGTCTTGGAGTAAACGTGGCTATTGATTTGCCATGTGAAGTGTTTTAGCGTTTTATTAGTCATGTTGTTTTTTGTTTGGATACCTAATATACTGCTTCAAACTTTATTATGGGATGAAAATATTTTCAACATGGATGCCCAGTAATTTGAATGCCGGGTTCCGAACATAGACAATGGTGCTTATCCTACTTAATCCTGATATTACAAATGCGAATGTTTGCGTTTGTTTGTTTTTTCATTGAATCACACCGCCGCGTAACGACTGAACCGATGTGGTACTTGTGGTAGGTAAAGCATCAAATTATTTGTGTATTTTAGTACACATATGCATAGTCACACCTACATACATAGATACACAGACACACACCTTATTCCCCGAAAGGGTAGACAGTGCCTCAATGGGCTTCTTTTCACCGAGGATTGCACCATCGTGTGAATACAGGCGTAACAAGTGGAGAACTCATCGCCACCATTGCTTCAACGACTGACTCGGCTAACGCTTTCTTCCACTAATAAGACATTCCTTAATAAGCTAGCAGCCAGGATAAATCTTATATACCAACGAATATTAATAACCAGACCGGGTAATCCCTTAGTCAGTTTTTACGACATCAACAGGAGGAGACGGAGAGTTTTATTTTTAGGCAGTAAACATCACGACGTAGTCGTATTTATACTATGTTGTTGTATAATCAGTAAAAATTAAAATGAAAATTTATTTGCTTGAATACAGGTAGTTTAGTTCATACTCTCTATATTTGGTATCACTGTACTCAACTAGATTGTCGTGCAAATATTTAATTATAATTTTAGCATTGTACATAATCCAAAAGTTCTTATAATAATTATGTAAATAATTTCATGCATTTAAATTAACTTCAATATAATACTACTAAAAACAAGGTAAATACAAGTTATTAAATGTCAATGCAATGAAAATACAATTTTACTAAATAAATCAATTTGCGAATTACATTGTATACCTAATAAAACTTGTGCATGGTTACCTTCCTCAGAACACAGGAGGGTTGTAACGCTATTATTTTTGTAAACCGAGAGAGGACAGAGACCTGTACAGGGAGGTTATTACCCCGATGATCAGACGACATCGTCTGCGTGGTCGAATGTCACTAGAAGAGCATAGCGCAGGCCGGAGAGAGTAGCGTTGAGGTATTTAAGACCCAGCAGTGGGTTCGACCAAGATAAAATCCTAAATCCCTCCGTTCCAATTCCCTCGATATAGATTAGGATCAAAGAATCATACCGAATGAAAATATAATACATGTCTTCCCAAGAAAATCTCTTACTTATCTGAGAAGGTCAGAGTTGATGACCGATAGACATCTTGACGAGGCGCTTAATCAGTTGTAATTACAGTTAACGTCGTCGTCCCGAACAAACTCCCTGAAAGATATTTGAATAACGCTGATTTTGTTTGCGATGTGATGTAGAGTGAGAGCTTGCGATCTATATTCTACGTCATTCATTTCCAAAAATGCTTTGTAACTTTCATAATACGAGTAGTTCTACGGCAATTCTGTGATATAAGTATGCTCAAACGAGTTCATGGGACAGCTTGAAAATGTGTCACGACGAACAGGCGTATATCTACCCCCTACTCTCTACCTAATAAAGTCAAAGTCAAAAGTATTTTATTCATTGAAATCACAAGGATCATTTTGAATCGTCTTATAAAATAAATTTACATTTACTCCTGTTCCAACGCAACCAGACCTAGAAGAATCAGGCAACAAACACGGTCTGTTTTTCTTATGATGATCCTTCTTACTACTTGGTGGGGAGCACCTGTGTAGTGCCTCGAGAACAAGTGGAAGCTGATTCAAGGAAAAAAGGAAAACCAACTTAAAAGCCTTACTTAGGTAGGCAGTCAAAAGTAAGATGATAGAGAGAATCAGCAAAAGTTCATAAGGCAGCACACACTACGCTTGATATACTCATAAATAACACATCAGTAATAAATTATATGCAGGTACAGACATTGCAAATTGACAAATTAGGTGTCGAGGGGCAAAGCGACATCAGGCCACGCGGCTTTATCATTAACATAGTCATGTAGTGTGTAATACGCTTTCTTAATTAAATTATTCTTTATGTAAGATTTAAATCTTCGAATCGAAAGTTTAGAAGCACTTTCTGGAAGTTTATTATAGAACCGAACAGAATTCCCCATAAAAGACCCACTTACTTTTTTTAATCTAAATTTGGGAATACTCAGTTTATTTTTATTTCTCGTGTTAAAACAATGCACGTCACTTTTTTCATAAATCTATCTAAGTGTTTATGTGTATATAATAAGGTTTCGTAGATGTATTGCGATATTACCGTGAGAATGTTAATTTCCTTAAAACGCTCCCTCAAGGAGTCACGTGGCTTCATTTTATAAATGGCACGTATTGCCCGTTTTTGTAAAACAAATATTGCTTGGATGTCTGCTGCTTTCCCCCACAGAATGATGCCATATGACATAACACTATGGAAGTAGCCAAAATAAACTAGCCTTGCTGTAGCTTCATCAGTAAGCTGCCTTATCGTACGAACTGCATATGCAGCGGAACTAAGTCTACCCACAAGTGCCTCAATTTGTGGTCCTCACTGCAAGCTTGCATCAATATTAAGACCTAAGAAAACAGTAGAGTTTACAAGATTGAGTGTCTCGCCATTTACTTTAATATTAGTTGGGTAATGTTTACATTTGGCAAAGTGAATTTAATGCATTTAGTTTTTTTAGCATTAAGCAACAGATTATTTACAGTGAACCAATCAAGAACTCGCGATAGTGATTTATTTACATCATCGTAATTAGCTTTTGACCTATCAACTTTGAAAATTAAAGACGTATCGTCAGCAAATAAAACTATATCACATATGTGTTTTACATAAAAAGGGAGATCGTTAATGTATACTAAAAATAGAAATGGGCCTAGTATTGAACCCTGGGGCACTCCCATAACAATAGACGATCCTGAAGACCTTTCACCACCAACGTCAAATTTTTGTACTCTATTGGATAAGTAAGAATTTACAAGGTTAATTGCCTGATTTTGGATGCCATAATGTTTTAACTTCAAAATTAGAGTAGCATGACTCACGCAGTCGAATGCTTTGGATAGGTCGCAGAATACTCCGATCGCGTCTTGCGAGTTTTCCCATGCTTGAAATATGTGTTCCAAAAGCATGGTACCAGCATCAGCTGTTGATCGACCCTTGGTAAATCCAAATTGATGACTATGAAGTAGACTGTGGAAGTTAAAGTGTGACAATAATTGAGTAAGAATAAGTTTTTCAAAGATTTTACTTAACGCGGGCAATATAGAAATCGGCCTATAATTAGCTGGATCTTTTGCATTTCCAGACTTGAACAAAGGAATTAATTTACTATGTTTCATAAGATCTGGAAAAATTCCGTCGTCAACACATCTATTAAAAATGTAGGCTAAGCATGGAGCAATATCAATAATTATAATACCTAACACCTTTGTGGATATTCCCCAAAGATCTTCAGTATTTTTAATATTAAGTGACTTAAATGTCTTAACAATACTATCGGCATTTACGTATCTTAAGCTAAACGCGATCTCACATTTAGCAACACTTAGTTCCAATAAAGTAGATGCTCCAGAGGCAGATGATTGTAATGACTGGGTTACAATAACTAGTATATTAGAGAAAAAATTGTCAAAGGCATTCGCGACATCTTTCTTTTTTGTCAATATTGTATTGTTTATGTTTAATTTGATCTGCTTATTGCGTGGCTTAGATTTACCTGTTTCATTATTAATTAATTTCCAAGTTGCCTTAATTTTATTCGATGATTTTTCAATTTTTTTTCTCAAATGTAATGATTTAGCTGCACGACAAACTTTTTTAAAAGTATTTTAATAGTTCTTTATATACAAAATAAACTTTGGGTCATGCAACATTGATTCCCTAGCCGCATAGAGATCATATAATTTATTACTACTTCTATAGATACTGGGATTTAGCTATACATGTTTTTAACTGAAATATCTCAGTATGTTGCTCATTTATCAAATTAGACAAGGAGGTAAAAAGGTCATTTGGATCATCTACGCATGGTAAAAGGGGTATTTTAAGTTCAATACTGCTCTGAAACTTCATAATTCGACTCCCTGTGATAGGCCGATAAGTGAATTCCTTAGGTTCATCTACAAAATTACAAGTAAATATAGCACTGTGACCGTAATGATCCGAGGTGAAATGTTTAATTACTGCTTTATCAATTGGAACACTACTGCAATATATATTATCCAAACAGGTGGCTGATGTAAGTGTCACCCTTGTAGGTTCTTCGAAAAGGTGACGTAAATTAAAACATTTAAATAAGTTAAGAATTCTCTCAGATAGAGGATTCACAGGAATATCTATATTGAAATCTCCGCAGACTATTAACATTTTACTACGTCCAAAAGTTTTAAGCAATACTTCTTCCATAGTGGATTCAAATAACGCGAAGTCCGCGTCAGGGGGACGGTAAACACTCACAATGATATGCCGCTCAAGCTCAACACACGACAGCTCAATAGTCCTCTCAATAGTGAGATTTGCAACATCTTTACGTTCTTTGCATTTTAAATTATTTCGAGCAACAATTAAGGAACCGCCACGTATGGCGTTCTTGCGTTTGAATGAACTTACAATATTATAATTCTCAGAATAAGGGAGTAAATCAAATTGTAATAACCAGTGTTCAGTAACACACATGATATCTATATTAAACATGTTTAAAAATAATTCTGATTCAAATATTTTGCTGGGAAGGCCTTGCACATTTTGATGTACTACATGTAATGTGCCAGGCTTTCTCATTGTCGGACTCGTCAGTTTAAACAAATATTGTCAGCTGACCCTCCTGGTTGTGTGCCCCCATTAGTAATACTACTAACTACAGGCACGTCGATTAACTGAGTTATAGTACTTATAACGGGATCAAAAATATTAAATGCTAACAATTTAGCAATTATCAGTTTACTATGTCTACTAAGAAGCACAGTATCTCTGGTCAAAATAAAATTACTAATAAAATTATTAGTATCAAAAAACAAAACGTCTCTATGACGACAAGTCAAATTATACAATATTAAATTAAGATTCCAAATTGCTTGATTGTCTTTGGAACTCAAAGATTTTGAGTACGGGAATGCACATAAAATTAATTTTCCCAAACCTGATTCTAGCTTATGTAGCAAAGTCTCAACTAGCTTAATTATATCTAGTCGCATGACACCACTACTCTCACCTAATTGAACTATCAGAGTGGTGTCATTGTCAAAGCGATCTTCGCTCTTTATACAATCTATAAACTTATGAATGGGTGCATTTTCAAAGCAATTATTAGTGACAACTTGTCCTAACTGATCACTTAGTAGCAAACCCATGCCAACGCCTATCTTATCAGAATACACCACAGTCTTCCGGGTCTGCCGACAGGATTTTCCCTGTCTAACCGGAGACTGCGCACCAGGTGTATGAATTACTTCAGTCTGTAAAGTAGATGTAGCTTGACTCTGTGATGTAAGTGGTGCCATCTGTATCAAAGAATCCAAAGATGATATGGAAACCAACTGGTCTGACACGGTATGGTCAGTCTGTGAGCTACTATTACATACTTGTACATATATGCTATCATTATTCACTATCTCTACAATATTGTTCATTTTCTGAACATTGTCAGCTGCAAATTGTTCAGCTTTTTTATATATATGTGTTACATCAAGAAATGATGTTTCTAAACACTTAATTTCTTCTGACATATCATCTAATTCCTTTGAATTACGTCCAATTAAATTATAGCAGGAATTAAGTTCCTCATTTAAATTACATTTCTGCTTAATATGCTTTGCATAATTAAATACATTTTTATGCTTCTTTAGCTTTTTCTCCGACTTTTTTATGAAATTACTAAGTTTTACATATTTTTTTATTCTGTTAACCTCTAATCTCCTCTACTAGGTCCCGTTTGCCTGTAAAGCGTAAATCTCTGTTTTATAAGAGGTGTTTTTGATAATTCTTTCTCTGCTGTAAAAGTTAACCAATCGTGAAATGCTACTAGAAAAAAAGTCTGTTATATGAAGCATCAGGTCACCAAATATCGCTATAAAATGTTTTGTAGTGAATGAGAAAAATGAAAATCACTGCCACCAAAATTTCCAATGCGTCATCTTAAACTGATTGATTTTTGCCTTTGTTTCCACACGCTTAGATTATTAGTTAAGTTTTGTACCATAAATATACCGACAGTTTAGAACTAAAGTACTTTTCACTTTACCATGATTCTTGTGTTTTATTTGTTCCCGATATTTCGGCACAGTTGCATGCGCCATGATCACGGGAGATCTAACTAAAAGTCTTTGCGAGTAGATGTTATTGGCAGATATATCGATCTACCCTCTTTCTCTTTCTCTCTCTTTTTCATGGTAAATATCCCGTTTCTAGTGAAAAGTATGCACATAACCATGATAGTTTCGAAAGTTTGAACTAAAGTGGTTTAGAATGAAGTGAAATGTATATTATCAGCTCCTAGTAGATAGGAAACCTATCAGAACTGTTGCCTGAGGGGAGATGGGGATTTGTGGAGTAAGCCCAACAATCACGCATTGGTAAATTATATTCTGGGAATCCCCGTTTTCGTAGACGTATATTCACTTTCTATTCTATATCAAAGAGCCCTATAGAATGTTCAAGGTACTTTGATGAAAAGATTAGGGCTTTTGTGCTCGTTTTCCAATCACATTCACAATAGCAAATTTTCAGCCTAGAAAAGTAGGGTATTTATAATAGAATAGAATATATACTTTATTGTACACACCAAGTTAACAAAAACAAAAACTAAACAAAACTTTTTTTTTATGCTACTTGAATAATGGTACAAGCAGATGGCCCACCTGATGTTAAGCGGTAACCTCCGCCTATGAACAGTGCATTACCTCATAGGTCACGACCACCTAGGAAGCGCCCTATGTGGCATTGCACTGCGCCCGCCACCCTGAGACATAAAGATGAAAAGTCTCATGTGCCTGTAATTTCACCGGCACCCTTACCCTTCAAACCGTAACACAGCAATGCGAGCACTACTGCTTTGCGGCAGAAATAGGTATGGTGGTAGTACTTCCCCGGACGAACTCTTTCACAAAAAAGCTCTACTACTCCTAGACAAGACAACTCCAAGCCCGGTTAAGACAAATTCAGTTGCCGACTCTATTTCCTTTTTGCAACAGCGATTCTTTTTAGTGATTTTTTACTAGTGCCCACCCGCGGCTTCGTTTGCATCTTACCAGGATAAAAGCAGCATTAAAGTTTCGTCCAGGCCATAATCTATCTGCGTAGCGAATTTCATCGAAACTGGTTCATTCATTTCGGCGTGATTGTTTAATAAACATACAAACAGCCAAACATCCTAACTTTGGCATTTATGATACTAGTGGGATTATTGTATTTATAATTTTGAAATGTGTTGTAATATGTTGTTTCGAACAAACTTTTTATTTTTCACCTCCCAAAAATGCAAGTTGCTTCTCAGATAAAAAAATAAAATGAGGCAAAACTAATAAACTTAAGAAAAATTTCAGTTAGCGTAAATCTATGAAACTTTATGCAGAAATTTAACCATTTTTAAATCCCCAATTGTTTTCATTGCATTTTTAAAAGTTGTGGCTGTATTTACTGGAAACGTTCAATGCCTTCTGTAAAAAGTGCCGACCTACGTTTAACTGCCCCGTTGTAATGGGCATATTAAGGGTTCCGTAGACATCAAGACAAGGAACCCTAATAGTTCCGCCGTGTCCGTCCGTGTGTCTGTCTTCCCGCGGTTTAGCTTAGTCTCACAGGCTCTAGTTCTAGAAAGCTACTACTTAGTACTTGATAATACATTGTCTTTTGGGGTACTTCCCCTACACGTAAAGTGGGGATGTTTTTTTTTTCATCTTTCCCTTAGATACAGATAACATAGTACTATACTATTACCATAGATCATATTTCCTTTATTGTGCACCTTCCGTTGTGCACCTCCGTTCTTGTTCGTTCGTTCTTGTTCGTTCGATCTGTCCATTCGTTGTTTCCGTTGTCCTTCTCATTGTTGTTCTCATCATCAGATCAGCTCGCTGTCACCATAATATTGTATTGTCAGTGGGTATGCCAGATTTCAGCTCAATCGGCTGGGAGGAAATGGTTCAAAATTCAGTTGCAAGATTTCACCCAAACGTGCAGAAATAAAAGCTTGCAATGGGTAACGGTCGCTAAAAGCTTGCAATGGGTAACGGTCGCTAAAAGCTTATCCATACACACACCCATCCTCCTTTTACATTAAAAAATCTATTACGAAAGAACGCAATCCATTAGAGAGTCTGTATCTGCGATCTTAATGTACCATCTCGGCCTCAGAGTAGATAGAAATAAACAAACTATAGAGAATGCTAATCCACTGTAAACATGTTTCAACTAATGTTCTCTTTCATATACTCAAGGTCATGTAACGGACTATCGAGAGTGCTATGTTTAGAGTTTTATTACGAGATAAAATAAATAAAATAAAATAAATAACGCTGGACCGTCCACACGACATTATCTAGCCACAAGCTAAGCAGAGCTTGTGTTATGGGTACTAGATAACTGATATACTTAATACAATATATTACATAGATAGATATTTTTTATTATTCATAGAAAATGCACAGAACACCCTGAACAAATATCTGCAGATTGCAAAAATATTTGTTTCGAGGCGGTAATCGAACCCGCAACCTCCTGCGCCACAGGCCAATCTTCGCCCGCCGCGCAACAGAGGTCGTCATACAACAAAATCCTTATTAGGAACTAAGGTCACAGACTAGCCTCTGATTTTCAAGATGACGTGGCAATGTACTGGCCATTTAGCTCTCAGAACGGTTGGGGGTTGTTCGGTTGTTCTCGAGTGGCGACCGCGTTGAAAACAATGGTCTTCTGGTTATTCTAAATGCTCATGTAGGGCACATTATAGGTGGTATTGCAAGAGGCAGGTGAGTATCAGCATCACACTGTATCTGTAATCCGCCTCTAATATATTTATACCTATAGTACTTTGTAACTTTTTATTACCCTCTCGCAGCTTCCTCTGGCGACGGTTTGCTAAAGTCCTTTTGCTATTATCTTTGAACTTCAGCACAATGTCTGGGATTTTCAATGCCATTAGTACATTGTTGAAGTAGGTAACGTAGCGGGTACATAAAATCGTAATTACTTTGAACTCATACGTAACCGTCGTGAATCAGGCACATGGGAGAAAGAGATAGGTCTTTTTACCTGAATGCGCAACGCAAGGAGGGTAATGTGTTTATTAGAGTATGTATGTATGTAAGTTTGTTCCTTTGTGGCGCTATATAGACCAGCAGGCCTATTATGAGCTCTTAATTCCATTAAGTTCAAAAACTATTCGTTACAAAATTTGCCGTTGACACTCCCCATCGTTGAGTAACTTTAATAGCAGAAGTCTATAGCCCTTCTGCAACTGTGCCTTTAAATATAGATGCAGACATCACGGAACCGATATTTTACACCGATATTAATAGTTTTTGAAGTGAATGGAAATAAGAGTTTATAATATGCCTGCATGATTTGATGTTATGATATGATTTTGATGATTTTTACGTCAATTGGGAAAACTATAATCTGGGTCTCTTCAAGGCTAGAGTGAATAGGTCCCTTCTAGACCTTTGTGCCTCATCTTCGGCCACATCGTCACTTACCAACAGGTGAGATCGCGGTCAAACAAAGGTCTATCAATGTTAAAAAAATAAAAAATAAAAAGATTTGTCTAATCTTACGAGACTTATTGTGAAGACAAGACAGTAATCAAATTTCAATATTACTACAACCAGAATAAATATTGTAAAAAAAAGTGAAGGAACTATGTTAAGTGAAAAAATATTTGAAAATTATGTTATCATTTTTCATTTTGAATGACCATTTAGTATGACTATTTAAAGTTTCTTATTAAAACGTTCAATACTTATTATAATGCTGTGATAAAGATCAAAATTGGTTGAAACATTTTTAGTTCGGTCAATCGGGTTTTTTGGTTGGTTAATTCATTATTATGATTTGCCATTAAACTTCAGTCTAATTAATGGCCGGCAAAACAAAAAAAAAACAAAAAAAAAACGGCCAAGTGCGAGTCGGACTCGCCCATGAAGGGTTCCGTAGCAGCAAGTAACATTGAATGAAAGGTAAATTGCGGTTTACGATTTATGACGTATTAAAAAAAAAACTTATTATATCTCGTTCAAACTAATTTTCGGTGGAAGTTTACATGGTAATATGTACACCATATTTTTATTTTAGTTTTATCATTCTTTTATTTTAGAAGTTACAGTTACACACACACACACACACACACACATTTTACCACTTTGGAAGTGTCTCTCGCGCAAACTATTCAGTTTAGAAAAAATATATAATAGAAACCTCAATATCATTTTTAAAGACCTATCCATAGGGGTTTTTTTTTTGAGTTTCAATTGTATGTATAGGAAAAGCCCATGTTTTTATTTTTTTATTTTTGTCTGAAAATCTTAATGCGATTCACAGAATACATTTACTTACCAAGTTTCAACAGCATAGTTCTTATAGTTTCGGAAAAAAGTGGCTGTGATATACGGACGAACAGACAGACAGACATGACTAATCCCGTTCCGTTTTTTGCCAATTGGCTACGGAACCCTAAAAAGGTGTAAGAGGTTATGGTATGTTTTTTGTAATTGTCATGTATTTTTTGTTAACGTTCTAGTTCCTATCTTCAAAAATTAACACCATCATTATAAAATCTTACAAAAATTTAATTTTGTGAAATTTTATCTTACGGCCACTCTCATGTGACTGATGTTAAAATAATTACAAAAGATTTACTCACCTAACATACTAGACAAGACTCCACCATTTTATATTACTTAAACTTTTGATTTGGGAACTAGGGCATTGTCACTATACATAATTCAGTTACGGCGCTACGGCTCCACGGCTGCTACGCGTGGGCGTAGAGCTACTACGTGCGTACTACGAGATGTTGTGACGGGCTCCCAGACTGTAAATTGTTATTATGACAGTTTACGTGTAGTGAGTCTCAACCGATTGCATCCAAATTCGATCAATATCAATTCAGATATCGAATTTGAAAGCAAACTGGGCCCTTATTCGCTATGACCAAACGTGACATAGCGCGGGCTCGTTACGATACCTGCGTGGAATCATCGTTCAGAATACATTGTGACGTCACACGGTATTCGGTATTGGCAAGTAATCTCCTATGGTCATAGCGAATAACAGCGGTGTTGAGAAACAAAAAAATATCTAAATGACTGCCACTTTTATTCAATTCTATAAACAGGTTTGTGTTCACAGGGACAGGTTTGTGTTCAAATACCAATTTTGAAAACAATCGTTTGAGAAACAAAATAATATACAAAAAAAAAACATTTGTACAAATTTGTTTTCAGAGATCACAGGGATACACAGTACTTTGTCTCATTCGATCGAGCTTGAAACTGCCTGTCAATCCAAAAGAAAAACACAGTGTAACTATTTCAAGGATAATTCGCGTTTTCTAGTAGTACGATGTATTTTTAAGATTTATTTTGTTAAACAAGTGTATATCAGCTTCAGTAGTATAGGACTTTAAAAAATATTATATTAACAAAGCTTTTGCATTTATCAGTTTACTCACAAAATATTGAACAATTATTAAAGACTGATATTAGGGCCATCAATTACATTATTTCTCGATAAAGCAATGAAAAATGACCGGTGACGAGGCATGGCCCGCGTCACCGTCCGTGACGTGAGACCGATAATTACCATAACGTGGACGCAAAACGCAATAACAGTGTTTGGTATTAAACGAGTCTTTTTTAGATGCGGTAGAGTCTTGGGGTTGGTTTTTCATAAAATAATTATATTAAAGTAGTGATAAAAAAGTTGAATAAACAAACTCCAAAAGGAAATAATTTTAATTGATAAACCTTTTTTTACAGAGACGCCGCGAACTGTGCAATATTAACGAAATGACAGATAGAGCAAGGTGCTACATACGCGATACGTAAAGGACAGAGTTACCCGAGTTTCACTATCACTGTTCGTGGCGTCGGTGTGGAAACAGCGCAAGTGTCGACAAACTGGCATGTGATTAAGATAAATAAAAAATAATAATAAATAAATCGATGCTGGAGGTCGGCCATCGGCGAAGTCAAAAAAACGCACATACAATCATTACTGACCTATCCGCGGGTGAGCTGATTGCCGTGAAGTAATAATAAATAAATAAATAAATAATGCTGGACAGTTCACACAACATTATCTAGCCCCAAGCTAAGCAGAGCTTATGTTATGGGTACTAGATAACTTATATACTTAATACAATATATTACATAGATAGATATTTCTTATTATGCATAGAAAATACCCAGAACACCCTGAACAAATATCAGCGATAGCCACTGAGGTCGTCAATCGATGACGCGCTTTTATCGCCTGACAAGCCCTAATTAACGATCTCATTTAATTATAATTTTAATTAAACGAATAATCATAGAAATTCCTGAAAGTTTAGAGTAGTGTGTAACCCAGTGTACACTAGATGCAATAAGAAATGTCGCTAAACTATGACAAATTTGTAAATGCTTATAGTATTTTTACGATGAATGTTTAGAAACAGTATTCACCCCTACATTTTCCAACATCAATTTCCCAGCAGTAGATAATAGCTGTCAGATAATAGCTGTCGGCGCGCGTATTCGTCATCCGCGCGTGAACAGATAAACTCACACCAGACACCAATACTAATTGAATTTACGCAATGTGAGCGTAATACACTCTGACAATGTCCGGAGTGAAAATCACTTAGATTTGAGCCTACATGACAATATAAATTGAGCGTAGTAAATTTAAATGATTAGGTGCTTAAATATAAATTTTTTCTCGCTTAAATTGATATTTTTTACAAATTGTTAAATAATTTTGTTTTTGACAATATGAATTAGTAGCTGTAACCCGCGACTTCGTCTGCGCAGGATTATTAAGCTAGTATTATTAGACAATGCGTAGTGCAATGCCACATAGGGCGCGTCCTAGGTGGACGTGACCTATGATGTTAGTTTCACCCACGTAAGTCTCGATCCCGTAGGAATATCGGGACAAAAATGTTCCTATGTGTTATTCCGGTAGTCCAGTTATCTCCATTCCAAATTTCATCATAATCCATTCAGTAGTTTTTACGTGAAACAGTAATTAGGATAGGATATTCGGTTACCAAATTACTCCTGCATTTTGCTGCTCCCCTGGTACATTCGATAAAAATTCTTCGCATTGCTGATTCACTCCGCAGTGTTGACCACATAGGTCTCGATTACTCCTGCATTTTTCTGCTAGCCTGGTACATTGGATAAACTTTCGCCCCCATTTCACCGGTATTCGGTCGGTTACCAAATTACTCCTGCATTCTGCTGCTCGGCTGGTACATTGGATGTAAAGTCTTAGTCATATGTTTGTCGTAAAGCGAGAAAATAGTACATGTTTGTGAGCACATTTTTCTACCAAACTGATAACGCCAGAACTAGTTTTGCTAAATAAAAACACGAAACAGACGATATCGACTGTCGTGGACGAGCCCAGCGTTCTACAGCGATAAAATTGTGACGCGATAGAATAATCGGGCCGATCTAGACGAACCACCGATATAGCCAGAATAAACATTAATGGATATAAAAGGTATGAAAAACATTTGTTTGTGTCAACAAACGCAGTTTAAAAATGACACACACACACACACACACACACACAGAGAAACAAAGAATAACAAAGAAAGATAAAACTAATTTGTGCCTCTTAGTACCAGTTACACATCACAAGTATTACCTGCCCCCTGTAGATCTGTAGATGTAATTTGACCAAATAAGAAGAAAGAAGAAGAAAAAAAGTCTGTTTTTGTAACGGACACTTTAAAACAAAACTGTATAATAGTATATTATGCAATTAGTGAATAAGGGACGGATTTAAAGCGAGGGCCATAGATGAATCACGAGCAAGTGAAGGATTCTAACGACTGAATCATGACCATAGGGAGTGATTCATGATTCAAGTTTTAGAATACTGAGCGACACGAGTGATTCAGACCCTCGATGTAAATCCGTTTTATTCAAGAGTTGCATACTATACTTTATACCATAACTACTAGAAAAATAAATATTTAAGCGAAAATAGACATCTACTTCATCAGTTGAATACATTTTCAATCGATTTATTTATAGTACCACTAACTTTGTGTTCGTTTAACTTAGGTGCATTATTCAAAATACCGCCAATTTACTAATCACAGCAAAGAAAGAAGAAAGAAAGAAAGAAGAAAGAATATATATTTATTTGTATACAAGAGCACAAAACAGTTTTTATTCTAATGATAAACTCCTTGCAGAAAATGTCGACCAACAAATCTCGAGGAGTTATTTGCACAAAAAGTTTGTATGTCTTTGCACATGGATTTTAAACTGGAGGAGTTAATACTGGAGGGTGTTAATGTGATGGAATCCTGGTTCCCATGTATGTTGCATCATCTGGCAATACTTTTGAAGTACCTAGTTACACCATATTCTGAGAGCGAGGGTTCTTGGAATATCGAAAAGAAACTTAAGCACAGAAGTATATGCTTTGCCAGGTTCCACAGGAACTGTTAAAACTAAGGGGAATCTTGTGCTGAGCATATAAGGTTCAAAATAGAAACTACTTGGTAAATTTGTTGATTTCAGATAATTGTGAAAAGAGATGTCTAACGGGGCAAAGCTGCTATGGCAACTACCTCGCTCGCACCCGTGGGAAGCAAGCCCTTACTTGACTTGGACACCGAGTACACGATGAAAACGGAACCTTATGGCCTAGATATTAAGAGCGATTATATAATAAGCGATAGTATTGTGTTCAAATATGTAATTATTAGAGATTTTTAACGCACTCGAATTTTGGCTACGAGACTGAATGGTCGATACATTTGAAGCTTGGATTTAAAAATAAACTCTACAATTAATTGATAAATTGTACATAAAGAAACACTGATTGGACGATTTTAGCAAAAACGCCAATCTGTTAAAATAAGCCTTGTGAATAAACATTATCCAAGTTCAAAGTTAATAACACAAGCAGTTCTTAATACATACAAAAGTATGGTTTTAAATTCGGAACGAGTGCAGATACTGGAATACTTAAGTTAAGTCTTATCTATAATTAAATAATGTGTCTTCTATAACCTAGATATCGATATAGATTTCTAGACCCTACAGGTGACCTGATTCGGAGCCTAAAAATCAGCATAAAGGTATCTAAATGCATCGCATTTTGATAACTCGCAGATTAATCTAGCTCGCTGACCAGACGACGTGACGCTCTGTATATAAATATACAGGACTGAAATATGCATTATGGGTAAATAGCATCTGACTAATTCAACGATACTGTTCTAGCCAAAAGCACATAATTACAACGTGTAATTATGTACTAGCTATGGTACAGGAGTGAGACGACAATTGATTTGGACTTACCAATTGTTTGAAGCGGAATTTCTAATACATTAAGGTGTTAGTTGTACCTAGACTAAGCTAGCTTTAATCAACCCGAGGGGGATTTTTTATTTGTCCTTGATTCATTTTAACCTCCTCATAGGATGGGTTAGGAACTAAATCAAGGGTTTAAGATCTTGCTTATCAGTAAGACTTAATCTAATTAATCGAGTGTTTCGTTAGACTTTTTTGCGAGTTCTAAAAATACAAAACCACATGAATTCGCTAACAGAAATTTATTGAAACCTTCCTACATCGTCCCATTAACTCATAGGTAGGTAAATCAGTAATACTTTACCAGCCAACATTAAATACAGATTTATCTCAACTAGGCTTAAGCCAGAACACACCTTGTTTCTAGACTAACCCAGGACTAAGTACCTTTAATTGTTAATGAATTTAACTCGCTTGTTAAGTTTGCGGAATTGGCCCTAAGGCGTTCCGCTAAAAAACTTTGATCCCTGAAAGATATAAGATACCTGTACCCTATAAGACAGGCTATACCTGAAACTTGAATGGAGTCAGCAGCAGTGATGTTGAGAAGTTGATGATCTGAGATACCTAACTCTTGATTAGAATTGAAACAAGTTGGCCTATAAATATTTATTACACACTGATTAAATCAATACAGTTGGTGGGCATATGTATTACTTAATTGCTATACTTTTAAACATACATAGAAGTGTATGAGACTCCAGGCTTTCATCGGCCTGAGAACGCTATACATGGTGTTGGACAATGCAGACAGATATACATGTCATGCATTTTTGCATTGGATAAGTAGAGCAGACTCGACATTTATTGTTGGGTGCTCTCACCACTCCACATACGCAGAGCAAGGAAGGAAGGACTCGCGAGCGAGCGAGCTTGCCACAGCTTGCCATATAGCGTGTCAGCGCCACATAGACCTAGACCTAGCTAGTCTAGCTAGTCCAAGATAAGCCCATATAGATATAGAGTCCAGCCAGAGACAGAGAGCGGAGTCCATGCACAGAACAGAGCAGCACAGCACAGGGGGGGGGTCATCTCATTGCATTGAGATGGAGGCTCGAGTATATTGGTGTGTTCTAAATTCAAACACCAAATTGCTATCAGTGAATAAGATAAGCATTTTAGAGGGGGAATGGTATAAATAACTTTATCTACACTCAAATCGAAACATTCGAATAACGAATTCAAAGACGGTTCTATACAGACGCACTTTATAGACGCATATTCATAAAATTAAGAATAAAACTCATTATAGTACTGCCAACTGTATCATAAAACTCATTATAGTACCGCTATCTTTTTTTTTATTAATTCATTAAACTAGTCTTTGGTTATAGCCTGAATATGAAAATAAAGGCGCACGCATGCACAGTTCGAACTGTGAAAAAATGGCGCACGCATGCGTAGTTTGAACTTAATTTCCCGCGCTTCCCATACATTTTTTTGCCGATCGTATTTTTGTAGGTATTCTACTTTGTTTAATTTAAATTTTTCCTATGAGTGAAGATAAAGTAGTGTATGAAACTGCATATAACTTAGGTATTAAAACACTAGAGTCAACCTATTATCGCATTCGGTTTCGCCTCATGCGATAAACAGACTCTCGTGTTTTAATACCCCTTCTTATATGACAGTTGCATTAACTACTATTATGCATGTCTCAGCCGCTACAATTGACCTTCATTGTGGGGTCTGAACAGCGGAATCTCAAGTATTTCATCCCAGTTTAGTTTCTGGAAGCTTGTGGACAACAGAACATGGTATTCAAACCTTAGTATACTACAGCTACAACTAGACTGCGAACAGTTAGGTATTTGGTTTGTGATCTATGTTTGTTTCTACTTTGGTCCAATAAACGGATTGAACAACTTATTTATAGGATAACGCTAGCATACATTGTTAAGATGCAATAACCATTTTATACTTACAACCCCCTGGTTCACTATGAACAAACGTGACATAACGCGGGCTCGTTACGATATCTGCGTGGAATCATCGTTCAAAATACATTGTGACGTCACACGTTATTGACAAGTAATCTCCTATAGTCATAGCGCATAACCGCCCAGTAGGTACATTTCAAATGGGAGCAGATATACAATTTACTCAAGGTACAATTGGAAAATTCGGCGGACCATAATAATACAAGAAGCCTATTTCTAGCAGACTTCTATAGACTGATGATGATGATAAATAAATAAAAAAAAAAAAAAAAAATGCTGGACAGTTCACACAACATTATCTAGCCCCATGCTAAGCAGCGCTTGTGTTATGGGTAACTAGATAACTGATAAACTTAATACAATACTATATTACATAGATAGATATTTTTTATTATACATATAAAATACCCAGAACACTCTGAACAAATATCTGCGATCGCACAAATATATGTTCCGAGGCGGGAATCGAACCCGCAACCTCCTGCGTCACGTGTGCGTGCGTATGGTCTGCGTCATAAATTAAACCATGTTGCATGATTTTCAGTCTTATGTTACATAAATAATTGGTACCATCTACCGTAGTGACGGTGCTATATTATGGCTATCATAAGATGGTCGCCATTTTATAGGAAATCGAGAGCAAATCATCAAAACAAAATAAATAATTTTTCGGCTGCCTGACAACAAAACTACCAAAAATCCTTTAGGTTTTTTAATATGCGTCAAGGTGTCGCGGGGAGTGGTGCGACGGGGCGGGGGGTTGTAGGGCGGGCGGCGGGTGGCTCGTCAGACGAACGCCTACGCGCGCGGTGGCGGACGTATCTCCCCGTCATCCTGCAGTCCGCTAGCGGCCGCCGGGCCCGCCGCGGGCTCACGCTCACAACTCTCATACATGTTACATACATCTTACATTTACGAGTGCATTTTATACTTTTTTAAGTCAACTTTCAAACGGGTAAGTCAAATTATTTTTATTTAAAGGGTTCACGAGGGTTGCGAGTCTTTATTAGATTGGACTAAGAAAACAGTGGGGAGAGGAATATTTTTCTTCGAGCGTTTTAAGGTGTTTTTGTTTGGAATGGTATTTTTTGCTTTAGATTTTGTAATTTAAATGTGTTAGCCATTTCATGACTATATTCTTAAAAAGTGCAGTTACTCACATTGTCCAGAATTTATTTTTTATATTTTATATAATATTTATTAAAATTGTGTCGCTGTATTTTGAAAATTTTCACTGGAATTAAATTCTAACGAGTGTTCCTTACAGAATTCGGAAAAACAGTTCACAAAGTGTTACTCCGGGTTCTGTCTGTATGTCTGTCTCTCAGTGTGCAACCCTCGAGGAGCTGAGCGGTACAAGCTAGAAGGTACTCGTACTTCAAGTTTGGCATATGTACATAAAGCTTGCTATCACCTGATCCCAGATTTTAGAATAAATATATAATATATACATACATAGACACACGACTCTTTCCCCGAACGGGTAGGCAGAACCTTAATGGGCCCCTTTTCACAGTGGGTTGCACCATCGTGGAATATAGACGTGGCAAGTGTTGAGTTATCACCACCATTGCTTCCCACGACTAACTCGACTGAATAATTATTATCTAATTAGGTTTAGTAGTACATACATAGACACACGACTCTTTCCCGGAAAGGGTAGGCAGAACCTCAATGGGCCTCTTTTCACAATAGGTTGCACAATCGTGGAATATAGACGTGACAAGTAGTAAGATCATCGCCACCATTGCTTCCCACGACCAACTTTTATATATTCTGTGCCACGGCTGACTCAGCCAACGCTTTCTTCCAGTAATAACGCATTCTTTAGGTTTAGTACTAATAGGGTCAATCAGATAATCAAAAAACTATTTTGCTACTCCATAGAATCAGGTGTCTAAAAATGTGTGGAAATTTGTGGCCTCATAGTTCATCAACGTCATCATCATCCTTTAAGCATGAGACGTGAACACTTAGACTATTTATTATTCTGTGGCATAATCACACGTGGCATTGACAAGAATCAGTTTTCTTTAAATTAACCACATTTTTAGCTTACGTACTACAATACAAAGCAGTTTTGTATGATGTTTTTCAAACTGACTAATAAATAGGTACATTTTATAAATATTAAAAACCCCCTACAATTTTGAGTGTTCCCGGAACTCCCGTCATACCCTCGATCCTGTTCATCTCATGCTGGTTCTTATCAGCCTCTGGGGCCGTTGAACTCCCGTCATACCCTCGATCCTGTTCATCTCATGCTGGTTCTTATCAGCCTCTGGGGCCGTAGAACTCCCGTCATACCCTCGATCCTGTTCATCTCATGCTGGTTCTTATCAGCCTCTGGGGCCGTAGAACTCCCGTCATACCCTCGATCCTGTTCATCTCATGCTGGTTCTTATCAGCCTCTGGGGCCGTTGAACTCCCGTCATACCCTCGATCCTGTTCATCTCATGCTGGTTCTTATCAGCCTCTGGGGCTGTTGAACTCCCGTCATACCCTCGATCCTGTTCATCTCATGCTGGTTCTTATCAGCCTCTGGGGCCGTTGAACTCCCGCCATACCCTCGATCCTGTTCATCTCATGCTGGTTCTTATCAGCCTCTGGGGCCGTTGAACTCCCGTCATACCCTCGATCCTGTTCATCTCATGCTGGTTCTTATCAGCCTCTGGGGCCGTTGAACTCCCGTCATACCCTCGATCCTGTTCATCTCATGCTGGTTCTTATCAGCCTCTGGGGCCGTTGAACTCCCGTCATACCCTCGATCCTGTTCATCTCATGCTGGTTCTTATCAGCCTCTGGGGCCGTTGAACTCCCGTCATACCCTCGATCCTGTTCATCTCATGCTGGTTCTTATCAGCCTCTGGGGCCGTTGTCATAAAAAATGAACATTCTCAATTCTCAACTAGACAGTTGAAATTTTCACAGATGATGTATTTCTGTTGCCGCTATAACAACAAATACTAACAAGTAATTAATTTTGTAAAAATTAAAAAAGTCTCAATGGCTGGATCGATTTTGATCAAACATAGCTAAGAACACTCACAACTAATTCATCTTTCAAACAAAAACAAAAATCGAAATCGTTTCATCCGTTCGGGAGCTACTATGCCACAGACACACACATACACACAAAAATACACACACACACACACACAGACACGTCAAACTTATAAAATCCCGTAGTATTTGCGTCGGGGGTTAAAAAACAAAATAATATAAATATTAAAGGCTAATAATATAATCCCACACAAAAAACGTGTTTTTTTTGCCGTTTTTAGGGTTCCATACCCAAACGGTAAAACGGGACCCTATTATAAGGCTCCGCTGTCCGTCTGTCTATCTGTCTGTCCGTCTGTCACCAGGCTGTATCTCATGAACCGTGATAGTTAGACAATTGATGATGATAATTGATGATTTTCACAGATGATGTATTTCTGTTGCCGCTCTATAAAAACAAATACTAAAAAACAGAATAAAATAAATACTTAAGGGGGCTCCCATACCAAAAACGTGTTTTTTTTGCCGTTTTTTGAGATACCCTTCGTGCGCGATTCCGACTCGCACTTTGCCGGTTTTTATAGATAATGGTGTCACCAGGCTGTATCTCATGAACCGTGATAGTCAGTAGACACTTGAAATTTTCACAGATGATGTATTTCTGTTGCAACTAAAACAACAAATACTAAAAATTAAATAAAACATATATTTAAGGGGGCTCCCGTATAACATACGTGATTTTTCCAAATGTAGGTCAAACAATGATCTGCGAGGTCAGTTTTTGGATGTGTGACCACTTTTTGCGTGCACTTTTAATTTTAGTTTTATTTTTAACAGACTTGATTTTTTTACTGTTTTTGTAGATAATGGTAAGGAACCCTTCGTGCGCGAGTCCAACTCGCACTTGGCTGTTTTTATTTTTCCTTTTTTTCGGGAATTTTGTCGGTTGTCGACTCTATATGACTTACACTTTTGTAGTCATTTTCTAAAATACTCTTTTACGGAATATAATGTTTGACTGAAGAGGTGGCTTTTATCCCAACAGCAAGCGTATGAAGCTGCGATATAGAAGCTAGTTCTTACTAAAATAATTCTAGTATACATTTTTTTTATGCTACTGAATGACGGATCAAGCTGATGGCCCACCTGGTGTTAAGCGGTAACCTCTGCCTATGAACTGTGCATTACCTCATAGGTCACGTCCACCTAGGACGCAACCTATATGTTGCATTGCCCTGCGCCCGCCACCCTGAGACATAAAGATGAAAAGTCGTAAGTAAAGTGGTACTACTTCCCCGGACGAACTCTTTCACAAAAAAGCTCTACTACTACTAAAACATACCAACAACAACATAGTAGAGGTGTCACTTGTTAAACCGTAAAATTATTACAATTCTTGGAATCTACTTACAAGAAACTTTCTTTTCATATGAAGGTGCTTCAAACTTCTCTCATTACCAATAAAAACTTAATGATTCTTCGCAAAACAATCATAAAATAACTCTGAAGCCACCAGACTCCAGCCGAAGTTCCCGACCAAAATAAATAACATACAACTCTGTCACAAATTAATACAAAGTTTGCTCAAAAAATGCTACCGCTAATTTTCATAAACTTTCTAATAAAGAATAAGAAATTACACAGCACTCGGAGTAATGAGCATAGTTTGGATTGTGTTGATAAAGGTATGAACCGCTGGCAAATATGAACAGCCACGAGCACATGACAGAGCTTGGAAATAAATAAAAGAGATAAGTTCGAGTGACACTGGGTGCCCTGAGGGTTCCGATCCGTAAATTATTTCGAAATCGTCAGAGCCTTTTTCGAGTTTCAGTCACTTTTTCCTACAAACTTGACCTTAAAGCCCTTTTTATTTGTGTCACAAAGCCTCCTGTTACCTATTCTAAATTTCAGAGTTATGAGGTTACTGGAAGTACTTTGGAGATTTTGATTTTTGGGATTTCCATACAATTAAAAAAAAACAGGTCTAAAGTTGTCTTTTTATTTACTCTGTGACGTTTCCTGCTTATTAGGTTTATCAAACTATACATTATTTAGAATATCGAGTTATAGATACACACGGGCACAGCAATTCCTATATACCCCTAAATGGACACCAAACAAGACGTTAAAAGACCTTGATAGAGTCCTTTCGCCTGACCCTCTCTCCTTAAGCTAGAGGAAGGGATGGGTGTTCTTCGGCCTTCAAAGTGGGTCAAGTTCATTTCCTAAGCATCAAGAGTCGAATATAATGTTCTTAGTTGGACAATAAATAGAGAGGTGACGGGACAGATCGAGTCCGGCCGTTAGTGGGAACTTATAACATCAATACTGCGGCGGGTACGGGTTCAGAGTTGGAAGTTTACATTTGTATTTAAACTGCTGATTGCATTTTTTTTTTTTTAATTATCATCTACAGCTGTTTACAGTGGTGGAATAAAAACTTGCGTCACCTTAGGTTCTATTTTTGATTATTCATTGCTTCACATCTACCAACTTAATGAAACAAGTAATTAATTTTGTAAAAATTTAAAAAAACCCTCAACCCAATGTAACGGCTGAACCGATTTTGATCAAACATAGCTAAGAAAAATCCCGACAAATTCACCTTACACAAAAAACAAACTAAATCGGTTCATCCGGAAGCTACGATGCCACAGACAGACACACACACACACACATACACACACACACACACACACACACACAGACACGCCAAACTTATAACACCCCGTTGTTTTGCGTCGGGGTAAAAAGACTTTGGTCAATACATAAACAAGCAACCATCGAGCAACGGCCTGCAATGCTCTGAGCAAGCAACAGATCAAAATGTAATTTGTGTCTAATTTTGATCTTTGTTAAAAAATAATTAAATTATTGTTTTCTGTACTGCAGTCAGCAGTAGGATCGTTGGAAAAGGTAATTATGTGCTCGCGATATGCTGAGGTAGTTTCTTTTAAAACTGACTAACGATTTAATTCCGCCACTGTACCTTGTGCCATTATTTATTTTGTAACTTGAAATTAATCCAATGTAGATACGATTGTAATTGAAAAATAAACAATTTCGTTTATTTATTTGCACAAAGTTTAATAAACTCAACGCAAAATTGTTGGACAAGAATATTGGTAAACACGCAGAAATTAATATTAACTACTGACGTTGCGTTTTCTGTGGTGTCACAGACATTGGCGTAACTATACCATCTGGGGCCCGTGGCAAATTAATATTAACTACTGACGTTGCGTTTTCTGTGGTGTCACAGACATTGGCGTAACTATACCATCTGGGGCCCGTGGCAAATTAATATTAACTACTGACGTTGCGTTTTCTGTGGTGTCACAGACATTGGCGTAACTATACCATCTGGGGCCCGTGGCAAATTAATATTAACTACTGACGTTGCGTTTTCTGTGGTGTCACAGACATTGGCGTAACTATACCATCTGGGGCCCGTGGCAAATTAATATTAACTACTGACGTTGCGTTTTCTGTGGTGTCACAGACATTGGCGTAACTATACCATCTGGGGCCCGTGGCAAATTAATATTAACTACTGACGTTGCGTTTTCTGTGGTGTCACAGACATTGGCGTAACTATACCATCTGGGGCCCGTGGCAAATTAATATTAACTACTGACGTTGCGTTTTCTGTGGTGTCACAGACATTGGCGTAACTATACCATCTGGGGCCCGTGGCAAATTAATATTAACTACTGACGTTGCGTTTTCTGTGGTGTCACAGACATTGGCGTAACTATACCATCTGGGGCCCGTGGCAAATTAATATTAACTACTGACGTTGCGTTTTCTGTGGTGTCACAGACATTGGCGTAACTATACCATCTGGGGCCCGTGGCAAATTCGAAAATTTACAAAAAAATCGTTGCGGGCCCGTGGCAAATTAGAAAATTTAAAAAAACAAGTTGTCTCACTTTGGATTTTAAGCAGAACTTATAAAAATATACTTTTAAAATAAATAAAAAAATACTTAGGTACACTGTAAAAAAAATATTGAGCTCGCGGCCTCTTGGGCCGGGGCCCTCTTGGGTCGCGGGCCCGTGGCATTTTGCCAGCCCTGCCACCCTATTGTTACGCCACTGGTCACAGAGTCTGTACAGGCGTATTTGCGATACACGCTAAAATACTACTAATAATGTATATTAGGAATGTACTCAAATGCTTATCATAGTCACCCCAGATACCATGTTCTATATACTCATCGCAGTGAACGAAAACTCTATTCCTTTCGTCGATCCTCGTGCTGCAGTCACTAATGTCCGACGCGAATTCCCACTCTTGTCCCACTCATGAACCTCATTCTCCGAATATTTTAAGCTCAAAGAAAATATTGTCGAAAGCCGTCGGAGTGCACAAACAAACCAAAATTGATATCCACGGCAATAAAACTGATTTACGAGCGCAATCGCGAAACAATACCATTGTGCCGATCCATGATGAATCGCCTGTGGAGCCGGGATTATGCTTTACTTAGTTGAGAGTCTGCGGTTGGGCAGGTAATGCTGAAACGAAATTTTGGTCGTGTCTTTACTCGAACAATTTACGGCTCCAATTTCCAGTAATATCTCAGACTCCGTATATAATAATGGCATTAGGAAATAAACTTCATACCTTTATTGTTCAGTGGGATGATGCCATGATGATAATAAGTCAGTCGTGGGAAGCAATGGTGGCTATGAGCTCACCACTTGTCACGTCTATATTCCACAATGATGCAATCCACTGTGAAAATAAGCCCACTGAAGCTCTGCCTACGTGTGAAAAAGGCGTGTGTCTATGTATGTATTATGTATGGAATGTTCCCTTTTTACCTTCGTGGTAGAAGGATAGTAAAAAGTAAAAAAGACTGTTTCAGACCCACAGATCCATAATTTGGTTAGTAACAAACACAGCACTTATGAAAATATTGTTAGTAACCTACAACTAGAAACAGTTTAATTTTTACCCTAACTACTAGGCCAAAATGCACTCAGTAATGTGTAATAGGCCATAACTGAAAGCATCTTGGTCCAGTGCAGAGTGAGGTGGGCTCCTGGCCTGTCGGCTACCGCGCCCCAGTGCTGAGTGAGGTGGGCTCCTGGCCTGTCGGCTACCGCGCCCAGGAGGCTGTTGCGGCTGCGCGCACTCTGCATGGTCCAGTGCAGCGTGAGGTGGACTCCTGGCCTGTCGGCTACCGCGCCCAGGAGGCTGTTGCGGCTGCGCGCAGTCTGCATGGTCCAGTGCAGAGTGAGGTGGGCTCCTGGCCTGTCGGCTACCGCGCCCGGGAGGCTGTTGCGGCTGCGCGCACTCTGCATGGTCCAGTGCAGAGTGAGGTGGGCTCCTGGCCTGTCGTCTACCGCGCCCAGGAGGCTGTTGCGGCTGTGCGCCCTCTGCATGGTTCAGTGCAGATTGAGGTGGGCTCATGGCCTGTCGGCTACTGCGCCCAGGAGGCTGTTGCGGCTGCGCGCACTCTAAGTGGTCCAGTGCAGAGTGAGGTGGGCTCCTGGCCTGTCGGCTACCGCGCCCATTTGCTGTTGCGGCTGCGCGCACTCTGCGTGGTCCAGTGCAGAGTGAGGTGGGCTCCAGGCCTGTCGGCTACCGCGCCCGCGAGGCTGTTGCGGCTGCGCGCACTCTGCATGGTCCAGTGCAGAGTGAGGTGGGCTCCTGGCCTGTCGTCTACCGCGCCCAGGAGGCTGTTGCGGCTGCGCGCCCTCTGCATGGTTCAGTGCAGAGTGAGGTGGGCTCATGGCCTGTCGGCTACTGCGCCCAGGAGGCTGTTGCGGCTGCGCGCACTCTGCGTGGTCCAGTGCAGAGTGAGGTGGGCTCCTGGCCAGTCGGCTACCGCGCCCATTTGCTGTTGCGGCTGCGCGCACTCTGCGTGGTCCAGTGCAGAGTGAGGTGGGCTCCTGGCTTGTCGGCTACCACGCCCAGGAGGCTATTGCGGCTGCGCGCACACTGCATGGTCCAGTGCAGAGTGAGGTGGGCTCCTGGCCTGTCGTCTACCGCGCCCAGGAGGCTGTTGCGAATGCGCGCACTCTGCATGGTCCAGTGCAGAGTGAGGTGGGCTCCTGGCCTGTCGGCTACCGCGCCCAGGAGGCTGTTGCGGCTGCGCGCACTCTGCGTGGTCCAGCGCAGAGTGAGTTGGGCTTCTGGCCTGTCGGCTACCGCGCCCAGGAGGCTATTGCGGCTGCGCGCACTCTGCATGTTCCAGTGCAGAGTGAGGTAGCTCCTGGCCTGTCGGCTACCTTGCCCAGGAGGCTGTTGCAGCTGCGCTCACTCTGCGTGGTCCAGTGCAGAGTGAAGTGGGCTCCTGGCCTGTCGGCTACCGCACCCAGGAGGCTGTTGCGGCTGCGCGCACTCTGCGTGGTCCAGTGCAGAGTGAGGTGGGCTCCTGGCCTGTCGGCTACCGCGCCCAGGAGGCTGTTGCGGCTGCGCGCACTCTGCGTGGTCCAGTGCAGAGTGAGGTGGGCTCCTGGCCTGTCGGCTACCGTGCCCAGGAGGCTTTTGCGGCTGCGCGCACTCTGCGTGGTCCAGTGCAGAGTGAGGTGGGCTCCTGGCCTGTTGGCTACCGCGCCCATTTGCTGTTGCGGCTGCGCGCACTCTGCATGGTCCAGTGCAGAGTGAGGTGGGCTCCTGGCCTGTCGGCTACCGCGCCCAGGAGGCTGTTGTGGCTGCGCGCACTCTGCGTGGTCCAGTGCAGAGTGAGGTAGGCTCCTGGCCTGTCAGCTACCGCGCCCAGGCGGCTGTTGCGGCTGTGCGCACTCTGCATGGTCCAGTGCAGAGTGAGGTGGGCTCCTGGCCTGTCAGCTACCGCGCCCAGGAAGTTGTTGCGGCGGCGCGCACTCTGCATGGTCCAGTGCAGAGTGAGGTGGGCCGCTGGCCTGTCGGGTACCGCGCCCAGGAGGCTGTTGCGGCTATATCTATTTATATTTCAAATAAAAAACTTATATAAATTTACCATTTTCCCCCGTGACTTTATATTATTTTCTTAATCTGTTAATAGGAGTTACTAGAGGTTGCAGGAGTCTATGAGTTTGTGGGGTTTTATGATTTTAAAGGGTTAGTCGGGGGTGTAGGTGTGTGTAGGTGTTGTAGGGTTTTGAGGGAGTTGTTGGAGTGTTTAGACGTTTGCACTTCGATGAAATAACTACCGTTTGCATGTGTTTTATTCCGGTTCCTACACAAAGCTCGATTGCCCCTGGTGCTTTCTGGTGGAACCAACCCCTACTTGCCCCTCCCAACTAACCTCCATAAATATCCGCCTTGTTTATAATAGTAGATTATTCTAATCTCGATAATTACTCTTTTCTATTATGGAAACATTTGCGTACCTATATAGGTATTGTATTGTGAATGCTGTACATCTTTGCCAAACTTAAGGCGTATACAGCAGCTGATTGGTCTTACAGGGGGACTCCTCTATAAGAAAATTTTTCTTATCATAAGATCTATAGCAAAAAAAACAAAGTCTGATTCTGTATATCTTTACGTACAGATCTTGTTCGCCTTAAGGCGCATACAACAGCAAAATCCCGTCACTTTCTAACTCACTAAAGTTCAGGTACGTTAGAAAGTGACAGAAAAACACTAGCGGAACGAATAGTAAGTGAAAATCACGAAAAACAATTATTTGCCACGTGAAAAACAGAAATCACAGAATCATACGATATACTTGAAGAAAATGTCTTTGCCGACATTTAGGAGAAAGAAAATGTACAAAATTCAAATTCGTTTAGAAGTTGAATCAAATTTTCAGTTGAAAACATTATACATAATGATATGTGCTGAAAAAAGTATATGACATTCATTGCCGTTTCTGTAAAGTGAACGTACAAAAATGTTCTACCTGTTCATTACTAAAGCTACAGTAGCCACAAATAAAAGAAGAAGAACCATGTGAAAAAAAATAACAAAATGCAGCTGTTTTCAACTGAAAATTTCGATTCAACTTCTAAACTACTTCGAATTTTGTACTTTTTCTTTTATTAGGTGATGACCGCAAAGACTTTATCTTCAAGTTGAACGTCTGATTCTGTGATAAGACGGTTTTTTCACGTGGCAAATAATTGTTTTTCGTGATTTTCACTTACTTTTCGTTCCACAAGCGCTTTTTTGTTACTTTCTAACTTACCTGAACTTTAATGAATTAGAAAGTGACGGAATTTGGCTGTTGTATGCGCCTTAAGGCAAACAAGTGTAAAGATATACAGAAGCCTCAGAGCATTGCAGGCCTCCGTTCCGTGTTGCTCGATGACAGAAGCAGGCTAGTTTTTCTAACGTCTATGGTGTTAGTAGGCCTTTCACTTTAGACCATGAAATTGTATACAAAAGGACTGAGCGCTCTAAAAAAATATAATACCGAAACAAGACCTTATTCCATTAGGTTAAGACTCAATTTAGATTACCGTCATAGATAGAGGAAAAACGAGCCAAGAGAGATAGTTAGAATAGAGGCAGTTTGTCCCTTTCTAGCACTTGAAATGATAGCTTTATGATAGCAAGGGTGACCATGACCATTGTATAGGTAAATACTAAGAGGTCATCGATACTATAAATTTAAAAGTTAGCCGTCGCGGGACGCCCGGCAGACGAGAAACATCACGGCAAGGCTGCGTTACGAGTCACCCCGTTAGCCGACACTGAACACTCGGTAAGTAATCAGTAACAAGATTCGATAACACTTTCTGTGATATTGAAAAAAAAAGTGTTTCCTACAAACGCAAGCCCAAACCCGAGTCATCTATTAGGGGAGGTCAACATTTTATTTCACTAAATTAAAAAAAAGTGTTATCGATTCGCGATACTGATCACTTACCAAGCCTCCAGTATGAATCTGGCTGCATAAATAACTGAGATAAATAATTAGATTTAAATAATGTTTGTTCCACTCCACGTTCATAAGTGTGTATGGAAAAAGTCTCCTCGACATGACTTTATTTTCAGCCGCGAGCGTTCAATCCTTTTGTATGTAGGATATTCCTATTCCTTACTTTATTATTATTAATTTATTTCAGGTTATAAATACACCCATATAACAAAACACAATATACTTAAAACTACTACACGCAACCCTATAAATCAGAAATACTACAAAAGTCACAAAATTTACAAATTTTAAATAAAATTACACAAAATGGACAACACGAAATTAAAATACGAATTAAATTGAATTGTGAATTATAATATGAATTAAATTGAATTGAATTGCTTAATTATTAATTGTCTAATTGCTTTAGACTTTGGAGGAATAAGTACTTTTTACTTAATCCTCTATGCTCGATATCTATACATCAATATTCTCGTTCGAATCTTTTTCAATTTTATAGACAGATAACATTCATATGACAAATAAAAACGGCTCAATGTTTTTTTTTGAAATTTGATTTATTTCATCAAAGTTCTAAATTTTTGAGTATAATTAACGTTAATTTCATAATTGTGATACTAAAGCGAACATGCTGAGAGACAGGAGGTCGAGGCAGCAAACGGTTTCTACCCGGAGGATCCAGAAGGAATTAGCGGAAATCAAATTGGACCCCCCTCCGAACTGCACGGCCAGCCCGGACGGAGATGACCTGTACAAGTGGGTGTGCAGCATCGAGGGGCCAGTCGGGTCAGTCTATGAAGGCGGCGTATTCTTTGTAGACATGATTTTACCGCAGTCATACCCGTTCGATCCTCCCTTTGTGCAGTTCCGCACGCACATATACCACTGCAACATCTCCTGCTCAGCAATATGCCTTGACATACTACAAAATAACTGGTCCTCCGCATTCACCATTGCAAAAGTGGTACTATCAATTTGTTCCCTGCTGACGGACTGCAACCCTGCGGACCCGCTTGACGGAGGAATAGCTAATCTTTATGTTAACGACAGGGCCGAGCATGATCGCATCGCACGGATTTGGACGAAGCGCTACGCGTCTAAAACGTAGTGATTTCATGCTCAGTGTAATCACTAAGTGTGTTACATGTGTCATATGTGTTTACTACTAGTGCGTAATGAATATGACTAATTATGATCATGCATCGACACAAAATACTTTGTCAATTTTGTATTTCGTTATATTATTTTTATACATGGTATTTTTTTTATAAATACATATGAATATTACAATATTTTTTTCCGTTGCCCGTCACAATATGCAGACTTAGAAAGGGGCTTTCCTGCTTTACACAACTACCGGTTAACCCCCACTGTCCACTTAGGTGTCTAGGTACGCATAGAATAAAGTATAATATGATTACAAAAAATAGAGAAAAATATATTTTTCAATGCAAGCTTTTACAAAATTAGTGGCCGTGTGCTGATCAAAATGAGTCTAAACACGGCCAGTCTACTATTATCTATCGAGGAGTTCCATGTCCACCTTCCTTCTCCATGATCAGATCAGCTCGCTGTCACCATCATATTATATTGTCATAGGAACTTGACTCAACGCAATGAAACGGCTGAACCGATTTTGATCAAACATAGTTTAGAACACTCCAGAGAAATTCACCTTTCCAACAAAAGCAGCGCCCCGCGGTTTCACCCGCATAAGTCTCGATTCCGTGGGAATATCGGAATAAAAATAGGCCTATGTGTTATTTCGGGAGTCCAGTTATCTCCATTCCAAATTTCATCCAAATCCGTCCAGCCGTTTTAGCGTGAAGAAGTAACAAACACAGACACAAACTTACGCATTTATAATATTAGTGGGATTATGTTTTGTTCAATATATAAATAACCAAGTGCGTGTCGGACTCGCCCATGAAGGGTTCCGTAGCAGCAAGTAACATAATATAAAAGTTCTTGGATGGATTACGATTAATGACGTATTAAAAAAAAAACTACTTACTAGATCTCGTTCAAACCAATTTTGAGTGAAAGTTTACATGGTAATGTACATGGGGGGGGGGACACACTTTTTACCACTTTGGAAGTGTCTCTCGCGCAAACTATTCAGTTAAGAAAAAAATGATATTAGAAACCTCAACATCATTTTTGAAGACCTATCCATAGATACCCCACACGTATAGGTTTGATGAAAAAAAAAATTTTGAGGATCAGTTCTAAGTATGGACCCCAAAAATAATTGTTTTTTTTAAATTTTTGTGTAAAAATCTTAATGCGGTTTACAGAATACATCTACCTACCAAGTTTCAACAGTATAGCTCTTATAGTTTCGGAAAAAAAAGGCTGTGACATACACGGACAGAGAGACAGACAGACATGACGAATCTATAAGGGTTCCGTAGTTTTTTTACGGAACCCTAAAAATGTATTTAGTAGTTTCAAGTTAGTCAAGCCTTAGTTCATGGAATTTGCTAAAATGGTGGCACAGAGAAAATAATACTATACTAGTAATGGTGGGTAAAATTGAACTGAATCGGAAAGTGATTGTACGTACCACTCTCAAAAACAAGTTGCAGCGGCAACATTCGTGCATCGATTGCTCAATTTCTAACTAGGCCATTTCTCATAGAAGCCACCATTTACACTGTTTACTTATGCGACTGGTATTATTTGATAACTATATGAATAGAGACTTAGAGGAAGAATAAACTCTAGAATCACATACATAGAATATAATTGCAAATTATAAATAAATAATTAAATAAATAATACTGGACAAGTTCACACAACATTATCTAGCCCCAAGGTAAGCCAGAGCTTGTGTTATTGGTACTAGTTAACTGATATACTTAATACAATACATTACATAGATAGATATTTTTTATTATACATAGAAAACACCCAGAACACCCTGAACAAATATCTGCATATTGCACAAATATTTGTCCCGAGGCGGGAATCGAACCCGCAACCTCCTGCGTCGCAGGCGAACCATCGCCAGCCGCGCCACAGAGGTCGTCATTATGATAATTAGTCACAAGAGATTAGACTTATCCATTTTATTTTTTCATCGTATCAATAGACAAACTAGCTTACCTGGTGTAAAGTGGTCACCGTCGCTTATAGACACTGGCAACACCGGGGGTATTGTCGATGCGCTGCCTACCCTGAAGGATTTGTTTAGCAATTTTCTTGAAGCGTTAGCTGAGTCAGTGGGAAACAATGGCGCCGATGAACTCATCACTTCTCACGTCTATATTCCCACGATGGTGTGACCCACGGTGAAAAGAGGCCTTTAAGAGGAAACACAAGGGCCGTTTTCCCATACAAACGTAGTCCCCTATTTTCTCCCTGGATAATGCCAGTAGAACATTTTTTTTCCTATTTTTTTTTGGCGTGTCCCTATGTTTTTTTTGTATATATTAATTATTAAAAGATATATGAACATTCAAAAACCTAAAAAAATGGTCAGATTTTCCGCTGTGTTCAAACATATTGAAAACAAATTTGAATAGATTATATAAAAAAATTAAATCATAGGAACACGGCTGAAACTTTCTTTTATTTTTAATTTAAAATAAAAGTTAAATTGGTTAAGTTTTGGAGAAGGAATCAGAGGAATGCGAATCGTTGATTTTATGTACTTTTAATAGGTATTGTCGATCCAAGCTGCAGTTGTCTCTATCACGCTCTGCGGGGGGAGGTTTAAGGACTGCGCAATAGCAATAGATTTTACAAATACCTATTTTTGAATTATCTAGCCCTTAGTGTTTCCTCTTAAAGAGTCTGCCTACCCCTTCGGGGGAAAAGGCGTGTATCTATGTATGTATATTTTCTTGAAGCGGCACGTCTCGTTACCAAGCGGAAAAACCTCGGATGGTAGCTTATTCCATAGTTTATAGGTATGGGGAAGAAATGATCTCGAGAAACGAGGCGTTCGAGTGGATGGGCTTTGTCATGGTGCCGGGAAAAACGATGGTAAAATCTCGATGCTGGGATGAGATCGATGGGGTATTTGTCGTTGGTTCTCTTTTTGGTATCATCATCATCATCATCTACCTATTGCAGTCCACTGCTTGAAATAGGTCTCTCCAATGGCACGCCACTGAGCCCGGTCTAAGACTCTCCTCATCCAGTATCTGCCTGCAACCCCACTCAAGTCGCTCCGCCTAGCCAGAGGGTGTCCTACACTACATTTGCCAAGACGCGGTCTCCACTCAAGAGCTTGTTTACTCCACCGGTTATCACTTCTTCGGCAGACATGAATGGCCCACTGCCACTTCAGCTTGCTAATATTCTGCGCTATGTCACAGAGTATATAATAGTACAAGGCTATGTCGCGGACTTTGGTTATCTTTCGGATCTTTACCTCAGAGAGTCTCCAAGCATAGCCCTTTCCATAGCTGGCTGAGTAACTTTAAGTTTGTGAACCCGCCTCACCGTGAGTGTCCAAGTTTCAGCTCCCTAACTCATAACTAATAGGATGCACTTGTTAAAAACTTTTGTCTTTGGGCATTGTGGGATGGGCGACGAGAAAGCTTGATGAAGTAATACTTTTTGGTACACGATTGCTCAATTTTATTACCAGTGTAAAATCACATTAGATATCGTCTGGCGAAGACTGAAATTATGGTTCATTCCATTTTATCCCGGTATAACCTCTGTGACGACCTCTGTGGTGCGACGGGCGAAGGTTAGCCTGCGACGCAGGAGATTGCGGGTTCGATTCCCGCCTCGGAACAAATATTTGTGCGATTTGCAGATATTTGTTCAAGGTGTTCTGGGTATTTTCTAATGTATAATAAAAAATATCTATGTATGTAATGTATTGTATTATGTACTAGCGACTCGCCCCGGCTTCGCACGGGTAGCCTCCGGTGAAAAACAGCCCCCCCCCCCCCCGATATTTGATTACTTATTCTGCTATTTGGAGCGGAGAAGAATCCATCAAAAAAGAGATAACTAACATCGGTCCACCCGATCTTGAGTTATAAGTGGTGTAGCTAACACGACTTTGTTTTATATTATAGTATTATTTTATATACCTCTGTGGCGTGGCGGGCGAAGCTTGGCCTGCGACGCAGGAGGTTGCGGGTTCGATTCCCGCCTCGGAACAAATATTTGTGCGATCGCAGATATTTGTTCAGGGTGTTCTGGGTATTTTCTATGTATAATAAAAATATCTATCTATGTAATATATTGTATTAAATATATCAGTTACCTAGTACCCATAACACAAGCTCTGCTTAGCTTGGGGCTAGATAATGTTGTGTGAACTGTCCAACATTTTTTTTTTATTTTTTTTTTATCTGTGATGTAGATATCAGTTATCTAGTACCCATAACACAAGCTCTGCTTAGCTTGGGGCTAGATAATGTTGTGTGAGCTGTGTCCAGCATTATTTATTATTATTATAACACGAGCGAGACCGCGGGAGGACACTAGTTATGAATGCTTTCTCTCGTGGGTCTCTTTCAACATCACATTGTGTATAAATCACAGCTGCTTTATTCTTGCGCCGATAACTTCAGTGGAGTAGTTCGTAGGTATAAAAGTTATTTGCTTAGTCGATTGATTCTTTCGAGACGTGCTCGAGAAGCCTTCAGATCACCTTGTTTACTTAGGGAAGTACTGTCGAATTGGTTGCTCCGAATCTACTGTTTTTGTTTACGAGATCTTCTCGACAGTTTGTAGAAATACACCAAATTGAAATCGTGATTATAGCACCTAATCATCTACATAGCCTGCTCCTTGATAGATTAGGAATTTGGAAGAAAACATTATTGATCTATGGACTCGCAAGGTTTTATTTATTATGCTTATGTCTATGCTTGGAGACTCTCTGAGGTAAAGATCCGAAAGATAACCAAAGTCCGCGACATAGCCTTGTAGTATTATATACTCTGTGACATAGCGCAGAATATTAGCAAGCTGAAGTGGCAGTGGGCCATGATTCATGTCTGCCGAAGAAGTGATAACCGGTGGAGTAAACAAGCTCTTGAGTGGAGACCGCGTCTTGGCACACTTCTACGTATCAATCAGCCTTTAATTAACCAAAATCTTATCGTTGATATGGATTATTTATATGAAGATAATCAACTTTTTTTTTCAAATACCGTTTATGTCCACCTGCTCTACATTCAATAATTGTACCTATGGATGGTATTGTACCTAGTAATGGTTCCATTTATAATAGTAAAGAAAAATAACAAATGTATCTTGTAATGTAAACATAAACATTTCGTACTTATTTGTGCTCATTAAAACTTTCTTTGGACAAGTTTCATCACTATCCCTGTAATTACCTAACACAAAGCATGCAAACGAAACTTTCACCTTCCTAATTTGAGTCAAAGTTTTGTCTGTGTGAGTTTGGAACACACTTCCTATGTTAGCTGTTGGTAAAAGCTACATTTAAGGCCCATACACTGTTCTTATAATTGTTTATTTTGACCTGTAACTTATTATTGTTATCAATAAATGAAATACAAACTACTACTACTTATTTGGAGGCTTTCTCCTCAAAGAGGAGTTAATATTATATGCTAAAAATAAATGTCTTCCATTGACATTTTATCTGTAAAGTGTTGGTACTAAAACATTCTACCTGTTCATTAACCATGTGAAAAAAAACAAAGTGCAGCTGTTTTCGACTGAAAATTTGAGACAACTTCTAAACGAATTAGAATTTTGAACTTTTCTTTCACTTAAATGTCGGTAAAGACTTTATATTGAAGTTGAACGTATGTCTCTGTGGTGCGACGAAATTTCACGTGCCAAATAATTGTTTTTCATGATTTTCACTTACCTAATTTTCGTTCCGCTAGTGCTTTTCTGTCACTTTCTAACTTACCAGAACTTTAATGAGTTAGAAAGTGACATAATTTGGCTGTTGTATGCGCCTTAAGCATTTGGTTCTAGTCATTGGAATACATTTTTAACCCCCGACGCAAAAACGACGGAGTGTTATAAGTTTGACGTGTCTGTGTGTGTGTCTGTCTGTGGCATCGTAGCTCCCGATCGGATGAACCGATTTCGTTTTTTTTTGTTTGAAAGGTGAATTTGTCGGGAGTGCTCTTAGCCACAGATAAAAGAATACTATACTAGTATCTTAGCTATGTTTGATCAAAATCGGTTCAGCAGTTTCATTGCGTTGAGGGTTTTTTTTAATTTTTATAAAATAAATAACTTGTACATATAGTAAACGGCAACGGTTCTACTAGGATTATTGAAATGTTTTGTACTTATTTTAATTCAAAATAGCTATAGTTAGATAATGCCACATAGGGCGCGTACTAGGTGGACGTGACCTATGAGGTAATGCACTGTTCACAGGTGGAGGTTACCGCTTAACATCAGGTGGGCCATCTGCAAGTTCCGTCATTCTAGTAGTATACAAAAAACAGGTTATGAGGCTCTATACTGCTTTTACTGCAAGACACTAAAAACACGTTAACACAACTGAAAAATAAACCAAACCACAACATGTTTGTGGACAGTCCACAGGTATAATTTGGAAGTATTCATTTAATTGACGACCTCTGTGGCGCGGCGGGCGAAGCTTGGCCTGCGACGCAGGAGGTTGCGGGTTCGATTCCCGCCTCGGAACAAATATTTGTGCGATCGCAGATATTTGTTCAGGGTGTTCTGGGTATTTTCTATGTATAATAAAAAATATCTATCTATGTAATACATATATTGTATTAAGTGTTACGTATGGATTATTTCCTAGCGTGGGTAGTTGTACTATATGTATCATGCAATAAATATCTACCCTCAGTTGGCTCTGAATCTCTGTGTTTGATTGCAACATATCACTGGCAACGGGATGGAAATTAAATCATTTTAATTGTTTTAAACGCGTGTTGATAACTTAATACCATGCCACTCGGTAAAATAGAAAGTTTCGATATCAATGACCAAAATTGGGACACTTATGTGCGTCGTGTGAAACAATTTATCGCGCTCAATGAAGTCAAAGAAACTTTACATGTTTCCACTTTAGTGACACTCGTCGGTCCTCAGTGCTATGATCTGATGTGCGATTTATGTGCTCCGGACCTGCCAGAAGATAAATCATGGGCAGTTCTCGTGAAATTAATAAAAGATCATTTGGAACCAGAGAGATCGGAAATTGCAGAGCGACACGTCTACAGGCAAAGGAAGCAGGCGCAGGGCGATAGTGTTCGCTCCTATTTGCAAAGTTTGAAGCATCTGGCTAAGACTTGCAACGTTGGTGTCTCGCTAGAAGTAAATCTGCGTGATCAATTCGTGTCAGGATTGTTCAGCGAGGACATGCGATCCAGGCTGTTTGCCGAGAAGAACATCGATTACAAGCGGGGCGTTGAGCTCGCTTTGGCATTGGAGGCGGCGGAGCGGCACGCGAGCGTGGCGGGTGCTCCGGCCGCGGGCCTGAGCGGCGCGCCCGCGAAGGACGAGGGGCTCCACCGCGTCGGCGGAGGCGGCGGCGGAGGCGGCGGCGGTGCACAGCGCGCGCGCCAGGCCGCGCCCGCTCATGGCGGGGCTGCGACGGCGGCGCCCGCGGCGCGCCAGCTGTGCTCGCGGTGCGGCAAGCCCGGTCATGTGTCCGGCAGGTGCCGGTACAGGTTTTATTCATGTGACAAGTGCGGTGAAAAAGGACATTTGAAGGCGACGTGCAAAAATAATGACGGTAACGGGGCCGCAAAGAAAGGTCAGTACTTTTTGGACGATACCGATTCCGATGACGATCACCACTTTTATAACTTGGTCAGTAATAATGGTGATAAGCCCTACTATATTCGATTGAGTGTGGAGAACGTGCAGTGTAAATTTGAGATTGACACGGGTAGTAAAATTTCTGCAATATCTAAAAAGTTTTACGGCTTACATTTTTCGCAGATACCTATTCAAAGCAGAACTCTTACGTTTCGATCTTATACTGGTGACGTCATCGAGACATTAGGTTATATTGTGGTGCGCGTGAAAGGGGTTTCGGAGGCCGCTAATATGAAGCTTTATGTAATAAATAACGGGGGACCTCCACTGTTGGGGCGCATTTGGATTAAGCATTTAAAACTATCGCTTTTTAAGAACGATAATGGTATGATCTACAACGTGGCTAAAATAGATTCGATGGCTAATACTCTTCGAAGCGAATTTCCTGAGGTATTCGCGGAAGGTTTACGTACTTGTAAATCGCGCATACGGCTGCACCTGAGTGATGAGACGCCGGTATTTGTTAAGGCGCGGTCGCTGCCGCTGGCGTTGCGCGAGCGCGTCGAGCGGGAACTCGATCGGCTGCAGTGGGAAGGGGTCATCTATAAAGTTGAAAGGTCTGACTACGGCACGCCGATTGTACCGGTAGTTAAAGCTAACGGCGATATTCGCATTTGTGGTGACTACAAGGTGACCATTAACTTGCGGCTCAAGGACTTTCATTACCCGCTGCCGCGGATCGAGGACCTCTTCGCGACCTTGTGTGGGGGCGAACAATACACGAAGTTAGATTTATCTAATGCTTTTCAGCAATGTATTTTAGAGGATGACTCACAGCCGTTTTCGGCCATCACTACTCATGTAGGAACCTTCGCCTATTCCCGGGTACCTTTCGGTATCAAGTGTATTCCTGAAAACTTTCAGAAAATCATGGAAGAAACATTGAGTGGATTGCCATCAACGACCGTGTTCGCTGATGATATTTGTGTGACTGGCCCCACTAAAACGATTCATATGTCTAACCTTAGGGCAGTTTTAAAAAGATTAAAAGATAACGGACTTCGAATAAATTTTTCCAAGTGCCAATTTTTCAGAGATTCGGTGACCTATTTAGGGTATAAAATTGACAAGTTTGGTTTGCACACGGACTCTAAAAAAGTTGACGCGATTGTGGCCGCTCCGTTCCCAACGAACGTGACCCAATTGAGGAGTTTTATCGGCCTTGTGAATTTTTATTCTAAGTTTTGTCCTAACATTTGTGACATACTAAAACCTATGTATAGCTTATTGAAAAAGAACACGAAATGGACTTGGGATAAAAATTGTGATACTGGATTTAATAAAATCAAAAAATTGTTAAGCAGTTCTCCGGTGCTAGCACACTATGACCCGAGCCTGCCATTGATACTGTCAGTGGACAGCAGTCAGTACGGGCTGGGCGCGGTGCTGGCGCAGCAGTACGCGGACGGCAGCGAGCGACCCGTGTGCTGCGCCTCGCGCACTCTCAACGCGGCTGAGACCAACTACTCGCAGTTGGATAAGGAGGCGTTAGCCATAGTGTTCGGGGTCACTAAGCATCATCAGTATTTGTACGGTAGAAAATTTTTACTTAGAAGCGATCACCGAGCTCTCAGTTACATATTTGGTAAAAATAAAGGGATACCCGTGACAGCCGCCAGCCGGTTACAACGTTACGCAGTTAAGTTGGCGGCGTACGATTACGACATTGCGTTCGTGAGATCTGAACAGAACTCCGTCGCCGATGCGTTGTCGCGTCTCCCGCTCGCGGCGACTGGGAGTCGAGCCAGGGGCGAGGACGAGGACTGCAGCTACTTGAGTTTTGTGCAGGAGAACTTACCGGTAAGTTTTAACCAGATCAAAGCAGAAATGGCAAAAGACACTCTATTGAACAAAATATACGGTTACATAATGTTCGGTTGGCCGTCGTCGGACACCGAAAAGGAAGCTGAGAAACCGTTCTTTCGAAGAAAGGACGCCCTACACTCGGATCGAGGATGCTTGGTTTGGGGCTATAGGATCGTGATACCCAAATCCTTACAAGAAACTATTTTGAACGAGATACACGAAGGTCACCCAGGTATAGTAAGAATGAAGCAGATAGCTAGGAATTACGTATGGTGGGAGACGCTGGATGCGGATATTGAGCGGGTGTGCGCGGCGTGCGTAGCGTGCCGCTCGCAGCGTGCCGCGCCGCCAACCGCGCCGCTGCATTCATGGCCATGGCCACACGAGCCCTGGATAAGACTTAACATGGATTTTTTGGGCCCGTTTCGAGGTAAGTACTATTTTGTCACAGTGGACGCGCACTCAAAGTGGATCGAGGTGGACAAAGTAGCTAGTACGTCGGCGTCTAACGTAATCAGCAGTCTTCGGCGGTTATTTGCCCGGTTTGGTTTGCCGAAAAGAATAGTGACCGACAATGGGCCTCCTTTCTCTTCGGCTGAGTTCGGTACGTATCTGCAGAGGAACGGCATTAAGCATACGGCCATCGCGCCATACCACGCAGCGAGCAATGGCGCGGCCGAGAACGCGGTGAGGACCATAAAGAGGGTCCTGAAGAAGGCATGTCTCGAGAGCGTCGACGACGATTTAGCCTTGAGTAAGTTTTTGTTCATGTACCGCAACAGCGCGCACAGTACGACAGGACGTGAGCCGGCTGTGGCTATGTTCGGACGGCGTCTGCGTGGCCGCCTCGACCTGCTGCGTGCTGACCCTGGCGAGGCGGTGCGCGACGCGCAACTGCAGCAGGAGGAGCGCGCCGCAGCCGCCCGTCCGCTACGTGTGGTCGCGCCCGGCGACCCAGTGCTGACGCGCGACTACTCGGCGCGCGGCCAGAAATGGACAGATGGGGTAGTCGTGGAGCGTTCGGGACCCGTCTCATACAAGGTAAAGACGATGGACGGACGAGTTCATAAACGCCACGTCGACCAGTTACTTGCCGACAGAAGTGTAAAGTCACGTTTCTCGCTATCTAATGTATATCAGGGGAGTGACGGTGAACTCGGTGATGCGGGGTCAGATTCGCATCGCATTCGGGACAAAGGGTTATCGAGTCACTCGCATGCCGATGCGGGTGTTGTGGATAGTCCGCGGATAACGACGCCGTCGCCGGCCACGTCCGCGCCGGACAGCCCGGCCGCGCTTGCACCGCAGACGTCGCCGCCGCCGAGCGTGACACAGACGCGCCGGAGGGCTGCTCTTAGGCTTGTAGAAAAGATGAAGAATTATAAATAAATATTTATTGTACCCTTAGGGTTAGGTACTGTATTCATTGTACTCGTTATATCGATTATGAATAAATGCATACTTTTGTGTTATGATGAATAGCTATAAGTAGGTATGTCTACTTATGCATTAGCTAGTTACGTACCTACCTATAATGAATCGGTACCTTGTAATAGTTTAAGGGAGGACAGTGTTACGTATGGATTATTTCCTAGCGTGGGTAGTTGTACTATATGTATCATGCAATAAATATCTACCCTCAGTTGGCTCTGAATCTCTGTGTTTGATTGCAACATATCATTAAGTATATCAGTTATCTAGTACCAATAACGCAAGCTCTGCTTAGCTTGGGGCTAGATAATGTTGTGTGAACTGTCCAGCATTATTTATTTATTTATATTTAATTATAATTAATTCTAATTCTGGTCCATTAATATTTTATCAAAGGGGATTATAATTATAATATATGTATCTATAATTAAATAAAGAGTTTGTCAGGATCGTAATAAGTGGAAGTACGTGGTGTCTGCCTACCACTCCAGGAAACAGGCGTGAGTTTATGTATGTATGATATGGATATGGAGGGCGATAGCAATGAAGCGATTTACAATATCACGGAGCAATGATATTATCAGTAGTGACACTATAACATGGCCTTCGCAACAACAGTCCATACATGTGCCTCTGTGAAAAAGCATTTTCAATTATCTTCAGTAAGGCCAGTTCTTTATCATAATAAACGCTAAAGCCGACTCATGCCGAACCAATTACAGAGCTGAAAGATGAAAAAACGCAAAGTCTTAAAACTTGGAAGCAAATTGCGATTTCTGCTCCAAGTAACTTTTATTGCTTTTTCTATCGGAGGCAAAATCACTTCGAAATGGACGTGACAACATAACTTAGTAAATTAGTAAGTTAGAACATTATAAATTTTTCCCCGAATTGCTTCTAAGAAGATCATTGAAGAACATATATACAAAGTTGATAGAGAAAAGATAAATTAGCATTTGGGTGTATTTTGAGATTAATTAAGAGCGGGAAACGGAACTGAAAGTTTGGCATTACCTACGTTAATATTTTACCTTGATTGGAAGTGACCTGCCATGATACTTGATTTAATGTTGTGTTGTTACTTTCGTTATAGCAAATTAAAGCAACTCTGCCATAGCTACCAATCCGGTTAGCAGTCTATCTGCCGAATCTGAGATATTAAAGCCGATTACTGAAAGACACGTAGCTTTGTTCGCAATAGCGGCGTAATAGGATATTAACTAGCTCTGCTACATCATATCGAGTGTTGTGGCTTGGGTGAAGTGGAGATGTAGTGGGTACCAACGACCTACTTGTTAGAGTAAAGTTTATAGAAATACCTACGGTTATGGAAGTGCTATAAGCTGTTTAGATTGTATGGATTAACTCTAACATTTGAACTTTGTTGTGGTAATCTGAGAAAGTCTGTTTGAATAATAAGGATACATTAGAATGTTTGAAAAAAAAAACGACCTAATGCGACGTGGAGTGGATCGGTGAGTAGTGGCTAGTGTACCTTCGTGTGTAAGTGTGGGTTGCGTGTAAACCCACCCGGAAATTTTGTGGGTTAGCATATTAGTTCCTAGTATATTAGCAGGCTATGAACAGTAGTTGTCTTTCACTAATCGGGATTTTTGCAGAACAATTGCATCAGCCATGACTACGAAATATATGTTGGTAAAGTCCTATTTATCTTTGACCTATAAAATGGACGTCATTTGCTACACGGTACATCACAAAAAGTATTTTGTCCCCGAAATAGGTCACTAAAAGTCGAAGTACTTGAATTCCATCAACACTGGACCATTCCAGCCGGTTCGCGTAAACACGCCGCAGGAAATTAAGGAGAGTACGAACGGGTGCCGGTTCTTACTTCGTAAACACGCCGCAGGAAATTAATGAGAGTACGAACGGGTGCCGGTTCTTACTTCGTAAACACGCCGCAGGAAATTAAGGAGAGTACGAACGGGTGCCGGTTCTTACTTCGTTTCTCGGCACCAGTTTAATATCTTTCGTAACTGATTTCAAGCCCAATTCACGAAGAAACAGGTAGCTGGCTGTCTACTGGCTTTTGCTTGTACGAAACTATTAACATTGAGCGCGAGTTCGTACCGATGCAACCACTGTGCACATACACCATAAACTTACGCCTGTTTCCCCGAGGGGTAGGCAGATACCACGGACTTCCACTTGCTGCGATCCTGACATTTACCTCTTTTACTTCATGCACTCATATCACATTCTGTATACATGCTCTTCGGTTAAGGGCAGTCTTGACCAGGGCTCCATCGCGCTATCTTCAACGTTCTTACCAAAACAAAACCGGAACCGTTCACATTATTTCGTACGTCTAGATTGAGGGTCCTTGCTTGAATCGAGCTGTCATTTCCCTAATCCGCTGAGTTTCAGGCGAATTCAAGCAAGGATCTCTCAATACAAACGTACAAGATAACTTAAAAGGTTAATTCTGGTTTGTTTTGGTAATAACGTTTAAAATTAGCGCGATTGGGTTATCTGGAAAACCAAACCAGTCTAAATAAGCATGTTTGCAGAGGTTTCCTCTTTCAACTGTTCCATTCACGCTCGACGCGGCGTGTATAGACAAAAAATATCACAGGAGCAAGCTCAAGCTATAGCCTAACTGGTAAAACATTCCAGGCTAGGCGAGCGAACCACTAAACTTCAGGGGTTGATTCTCGGATTGTAGACACAACGTCAAACTCGACATATTCATAGAAGGTCTGTCACTTATACCAGAACTTTGACGCTGAATATATGAAAACGAGTTCGAAATATTATGTTAAAATTTTGGATTGGACCCTGCCTGCCTCGAAATCTCGCAGTGTCAAAAACCTTGCAGAGCCACAAAAAGGAAATAGGATGCATGCCATTTCTACTTGCTTCTATTGTTTTGGTGCCAATTGTCTTAGTTGTCTGGTTTTCAAGCACACTGCGGGAAATGAAGACGTGCTACAAATAGGACAGTCTGTTGTTATTTTACTCCATTTTCTGTGGTTAGTTTATTTCGTTTGTCGTTGCTTGTGTGTGCCCTTTTTCAAACATTCAACTTGTTTTTTCCGGACAAATCGAAGGCATTTAAAGGCATTCCATTCGAAAAGTTCGATACGGGAATTGATCGCAGAGTTCATGGGTTAAGTTAATCCCATGGAAATGAATTCAGAGATCCACTAACGAGACGGTATCTTCACACTTACGTGACGATATATCTTTGTTACTAAAAAAACTATTACAATACTAGACTTCCTTAGACTAGGAAAATACTTATTATTAGTGCAAAAGGTAATGCTAGCTCCTACTTGACCACCCGATAATCGCCCGTAGCTATATTAATTCAAAAGTTGTTTTAATTTGTTATCGTTTGCTGCAGGTAAATAAACTCATCGCGGGCATCAGAGCGTCGCGCTCAAAGTGATGGGCCTGCATAAATAAATAAAAGAAGTGAATAAATGAGAACGAAACACACACCCGCTGCGCAACATCATGGCTTCGTTCAAGGGTATGTATTTAAATTAATAAATAACGAGTGAAAGAGGCTGTGGTGAGTCAGTCCCATTGGTTTGTTTCCATGGATGTCGTAACGCCAACTAAGGGATTCTAAGGGATACGGTTCCAACTGAGTCTGCGATCACCGCCTGCCAAGCGTGGTGATTATGACAAATCAATGAGAGATATAATGGGGGAAGGTCTACGATACTGCGATAAGTCGACGTCTACGGCTGATAAAAAACTACATCGTTGTTGTTTTTTGAGTACTCCATTTTCTACAAAACTTAAATTATCCACTCAAATCAACGCGAGGCCTTTAATAGGTTTCAGTGGAGTAGTTAAATAGGTAATATTCAACAAACATTAACCGTGCTACTATAAAACGCGAATTATCCTTGGCAAAGTTACACAGTGTTTTTTGTTTCTGCATTGACAAACAGTTACAAATTCGATCGAATGAGGCAAAACACGGTGTTAAGATTCCAAGGATAATGCGTGTTTATTAGTTAGTGAAAGATCAATCGAGGGAATCTCGAAGCTGTTAATCACTGGCGCAAATTGATTTGAGATATCTTGAAGCAAGTGGAAATATCCCAACGAGTATTCAACGAGCATCAAAGTAACCGTGCGTTTCCGAGAATGTTTATTTCCTCATTTAAGAATTTCTTAATAGCGTCTAAGCTTTGGTTCGGAATTTTTGGTCCCGATGGCTAGGGAGTAGGCGACAATATATTGTGCAAAACAACTTTTTAAAATATAATGGTTATGTACAAAGTTTTCACTAGAAACGGGGAATATAGGGAACAATCAAAACTCAAAAATCATGGTAAATATCCCGTTTCTAGTAAATACATTGTCCAATTGACATTAATGAACACTGATGGATATTACAGGCGCAAATCATCATCAGCCGTTAGATCAACCAGTGCAGGACAAGGCCTCATTCATAAAATGCAATGGGGGGATTTGCCATAATTATCTAGCTTGCCAGCAGGTGGATTGATGATCGTAATGTGGTGCTGCCGGTGGGAAATGAAAAGAGGTGATTACACCCTGTATGGCCTGATTATGGCCTGGTGTAATCACCTCCTTTCATCTATTAGTATTCTAAGGCAGGGGGCTATGTTACGCTGGGCATAACACGGCACCAAGCTTACCTACAAGGTGTAAAATTCCGGCCAGAATAACAACTGATAATGCCAACGGCGATGTCTTGCGGCTCAATCAATCCAGGTGCGTAATTCCTCAGGTGAAATTAAATTAAATTTACTAAGTGGTACTTTGCACAGACCATGTGGCTGTTTGTTTACTGGTATAGCAGCAGTTTGTAGATCATCTGAATATAGTGATAAAGACATTTAGGTAACATAAATCTATGCGCCCAGATGTTACATAATGTTTTCACAAATCTATAGCTTTAATATAAATCACGGAGTTATGGATTGATATTGTCTTCATTCTTATGGTTATTTGATGTAATGTTTTATAGGAGAAAGTATATACTTTCTATTGAATAACTTATATCTTCGTAAAGCCTTTACCAACATTACACATAAAATGAAGACTATGTCTTGTTTTTACTAGGACAAAACTCGCTAATTTCATGGACACTTTCCGAAAAGGAAACCCAGATTATTATGAAGATAAATAAAGTATGCGCGTTTAATTTAAAAATGTTTCGCCTCTCGTTGATTTATTTTGTTGAAAAGATTAATTTATGTTCACAAACTTCCAGAAAGTGTATTCAGAGAAATGAGAAAAATCTTTTATTGTGAAAATACCCCTTAATTTTTTTGGAGTAGTCCTGGAATTGGGATTCCAATCCCTTCGTTAGAAATTATATTTCGCCTATGTTTAGTGGTACCATTAGTAGCCCGGCAACTTCGCCAAGCTCTCCCGTTTCCTCCTCACTTTGCAAATGTCACCTGGGCCCAAAATCTTTTTAAAACCTTTTTATTTTCTGTTCAAAGAACAAATTGTAGTTTATCTTTCTACAGTCCAAGCTTCATCTGCATAAATAAAGACTGAAAGGATAACATTCTAGGATAGCATTCTAGATCTTGGTTCTTCGAAAAATGGGCATCGATGTCGTACCTTTTATAACCTTACTGGTGTGCGTTTCCATGTCGGTGCCGGCGGAACATACATATATGTTGATGACTCGGGTACCCCTAGAGTGCTCGAAAACCTCTAAAACTTGGGCTTAACACTATTTAATGCCTCACTTTGCGTAACATTTAAAGGTAAGGGTATGAGCTAAATCAGTCGGGGGAGGTTGTTTAGATAACTAGGGTCTAAGAGGGGATAAATTAAATAAAAGTGAAACAATCAGTGTCATGAAAATACTCTGTTAGTATATATTAAACAATGTTTTTTTTATTGGATTGTAATTTATAAGGTAAATAAAAAATAAAAAATAAATCTTTCCGTTATCCCACAATGCAGAAATTTAGCGGGCTAGTAGGTTTTGTGTCACAATTACAAGAATAATTCCAGATAGACGACGTCTGCGGCGCGGTGGGCGAAGGTTCGCCTGCGACGCAGGAGGTTGCGGGTTCGATTCCCGCCTCAGAACAAATATTTGTACGATCTGCAGATAATTGTTCAGGGTGTTCTGGGTATTTTCTGCGTGTATAATAAAATATATCTATTTATAATCTAGTACCCATAACACAAGCTCTGCTTAGCTTGGGAATAGATAATCTTCTATGAACTTTCCATCATCATTTATTATTTAAAAAAAAAAAAAAAAAAAAAATAATGCTGGACAGTTCACACAACATTATCTAGCCCCAAGCTAAGCAGAGCTTGTGTTATGGGTACTAGACAACTGATAAACTTAATACAATATATTACATAAAATGATATTTTTTATTATACATAGAAAATACCCAGAACACCCTGAACAAATATCTGCAGATCGCACAAATATTTATTTTTTGATTTATTCATTTATTTATTATACACGGAGTTTTTACATTTACACCCAATAAAATGAAATACCAATTTTTATCCGAACGTTTTTAATTTCGTTAGAAGAGTTAAAAAAGTATGTAGGATCGCGTGTATTCACGAGGTCTCAGTTCGGGGCGAACTTTATTTATGTGTTTACTAATTATTAATCTGTTTAATTGATCACATTGTGATGAAAACAATGTTGAAATAATAGGTACTTATACATAAATGCAGATACATTTCAACATAATTTAAATCCTACTAATATTATAAACGCGAAAGTTTGTTTGGATGGATGGATGTTTGTTACTCTTTCACGTAAAAACTACTAAATGGATTTGGATGAAATTTGGAATGGAGATAACTGGACTTCCGTTATAACACAATGGCACATTTTTATCCCGATATTCCCACGGTATCGAGATTTACGCGGATGAAACCGCGGGGCGCTGCTTGTTATATAATATGTTTGTGTCTGTATGTTAACTCATAGTATAAGTGGTAATAAACTTCAGAAACATATGCCTGGCATATGTTTCTGAAGTTTATTATGCAAAAATATACGTTATTTTCCAGGCGGCCTCAGTAGGTTTAACAACATAGTCATAGTCATAGTCTACGAATCTACACAAATGCCTACGCAGCGGCTACGTCTCGTAGTTGTGTTTAACAACATAGTCAAGATTGCGACGCTACATAAATGCCTACGCAGCGGCTACGTCTCGCAGTTGAGTTTAACAACATGGTCAAGATAAATGCTACGAATCTGCGACGCTACATAAATGCCTACGGAGCGGCTACGTCTCGTAGTTGAGTTTACGCAGAAATTCTTGCTGAGTTTTAACCATCACTTTTTCACAATCTTATTTTCTTTCACCGGTCATTTCTCTCGACCGATCATTTCTTTCTTTTATTTCGAATGACCTCTGTGGCGCGGCGGGCAATGATTCGCCTGCGACGCAGGAGGTTGTGGGTCCAATTCCCGTCTCAGAACAAAATATTTGCGCAATGCGCAGATATTTGTTCAGGGTGTTCTGGGTATGATAAAAATATCTATCTATGTAATATATATTAAGTATATCAGTTATCTAGTACTCATAACACAAGCTCTGCTTAGCGTGGGCCTAGATAATGTTGTGTGAACTGTCCAGCATTATTTATTTTATTTATTTATTTATTTATTTAGTCTGTTGAGGTTGTTGGAAAACGGACATAATATGTTTGGTGTTTATTTTACTTATTTGGGCATATTATTTATGTGATCCTGCGTATTACCTTCTGTAACAGATTCAAAATTCAAAACAAACTTTTATTTTTAGAGATATACAAATACAAATACAAATATTTTATTTCATTAAACTTAATCTAGGATCAATAACATTGGTGGGGGCCCTCTTTTAAGTAAGAAAAATACCTGTGTTAGAGGGTCTCGCTCTTCCATAATACAGGTTACTTTGATTAAGTAAAATAAATCACTCCCGTTAAATGAATCACTCCCGTGTACTGTGGTTGCGTCTATAACCTCAGTTTCGTGCTCATGAGCAATTATTTTAAATAAATTAGTTACTAGTGTCCGCCCGCGGCTTCGCTTAAGTTTTACCGGTTTATAAAGTAGCCTATAGGTCAATCCAGTTCATAATATATCTGTACCATAATGTACCAAACTTCATAGAAATCGGTTTAGTTGTTTTGGCGTGATTAAACATCCAAACATCGTAATATTTATGATATTAGTGGGATATCTCACAACAATCGGGGGAAATCGTCAAATTTATATCTTTTGGCTTGATACACATCATATCGTGTATATTTTGTACAGTGTTGTCATGGTAATCAATTATTTTATCTCTGTTTATCTCTTATCTTTAAATTATAATTCATATTCAAAAAAGGGTAAACAAATTAATATGCCGCAAAATAACTTGGTAAAATAGACGCCACAAACTCTAAGCCTTGCAAACCGAGCCCTATAGTTAATTTGAATCGCTTATAACTTTTTCCAAAGTACTTTGAAGGTTTTACTCAATAATAAGGCCACTTTTACATGGAAATAACTTTGCCGGCGCTTGTTTACCGGCACCTACCTTTACGAACTCGCGCATTGAATGTCATTTTAGTGTGTGGTTTTTTCCAGTACAAGTAAAACACCTATCACAACATAGTCGATCCTACTAGGATTCCTTGTGTCGAGGGTATCAGGAATAACGATAGCATGGTACCACAGCATGCGCGAACAGTCGACGGCAACCTGCTTTATTATGTATATGCGCCCTAATATTGCGTCCGGGAACGTCGAATATTTATAATATTCCCTCTCTAAGTAGCGGAGTTGCTCAAACTTTGCGTAAACGCAAAACTTTGCACGAGATACAGCTACTTACAATTTACAGACAGCTTATCAAATTGCAGAACAAGTAAAAACGTTGTTTTCACTTTGTAATCAGTCACTTCAAATTACAAAGGGATTTGCATGAATAAGACTGGTGCAACCCACGGGGAAGAGTGGCCCATTGGGGCTTCGCTTTCGGGGAAAGAGGCGTGTATATGTAGTATATGTAAGACACGTCTTCTTTATTTTTCGTTCATCGTCACTAGAAAGAGCATTCAGAGCGAGTGTTAGTTTTAGTGTGATTCTGTGATTGACGATCTCTGTGGCGCGGTGGGCGGAGGATGTTCTGGGTATTTTCTATGTAAAATAAAAAATATCTATTTATGTAATATATTGTATTAATTAAGTATATTAGTTATCTAGTACCCATAACATAAGCTCTGCTTAGCTTGGGGCTAGATAATGTTGTGTGAATTGTCCAGCATTATTATTATTTCACTTATTTATTTAAATCTAATTTAAATCTCGTAAAAAATATATATTTTTCACTATAAAGGAATACTATCTACAAAAAATAAATAGTATAAAAAACATTATAGTCAAAAATATAAATCTAAACGGGGAACCACCGACCGCGGAGCGAGGCCCAAACGGTCGGGGGCTAGGGCTGCAGAGAGAGGAACCTCCTGACTATGCGTGCCGAGTCCAGGAGTACCGCCTTCTGAATCTGACCCTAGATCCAACCATTTAGCGAGAGCTTCTTAAGATATTGGTCGAAGCTCTTCGCTATCAGTCCATTTACTGAAACGACTATCGGGACGATAATCGTTGAATCCACATCCCACAAGCCGGTAATCTGGTGAGCCAAGTCAAGGTACTTGCTTAACTTGTCTCTCTCGGCCTTCACGAGATTAGCATCATGCGGGATAGTGACATCAACAAGTATCGCTCGGCGTAACGACCGATCTACCAGCACGATATCAGGCTTATTGGCAACAATAGTCCTGTCCATGATGATAGACCGGTCCCAGTAGAGCGTGGCACGGCCATTTTCAAGAACCGGCTGAGGCACGTACTTATAGTACGGCACCTCAGGTCCGAAGAGGCCATATCGGAGAGCAAGTTGCTGGTGGATGATCCTGGCTACTTGGTTGTGTCTGTGTAGGTACTCTGAGTAAGCAAGATGTGAACAACCCGAAAGCACATGCCTGTAGGACTCTCCGGGACGGTGACATGCTCTACAGATATCAACCGTCCCATCCTTCATGATTTACTTTCGATAGTTGTTCGTCTTGACTACCTCATCCATAATCGCACAGACAAAACCCTCGGTTTCCCCAAAGAGGTCACCGAAACGTAGCCAGTTCACTGAAGCGAGCAGATCTACTTATTATTATTATTATTATTCAACGAAAACAACAATAAACAACGCTACAACGAAAGTTATAGTTTAACTAACTTATTATGAATGAAATTTAAACTTCTTTTTATGTCCAATAAATAACTGTTGTTGTATGTGAGTGCTCGGATTTATTAATGCATAATCCATCCATGTTTTTAATTTGAAATTAATTATTTGATTTACAGTATAACCTCCACGATTAGCATTTCACTTTATCATTTACTGCCTATCTACTTGGTTCACGCGGTATATTCATATATTATTTACTGGCTGTCTACTTGGTTCACGCGGTATATTCATATATTATTTACTGGCTGTCTACTTGGTTCACGCGGTATATTCATATATTATTTACTGCCTATCTACTTGGTTCACGCGGTATATTCATATATTATTTACTGGCTGTCTACTTGGTTCACGCGGTATATTCATATATTATTTACTGGCTGTCTACTTGGTTCACGCGGTATATTCATATATTATTTACTGTCTGTCTACTTGGTTCACGCGGTATATTCATATATTATTTACTGGCTGTCTACTTGGTTCACGCGGTATATTCATATATTATTCTGAACTCTGTGAGATATCAAAATGAAACATACACGACGTTAAAATTCCTAATCTACTCTCCAAATTTTTCATTTAATTCATTGAGCCGTTGCTGAGCTTATTCGAACAAAGTTTCAGACAGACAGACAGGCAACAATTCTACAAACGGTAATATATGATTAACCATTGTAGACATAGCAGTTTTCACTACGATTTTGGCATTTATTTTGAAATCATAGATAGATACTTCAATTTTATTTGAGATTATAGACGTTCCAACGTTTAAGTATTTATGTATGTATATACATATCATTATATATGTCATACATGTATATCATCACGATATGTATATAATGTATAACTTACTATAAAGATAAATTTTATTAGTATTTACATATAATTTGCCTTACACACGTGAACCAATAACCAGAAGATATTAAATTAAGCCAGAATATTATAAATTCGGTAAACATATTTTTGGGCTGAAGCCTCTGTAATGTTGTGGTTGAAGTTTTACTTTACAGCACTTTTACTTTTAACTGTTTGTATGGAATCGAGGAAAAACCTCGAAAGGTATATTTAACTTTTAATTTTTACTTTGAGATTGTAGCAAATGGAAGTTCTATTCAGTTTCGCTCAATCTCACCTGGTTAACGTGACGATGCGCCCAAGGATAGAGCACGAAGGCCTGGATACTAGAATGCTCTTGCAGAGATTCAGATTGAAGTTTTCAGCATAAACAGCAGCGTTTTCCTTTTCTCTTTTTTTTTTTATGACTGAACAAGCAGATGGCCCACCTGATGTTAAGCGGTAACCTCTGCCTATGAACGTCCTCCTAGGACGCGCCCTATGTGGCATTGCACTGCACTCGCCACCCTGAGACATAAAGATGATAAGTCTCATGTGCCTGTAATTTCACCGGCACCCATACCCTTAAAACCGGAACACAGCAATGCAAGCACTACTGCTTTCCAGCAGAAATAGGCATGGTGGTAGTACTTCCCCGGACTAACTCTTTCATAAAAAAGCTCTACTACTACTAAAACATGTTAAGTAGTTCTCTAAAACATGTTTAAGCCCCTACTAAGTAAATAAAAGTGTTCAAATTTGCTAGGTTCGAAGCTCTTACTATCCTTATAGATATTGTAGGAGATTTGCATTAGAATGCCATTTCGGGACCTTAAAAGCGTGGCTTGATTTTTATCTTGGGCTGTTTTATTTTCAACTAGTGGGATGCCCAAGACTTTGTCCACGTCGAGGACTTAGGGAGTGAATTCCGGAAATTACTTTCTTAGAACACCACCAAAATCATAAAAGGAATGTACCTTCCAAATTTCAGGTCCCAAAGACTTACGTTTTTAGGCGTTTAGGTGTACGGCTCGTTCACCGTAAGATGGCACCTACGTTATACTCTTAGGCTGTGCCAGAAGCTTGGGAATAGTGCCAACCAATAAATACTCCATGGCAGGTGCCATCTTATAGAACGGTCGGTGCGCTGACAGCGTTGACAGATTCATGGTTGACAGTCAGTCAATCACGCAGCGATTTTATATACAGGGTGGAATTTTGTAATACCACCTGAAGGGAAAGTACTCTTAATACTGTAGAAAGAAAATTGCATTCAAAGATTTTTGAAAATTCGCTTGCCGCACCCGGGAATCGAATCGACTAAAATCTGTAAAAATTAAACCCTGTACTTTTATTACATCGATCTTTAGGGTCAATAATAAGGATGAAATCTGTCTATCAAACTTGATAAATAAATTGAATTGAAATCTGGACTTATCAAGCAAAGTTAAGCACTCAAGTACTCAAAGATCCATCTGTTTACTTATGTTAGTAATTAATAATTATCATTGACGTCATTTATTATTAATCCTGTTCGTGTTCATGAAACTAACAGTCAAGTAAGATTTTCTTACAACGTTTGGTGCGGAATTATGGGAAATATGGTTGTGTTATTCCACGTTTACAAAGGTCTTTTAAACACTGTCAAGTATCTTGAAATACTTGATCTCTTAAGAAATGAGTTAAATGGTTTCCCCACAGAAGAGCGAAACCAAATAATGCTCCAGCCAATAACAGCAGAATCACTACTGCCTACATTATTAATCATTTTAATACCTGGATTGGTACAATTGGTACAATCAGATGGCCTGCGAGATCACCATATCTCACCCCTTTATTCTTTGATTATTTTTGTGGGGTTATGTAAAAAATAAAACTTACATTAAATCTTATGCGAATTTAAACGAGTTGAAAGTTGAAGATCAGTAGAATACGATTTATAATATTCACCACAACACGTTATTTAAGGTTACTAGAAATGAATTCCTCAGAAGAATAAATTTGTGTATTCAAGAAAATGGAGCCCATTTCGAGCAACTAATTAGTTAGTTTACTTTGTGTAAATAATTAAAATAATTTAAGATTTCACGGTTTTCCTTTCATTTAATTTATCAAGTTTGTTAGAGAGATTTCATCCATATAATTGACCCAAATGATCGATGCAATAAAAGTACAGCATGTAATTTTTACAGATTATAGTCGGTACGGTTACCGGGTGGGGCAAGCGAATTTTCGAAAATCTTTGAATGCAGTTTTCTTTCTTTTCAAAAATAAAGGAATGGTTTGTTTGAGTTTTTTTTTATCTACAGTATTAAGAGTACATTCCCTTCAGGTGGCATTACAAAATTCCACCCTGTATAATGTAAATAATATATTGATACGCTTCCGTCCGATAGTCATTTGGATCAGTTGAGCTAACTTTAGATCGTTTGCAATGGTCTTCAGATAGATCAACAGTTAAATTTATATTTTAAAAAAATACATACTTTGTTGTATTATTCCTTCTGTAAATAAATGTACTTATTAACCATTTCTTTAATCGAGCCACTTAACAACTGTTATTGAAATTTCTCTAAGTTCACACAAACAGTTCATAACAAAAACCATTCGTCCTTTCGTCCGAAAGCATATTTAAAAAACTCTGTTATTGTAATATAGTTTCAAACTAAGTACAATAATCCCACGATCTAAGGCTTCTTCTTAATACACTATTTGAATAGTTGTAATGCCACAATGAATGTTCTTCGTTGAGTGAATGTGTTGACCGCTGGTCTGACTTATCTTAGACAATATAAAGCTTGCCCTTTCACTTTGTATTTTGTTTGTCTATTGTTGCGAAACTAATTGTAACTATTTTGTGTGGAAAAGTTTCCATGTATGGAGCGGGCTAGAGGGAAAACTCCCATTAAAACATTATAGATACCACAACGTGGTTCCTGGCCTAATGAAGGGTAACCAAGATATAACCAGTGACACGAAAAACGAAGCGAAAAATCAATAAATTTCATTCTTACAGAATGTACAGTACAGAAGAATGAAAACTTACTTCAGGATCCGAAATCCGATTTCAAAAATAGTTTATCCGTTTGAGCGTAGATCAAAGTTGTCAAAGAGAAGACCCTTTTTCTATGTTTGATGCCCGGGGCTGGTGCCGCCACAAAGAAGATTACACTAAAAACTAGAATAAAATATACACTTTTACCTATTTGTATGTACCTAAGGCCGGCCACATACACTCGGAATTCCGTTTTGGAATTCCGAAACGGAATTGCGAAATGAAATATCGAACGCAGTAAGTCCATATACAAATCTATGGACCTACCACACACACTAGGTAATTTTCCGTACGCGTTTTTTTTCGATTCGTAATTCCGCATGAAGGCCTGTGCGTTCGGAATTGATTCGAATGAAAAAAAAACCCAAGTGTGTGGCATCTGTACGGAATCCCACGATGGAATTTTGAAAATAAATTCCGTTACGGTATTCCGTGTGTATGTGGAGGGCCTAATACTCGACAGACAAGCTAGAGATAATGATGGAAAAACACATATCTAAAGATCACACCATCAATTTTCAACTGCGTGTAGATGGCGCTTTGGTTTAAGAGTAGAGAGTACTACAATTTTCGTTAGTGTGATGTGCGTGGCGGTTAGAGCTGTTATCTCTAAGAAATAACAAAAAACATAAAAATGAAATAGGTCTGTGTATGTCCAGAAACACACGTTATTCAAAATGTATGTATTTAAATATAAATGTATGTATAAATAACATACTATGTAATTTTCACACAAAAAATATAATAAGCCTTTCTAAGGAAGCAATTTTAGAAAATAAAGATTCTAATATGGCATTTATATCATCATATCAGACTACAGAAGTCCACTTCTGGACATACCTCCACCATCAAGTAACAGTATAACATAAGAGCAACACGGCCACCGGTCCGCGGCGGTGCTGCCACATGATTTTCTTGCAGATTCTTTGACTTTTGACTACCCAAGGCTTTAAGTTCTCGTTTTCTGTAAATCAGCTCTTCCTAGTTCGATGGGCAGTGGTTACCTTTCGATCTTTACAAGTTTTGAACTCCTTATTTTATTTTTCCAAAGATGTTTCATATTTCGTATTTTATTTTACGTTTACCCAAAAACAAAGTTCCCATACTTTCAAAAGAAATATTTTTTTTGTTTGCTTATCACTACAATCTAGTATTCGTTATAGATTGATGAACCATTACTACATTTATGTGTGTTTCTGTTCATTGTGTTATTTGTGTATGGTGTAACAGAACCATAATAAAATTTAATCTAATCTACGACCTCTACACGACCTCTGTGGCACGGCGGGCGAGTAGCGGGCTGAGACGCGAAAGGTTACGGGTTCGATTCCCACCGCGAGACAAATGTTTGTATGATCTGAATATATTGGTTCCAGGTCTAGGTGTTGTGGTACCATGGTACTCGTAGTTCCTGATACCCACGACACAGGGAATCCTAGTGTGGGATCAGAACTATGTATGTGACAGTTGTTATGTTATTTGACGATCCCTTAGCCACATATAAATTAATAATACTATACCTTAGCTATTCAACTATTAATCCACAAAAATGTACTATACCACAGATAAATAATACTATACTACTATACCTATATTCAAATACTCTGCCGAACTATTATTAACCCCAGCATATTTCTAGTAGCCCCTGTAAATTTATAAAAGCATGGGTTTCATATTTTCAAGACTATGATTTCGAGTCCATTAGCTAAAACGGAAACCACTTAATACCAAGATGGTTATTTGAACCGCATATGGGTGAAGCTCCAAGGGTCAAAGGATAAAATACTGACCTCTAATATGAGGTTGACCCCTGAAATGAGGTACCCGAAAGGGTTCTCTTGAGCATATGTTTACACTCGAGTGGCCTCAATGACGAAATTATGTTAAAAATGGGAATGGAAATGCAAAAGTTATGGTCGAGCTGCGCAGGGTAGGACACAGGGCCTCGAGGTAAAGTTATTCTTTGAAATTTATAGGTATGGATTTATATTGAACAGTAGGTATATAATATATAAAAGGTAAAGTCCTGACAGACTGACTGAAATAATGACTGACTGATTTACTGTCTGATCGAACACAGCACATACAGCTACTAGCACAGAGGCCGTGCTACCAGCACAGAGGCCGTGCTACTAGCACAGAGCCCATGCTACCAGCACAGATGCCGTGCTAACAGCACAGAAGCCGTGCTACTAGCACAGAGGCCGTGCTACCAGCACAGAGGCTACGTGTGCGAGCACCGTGCTACGAGGATCCACACTATAGTTGTTACTCGAAGCTAGCACATTGAGTCACTCGATCAAGCCGAGCGTGTCAAAGTGCGTAGAGTGAGTGTGAGTAGTGAGTGACTCAATGTGCGTACGCAGCATTAGGCTCATTACAAAACTGCAAGGAAAAATTGAGTAACCCACCATTTTGCCTAATCATCTTGATCACTGGAAAATGTGCATTACACACACGCCTTTTTCCCCGAAAGAGTAGGCAGATCCTCAAATAGGCCTCTTTTCACTGTGGGTTGCACGATCGTGGGATATAAACGTGACAAGTGGTGAGCTCATCGCCGCCATTGCTGCCCACGCCTGACTCTGCTAATGCTTTCTTCTAGTAATAATACATACCTGAAATAAGCTAGCAGCCAGGACTAGGAGGAAATCTTTTAGCAAATCCTGCTACAACTCATATTATTATCGTATTTTTACTTTCAAAGACTAATTAACTCATCAATGCAATTAGTTCTAGAGATACGAGTACCTTGATGAACTAAGTACAAACACTTTGGATCACATTCGAGTTATTGTCGAATGTTTGAGTTTGCGGGACAAGACGTAATTAAGGAGCTGAGTAATGGTTACTCCTCCCCCTTCGCAAAATAGAGGGAGTTTTGAGGAAAAGGGGACGTCTTGACGTTTTAACATAAGTTATAGCTCGAGAAATGATCATTTGAGTGTGCCGAACGATGAGAAGACCTATTCTGTACTGATTTACGTATCAATATTATGTAACACTAGTTAGTATTGATTGATTTATTGATAAAATATACGAAGTTTGTCAAGCTGTCTGCTACTTAGGGAACTTGGAAAACATCAATTGTGTAGATCGCAAGAGACGCTGTGGTCGGACAGGTAGTTTATATATTGATCACCACTAAATTCTAAGGGATTCTAGGGTTAAAAGCTTATTACAAGACCAAAGATCCAAGACCAAGTATCTTTATCCAAGAAACTTGCAATATATTTGAAATTCAACTGGCAATTCTACTTTTACGGTCATTCCTGCAGTTACAAACCGTAATATCATGGACAAGCCTGATTAATTTGAGTCGAGGGAGGGCATAAAACGCGGAATCTTGGACGAATGGCGCTCATATACTTACGTAAGCCTACACTTTGAATAACCTTATCTGTCGGGCCCACTTGGAGACGCTATTTTATTTTGGGAGGAAAATCTTTGACTTGAAAAAAAAAAGACGCAGAAAACTCAAAAGGACTTGTGCGAGTAGAACTCGCGCCCCGAGGCTTCTCTAGCGGAGTTTGGACTTGCATTTAGGTTTTTATTAGACTAATTCCTTAAAAATTACCTACTAATTTCAGGGCAAAGGTAGCATATTAACTTTTATTGTTTGAGTTAATTACAAACTCTTTTTACCTTTCGTTATATTATACAAGCAGCACCCCGCGGTTTCACCCGCGTAAGTCTCGATCCCATGAGAATATCGGGATAAACATATACCTATGTGCTATTCCGGGAGTCCAGTTATCTGCATTCCAAATTTCATCCAAATCCATCGAGTAGTTTTTACGTGAAAGAGTAACAAACATCCATCCATCCATCCATCCATACTTACAAACTTTCGCGTTTATAATATTAGTAGGAAGTAGGATAGGATAGGATGGTGTAAATAATCAACTTGATACCTTCAGCCGTTCCTCAGAAAAAGGGTCTACACTTGACAGACAGGTACGCATCAATAGGAACGTTCTAAAATAAACTACAAGAATGTAAATGTCCACGTGGAAAAACTTATTATTTAAAGTACTTAAACCGAAATATTGGTATCGCCCTGATACGTTCCGGACCCATCGTACCCCCACCCGTACCACTAGTGGTACGTGTGATACGGGAGTCGAATTCACAACTTGAGTTTTTTCACTCAACTAGCGGGCGTTCTAAAAAAACATATTGAAAGCAAAAATAAATAAAAAGCGGCCAAGTGCGTGTCGGACTCGCCCATGAAGGGTTCCATAGCAGCAAGTAACATAATATAAAAGTTCTTGGATGGATTACGATTAATGACGTATTAAAAAAAAACTACTTACTAGATCTCGTTCAAACCAATTTTGAGTGAAAGTTTACATGGTAATGTACATCATACATTTTTTTTAGTTTTATCATTCTCTTATTTTAGAAGTTATGGGGGGGGGGGGGGACACTTTTTACCACTTTGGAAGTGTCTCTCGTGCAAACTATTCAGTTTAGAAAAAAATTACATAAAACATCTCAAAATAATTTTTGAAGACCTATCCATAGATACCACACACGTATGGGTATGATGAAAAAAAAAATTTTGAGTTTCAGTTCTAAGTATGGGGAACCCAAAAATAAAAAAACTACTTACTAGATCTCGTTCAAACCAATTTTGAGTGAAAGTTTATATGGTAATGTACATCATATATTTTTTTTAGTTTTATCATTCTCTTATTTTAGAAGTTACGGGGGGGGGGACACTTTTTACCACTTTGGAAGTGTCTCTCGCGCAAACTATTAAGTTTAGAAAAAAATGATATTAGAAAACTCAACATCATTTTTGAAGACCTATCCATAGATACCTCACACGTCTAGGTTTAAAGAAAAAAAAAATTGAGTTTCAGTTCTAAGTATGGGGAACCCCAAAAATAATTGTCGTTTTCAATTTTTGTGTAAAAATCTTAATGCGGTTCACAGAATACATCTACCTACCAAGTTTCAACAGTATAGCTCTTATAGTTTCGGAAAAAAAAGGCTGTGACATACACGGACAGATAGACAGACAGACATGACGAATCGATAAGGGTTCCTTGTCTTTGACTACGGAACCCTAAAAAACGGTTATTTACTCTGTAAAGCTTCCTTTACACGAGGCAAGAATGACTACCGTAAATAAAAAAATAATAAAACATCCTTTTAGCAGCGACCACGCTCTGCTAAAATGTGCCACAGCACTACAACAAGACAAGAGCTAAATACTACAGAATTCCTACATATTGTTATCACCCTACATATAAGATGAACAGTGAACATCCGTCGCCAACTCTCGTAGTTTATTCTTGCGTAATATCTCCTAATTTGTTGATCTGCTAACGAGAAGATAACACCATTCCGTCCCATCTACTTAGCGCTGTTCTAACTAACTGTTCAGTATTCCATGTTACCGTAATCTACTTAGCGTATTTACTGTTTATGTAATCTGTTGTCAAGGGAAGCCTCCACACGTTCAACACTAACGTACAAGCTTTCTTCGAAGAGTAACAAAACCAGCCAGAGTTCAATCAATCAAGTATAACCTTGATTTCAATCTCCGTAGTACATAGAATACGACGGAAACCTAAAAATATTTTGTTTTATACTTCTTTGAATGATGGATCAAGCAGTTGGCCCACCGGATGTTAAGCGGTACCCAGTGCCTATGAACAGTGCATTATCTCATAGGTCACGTCCACCTAGTAAGCGCCTTATGCGGCATTGCATTGCGCCCGCCACCCTGAGACATAAAGATGAAAAATCTCATGTGCCTGTAATTTCACCGACACCCATATACCCTTCAAACCGAAACACAGAAATGCGAGCACTACTGCTTTGCGGCAGAAATAGGTATGGTGGTAGTACTTCCCCGGACGAACATTTTCACAAAAAAAAACTACCATTACTATAAGTGCGTGTTGCCAGTGATGACAAAGTCGTGTTAGTTACACCACTTATAACTCAAGATCGGCTGGACCGAAGTTAGTTATCTCTTTTTTGGAGGATTCTTCTCCGCTCCGAATAGCAGAATAAGTAATAAGGGGGGGTTCACCGGGGGCTACCTCCCGGCTATACTATAAATCTGGCTGAAAAACTACTTATACCTTTACTTATTGATTGTGAAACAAAGCCTTAATCTCATTTCTATCGAGCAAAGCCGTTTAGTTTAATTTTAACTTTATCTTTAGTATTTAATGTAAACAAACAGGCCTTATTCGTTTCAAGTTTTGAACCCCCATTGTCAGTAAGATAACAAACGGTGGTTCTAATTAATGTGGATACCGCTTTGTGTAAAGGTACGCATAATGTATGAAGATACCGGTATGTCGGGTACCGGTATTCAGGCTGTACGCCGCATAAGATACCGGTATGTCGGGTACCGGTATCCAGGCTGACCGCCGCATAAGATACCGGTATGTCGGGTACCGGTATTCAGGCTGTATGCCGCATAAGATACTGATACGTCAGGTACCGGTATTCAGGCTGTACGCCGCATAAGATACCGGTATTCAGGCTGTACGCCGCATAAGGTTGCTACATAGGTGATATTTGAAACTTTACAATAGTTGGTCTTGTTCATTGTAATGTTAGTATGATCTGCAAATATTTGTTCTGGGTCTGAATTGTTTGGTACCATGGTACTCGTACTTCCTGATACACACGATAGAGTAGATTTTAGTGCGGGTACGTCGTATACCCTGCCTACCAACTTGCAAATATTTCACAGAAGTTTTCATTGAAATGCGTTCCGTAATACGTAGAAGCAACACTTTTTCTGTACCATAAAGTAGGGTAATGGGTATTTGATTTTGACCTATCTGTCGATGTCAATGTCAATTGTCAAGTTTTTTTTGTAAAACATTTAGTTTGTTAGTTTAGTTATAGGCATTCCGAAGAATATGTGACATTATATAAATATGATGTTGCAATCCGTAACGAAGTCATAGGGGTCAGAATAGTTCAAGTTGTTTCGAGAAAAAATATGCAATGGTACGGATTCGCGCGCTCGAGTTGGGGAGGCACTGCCGTGCCCTCAGATCAACGAAGCAACAAACAAACAGAAGGGGTTTTCTCGGCTTTTTTATGAACCTAGCTTTCAAAATAAAGTGAAATGTGCAAGTCAATAACGTAGTGATATATTATTGTGGTATTTTGTTACTATTACACATGAATATCACACAAAAGCACAGACAATGCATTTGATAATTTTGACAAGTATACTTGAGTCAGCGCCATCTATCAAGCCAAATTGACTACTATTTTTAAAAATTCGAAAATGAAAAGCCCTCATTGAGAAATAAGTAATGCCGTTGATATCGAACCAATAGTTATTTCAAACAGCTATTTTCTTTGTTTCATTCCTTCGACAAGCATTTCGTTCTAGTGGTTAGATTGAGATAAATGATCGTGTGCCACACGTGGGGGAAAGAGACGTCCAATTTACGGAGACATCAGGAAGAAATAGATAGATAGATATTACATTTTAGATAGTGATCTGCAGATGTGTTTACCTACAACCTAGCTTACGTTGAAATAAAAGCTTACAAAGACATGTAGAACCACGCATAAGTAATATTACGTAACAGTCACAAAGTTGCATGCCTCTAAATAATCCGCTAAAGCTATTCACAAACGATTTCCGTTGAGAGTTCCTAAAAAATGCTTCGAATATGTTATTTTTTAAATCATTTTCAAATGGGAATATAAGCTCTTGAAGTTGATTCAATATGGCTATATCAGCACGAGAGCCATCGTGACATACCTAAATCTGTATTTCATCATTTCCTAGGACAGCTCCAAAATACATACAATAGGCTTATCAGAAGCTCCATTCAAGAAATGGCCTAGATTATATCCTCCTACGCCTGCACCTACGCGACATTTACAAATACGTACTATCAAAAGATTGGAATAATGAAAACAAAATAAACATGTTTACGGAACTGTTTTTGTAGGTACAGACCGTTCATCTGTGAACGAGCTATAAGTTTTCTCGATATACGAGTACCTACGCTTGAATTCGGATGTATTTTAATGATATTATAATGCTTCGAAGTACTTAGGTCGTCCGATGCAAGATTGAATCTACTGACTGCGTGTGGAACCCGCACGAAAGTACATATGCACTTTTACTTGAAAAGGTCGACCAGAAGGCCTTCTTTCGATTTCTTTACAAGCGTCGTTACGGGTATTACTCTTACCTGTATCCCACTAAGTTTCTACTGGACTGCCTGGGGTACAACTCGCTGGAGGTTAGACGGGCTAACGAGCAAATCGTTATGGTCTGCAAGATTTTCCGTGGCAGGATAGACGCTTAGGACTTGAGTGATGAGCTGTGTCGATTCTTTGTTCCGAAAAAATATTGTGCAGCTTGGAAGCATAGGTTGTTCACTGTACCGTTTTGTCGTACGGTGGCTCGAGCTTTGTCACCCGTACCGCGGGCCCTCGCTGCGCTCAATGCTCTCCTGGACGCTAGTCCTGAGTGTGATTTGTTTGCGGATGGCTGGACGAGGATTTTGTCAGAATGGTTCTGTGAGCGTGATGTATAGCTATGTGTTTAATTTATACTATTTAAATGTTATTTGGTAATTAAATTATTATCTTTGTGTTTTCTGTGTAACTGACATTTTATTGTTATGATTATCTTTTAATTAAAATTAAATTAAATTAAATTAGCTTTGTGTAGAATGTGACTGTTTCAACCATGCTTATGCATTTGAATGAAGGAGGGCTTTCCACTAGCTACCTATAAGCGACTACATTTTTGAGGAAAACAAATGTTAACCATTTACTAACATTCCGTTTTTGTATCCATCAATTGCAAAAAAACCGTGCAATTTAAATGTACTGTCTATATTGTTGCCTCATCTCCCAGGGACTATAAAGATGGAATTCCAACTGCAGCATCATTTGTCTATGTCCTCTCGAGTCACAAGTTCTTTCTCCGCCTCCCTAGGGAATAATTTTCTACAAGATTATGACCGCTGACAGGTAAAATGACTAGTGCGGAAAATGAGTTCAGGAATCGGTAAGAAAAAAAGCCCCTTTCAATTTGTATGTACATGTATTGAAACACTATACTGACAAACTGTGTATTATTACAAATATGTAAAGCACACGGAAATATGTTTACTAAATAACTTTCAAACTAAACTGAGTCTTGAATATCTCAGCACTCATAAAACTAAGTTTAAGCTCTCAAAGGCCCGCGTTTTCACCCGTTGACATTCTTTGTTGTTTAGTTAGAGAAACTCTTTGTATTTGAACTACAAAGATCTTTGTGAGAATATGAAAGCGCAGAATGATTGCAGTTTTGTGGAGCGAGCTTTTCATAATGTTAAATGATAGGGTAAATAATATCGCAGTAGAATGATGTTTATTGAAAAGAGTGATTATTTAGATGAGAACCAAAACTAAATTCAATCACTTGTGAATGATCAGTCAGCCAAAACTCATATCTTCTTCTTAGTCGTTTTCTTCATTACTGAAGGTCGTGCCGTCTTGAAATGCTTTGGTCTTTTGCTTTCATTACGAGGTTCTTAAGACGAATAGTGCAGTGGTTTCCGCTTGCCTTCTGCACCGCAGTGAGGATTATGACAGTCAGTATGCCCTGCTGCCGGCGTCCAACATCCGGACTAAGTGACACATAGTGCCCGGACCCCCTATCTCTATCTATATCCCCTATCTCCCTATATCCCTTACTGATTGCTAACTCATTTACGTGATATTAATTTCATTCGAGCAATACTAAACAACTAATACCTACTTCAGAGAAGTGTGTATTACAGTTTATTATAATATAACAAGTTAGGTACCCGTATATTGTGATGATAATGAAAATAACTGTCACTCCTGAAATCACAAGACACCGATTAGTACAAGAACATCATTAATTATTGTAGCACGTTCCAAATGTAACCTATAATATTTATACCCGTTTATAACTTTTAGACATATTGGATTGGTCTATTGTATACATAGTACTTTCATATTTTTTTCATCCGAATATTTAATGCTCGAAAACGGTTGATATAATTTTTATGTTCCAAATGTTTCTTATATATAATTTTGTTATGCCACAAGTATCATTTACCAGAAACACTATTGTCAAACTATCAGTATTTTTAGGGTTCCGTAGCCAAATGACAAAAAACGGAACCCTTATGGATTCGTCATGTCTGTCTGTCTGTCTGTCCGTGTATGTCACAGCCACTTTTTTCCGAAACTATAAGAGCTATGCTGATGAAACTTGGTAAGTAGATGTAGGTATTCTGTGAACCGTATTAAGATTTTCATACAAGAATAGAAAAAATAACAAATTTTTGTGCTTCAATAATGATATTGAGCTTTCTATTATAATTTTTTTCTAAACTGTTTGCGCGAGAGACACTTCCACACTTTGGTAGCCCAAGTGGTAAAAAGTGTCCCCGTCCCCCCCCAACCCTTAAATTCTAAAATAAGAGAATGATAAAACTAAAAAAAAAATATGATGTACCATGTAAACTTCCACCGAAAATTGGTTTGAACGAGATATACAGTTGTGGTCATATAATTAAGAACGATTTGAAGTTCTAGAAGTTTTTTATTTAAATCGTATCATACACAGAGATGTGTACCTTCTGAGAAGCAACTAGTTATGTTATATAATAGTCACATTAATAGAGCAACCTGACTTAAGAATAAAGTATGAAATCGCTAACTATTTTTTGCACATTTTATTGATTTTATCAAAGTAACACATTCAAATAGTACTGAAACTGGACAAATAATTAAGAACGATTTATTTAACTGCTCGGGAATTGTTTTGTATGACATTTAGATTTAAAAAATCACAATATTATGTAGCACAGGAAACATAAAAAGAAATTTAATAAATATTTAACTAAAATTAATAGTTAATAGCATATCCACGGCTTTTAATTACAGCTTTACACCGGCGAGGCATTGACTCTATTAATTTTTGACATTTCGCAAGAGAAATAGAGTTCCATTCTTCTAAAAAAACGTCATACAGCTCTCTTAAATTTCCACACTTTGTATTTGAAACCTTTTTCTTTACTTCAAACCACAGATTCTCTATTGGGTTTAGATCTGGACTGTTAGCAGGCCAGTCTAAGACAGAAACTAATTGCGCTGTAAGAAATTCCTTTACGTGTGCTTTGGATCATTGTCATGCTGGAATGTCCAAATGACCGGTAGAACGTCTTCAGCGTATGGTAACATTGTTTCTTCCAGTATATTTTTGTATTGGAACTGATCCATGTTACCTTCTATCAACTTTACAGGTCCTACACCATGTCCAGAAAAGCAACCCCAAATTTTCACATTTCCACCACCGTGCTTTAATGTAACTTTCGTGTACTTTGGGTCGAATGCTGTATTCGGGGGACGTCGTACATATCGTTTTCCATCAGAACATACTCTGTTTATTTTCGTCTCGTCAGAAAAAAGAACATTTTTCCACTATTGCACAGTCCAGTTTTCATACTTTCTCGCAAATGCAAGCCGGGCTTGCCTGTGGCAAAGTTTTAACATGGGTACCTTTCTTGCTATCCTACCGTGCAATTTTTCTTCTACCAAACGTCTTCGAATAGTGCGTGCTGAGATTGCAGAAGGGTTGTTTTCACCAAAATATTATTTTCTAAGCTCATTGGACCCTTTAAAAGGATTTTGTTTTGCCATACGAACGATGTTTCGGTCATCTCGAGGAGTTGTTTTTCTCTGTTTAGGTACACGTGGAACATTCGAAGTAGTTTGATACGTAGCAAAATGCTTTACAGCGTGGAAAACCATCGTTTTTGAACATTGCAGATGGTCGGCTATCTTTTTATAAGACCAATTCTTCCGGCGAAGTTTTATTATTACTTCCCTTGTAGATTTATCACAACTTTTATTTTTTTCCCATTGTTTTTTCTAAAGAAGCAATCACCTTTAATCTTTTACAGCACGTAATGGCGCCAAAATTATACAAACAGTAACAAATCGACTGAGTGTTCTCTATTTAAATTTGAATAAAGGTATAAACTACTTAGCGTTCTTAATTACGTGACCAGCCAGTAATAAGGAATACTTTGTTTAAAAGTAGTGTAAAAAGTTTGCCTATTGATTTTTAGCCAATCATGTGTATCAATGAATACAGTGGTAATATGGAAATGTTTTACGATACCGAGAGAAATAAAAACAAATGCATACAATTAGTTTTGCATCTTAGTTGGAAAAAATCTTCCCTTTATATCAGCGTTCTTAATTATATGGCCACCACTGTAAGTAAGTAGTCTTTTTTAATACGTCATAAATCGTAAACCATCCAAGAACTTTTATATCATGTTACTTGCTGCTACCCTTCATGGGCGAGTCCGACTCGTACTTGGCCGCTTTTTTTCTTTTGACAGCAATATATTTTTAGCGAAGTTTTGAAAGACCGAAGTAACATAAGCCATTAGAAAATAATACTTGACTACAATTAAGTTTCCAAAAAAAGTAAACGGAAAAATCCTTCTAAGTCCTTGTACTATTATTTATGCTGTGTTCTAGGGCAGATCCGAGACGGAAAATGTTGGTAAGTTTTTTTACCTGTTTGATTTTTTGGGTCAAATCTATTAACTGATTTTTTTAAATGCGTAACGAAGTGGATAGATAGATAGGTAGATTAACACTTTATTGTACACCAAAAAATAATAATAATAAAAAAAACATAATTAAAAAATGGTTAACTAAATCAAATATATATCCTGGATCAAATATATATGTGGATATCCTGTCTTGGCATTCGTGGTTTTTTAATGTGCAAAAACTTAAAAGTTGCTTGCTTGCATGATTGCTTGCTTGCTTGTAAGCCTGTTGCCATGCTTATCGAATGTTAGCCCGAGTGCATGCTTGATTGCCTGCTTGCATGCCTACTTGCTTGCATGTTTGCTTGTTTGATTTTTTGCTTGTTTGCTTGATTGGTTGCTTTTTATTTGTTTTTTAGATTTTCTGAAATATGTTTTTATGTGTAATTAAATGGAAAAACAAACACGTAGGAAAGTTAATAATCTGGTTTTTGTAACCGCGGCAAATTATATTGTTGTAGGACAGTTAAAAATATTTCTTTATTACGTATGGAAATTCTATTATAAACGACGAATATGTGGAACAATAAAGGGTTAAACCTTTTCTGGAAATTTAAATTTGTAGTTAAAACTTAGGAGTTGAGATTGGTAGGTCGTAGGTACTTATACAACATTCGTGGGATGAATCCATGGGATCAATACGGAACCACCCTACCTGTGCTCTGTACAACTGATGATTTCCAGATACAATATGACATACCTCTAGATATGTCTCGAGGACATCACTATAGGGATCAGTTCTGACTCTTTGTATAATGTTACAAAGTACCATCTTGGTTGAAACAAGTTAGTTTACAAAATATTGAAACAACAGTGTCAGAAAACTTCCAAACCGATTTTCTCTAAACAATACTTACTACCAAACAAACGCAAAAAAACTACGGTAGCTATTATGGTACCTTTATGTTAAACTACGGTAGCTACTATGGTACCTTTATTATGAACTACGGTAGCTACTATGGTATCTTTATTATAAACTACGGTAGCTATTATGGTACCTTTATGTTAAACTACGGTAGCTACTATGGTACCTTTATTATGAACTACGGTAGCTACTATGGTATCTTTATTATAAACTACGGTAGCTATTATGGTACCTTTATGTTAAACTACGGTAGCTACTATGGTACCTTTATTATGAACTACGGTAGCTACTATGGTATCTTTATTATAAACTACGGTAGCTATTATGGTACCTTTATGTTAAACTACGGTAGCTACTATGATACCTTTATTATGAACTACGGTAGCTACTATGGTATCTTTATTATAATTTACGGTAGCTACTATGGTACCTTTATTATAAACTACGGTAGCTACTATGGTACCTTTATTATAAACTACGGTAGCTACTATGGTACCTTTATTATAAACAACGGTAGCTACTATGGTACCTTTATTATAACTGGCTTCAAAGCATAACACCTAATTTGCAACGGGGTAATATATTATATGAATATTTAGAGAAGAAAGCGACCCAACCGCTGAAATAGCCATGAGTATTCTTCACTGATTTACAAAGGAATATTAACGTAGGTACCTACCTCACCGTGGCAAAGCTAAATTGGTCCAATCTCATCAGTCAGGCTCCGTTACTGCTACGTAGCTCGGGCGTGGCGGCGCGGCGTCGAAGTGAGTCGAGGAAAACCAAACACTTCTATTAAAACTGAGGTCAGTTTTAAGACGATTCGTTTTGCCGAAACTCAAAATAGACCTTTTTGGAAAGCCTACTCCTCCTACAATAATGGCCCAAATAATTTTAAAAAAATCATTTAATAGGTATAATATAGGCAAGAATAGAACTATATGTTTTTATTTTTTAAATTGCTGTTGCTTTTGACAGGAAAAAATAAAACATTGTTCCCTATAATTTACGCAAGAATTCCTACTCCTTCCAAACGCCTGCAGCTATTTTAATGATTCTTTCACAATATTATAGACAATTTACAGACTTTACACATGATATGTTTACAATTTCAAAAATAATTATCATTTTTAAACAATAAAACAAAAACTGTAAAACGAGCTGCCACGGGCGGTTCGACCGCGGAAGTCAGTCCGGCCCAAGCGTTCGCACGGGGTACCCGCGTCACTTATTTGCTCCGCTCCTATGAGTGCCACCGACTGGTTCGGGCACAATAAGACACGATAGCAGTTAGTGTACTTCATCGTAGTTTTTTATTTGTGCTTTGTGTTCCTTGAACAAAACATTGTAAATATTGATCGTTATCGTTTAGATATCTTGTTTGCGCGAGGACGGTTGTTGGTTTCTTATCTTTGACGACCTCTGTAGCGCGTCGGCGAGTAGCCGGCTGAGATGCGCATGGTTGCGGGTTCGATTCCCGCTGCGGGACAAATGTTTGTATGATCTGCAAATATTTGTTCCGGGTCTGGGTGTTATGGTACCATGGTACTCGTAGTTTCTGATACCTACAACACAGGGATGCCTTGTGTGGGATCAGGACTATGTATGTGACTGTTGGGTGTAATGTTATGTTATCTACTATAAGAATTAGTACGTATATGAAAAATCACGAATGAAAAATCTCGGAAGAAAAACCTTGGATGAAAAATCTCGAATGAAAAATCTCGAACGAAAAATCTCGACTGAAAAACCTCGAATGAAGAATTTCGAACGAAAAATCTCCAATAATAAATCTCGGATGAAAAATCGCGAATAAAAATCTTAAATGAAAAATTTTGAATGAAAAATCTCGAACGAAAAATCTCGGATGAAAAATCCAATAAAAAAAACCCAATAAAGAAAATCCAATAGTAGATAGATAGATAGATATAAAATACTTTATTGTACACCTTAGAAAATAATAATACGAACAAAAAGAAACAAAACTTAACAATATAATTATTATAGTAGGTAACAGTTACTGTATGTAACGCAAGAAAAAAACGCAAGCTGGCCACAGTTCTAAGGTTCAAATTAGGTTAGTAGGAAGGTTTTTTATGTAAACAACGAGTGCTCATTACGATGGTATGATTGCAAAATAGCGACTAACTCTTTTAACATCACTGAAAAAAAATATATCTAACTGTGTGCAAAAAGTGCACAGTTAAAATTAACACAGTTGCTACAACATATTTTTCATTGAGATAGAATTAATTTACACCGTTGGGGCAACTGCAAAAAACAGTTAGGAAGCAAACAGTAAATAAATATGTATAAACAGTTACAGGAACTTTTTGGTCAATAATAACAACGTATGCTGGCAGTAATTTAAATTTCAACGGTTAAACATCAGTCCGGATAAGACAGTAAAATGAACTGTTTTACTTTAACTGTTTTTTTTTCAGTTATGCTAACGTGTTTAATGTGTTGGCTCCATTTTAACCTCGCAGAACGGTAACTTTTATCGGTTTTCGGGATACTCGAACTGTATTTTTTTTTCAGTGATGCATCAAAATAACTGTAAATACCACCAGCCAAAAACGATTGATTTCAAACTAATTAAAATGATCAACTAAGGTATTCAAAATGTGTGTTTACATTTTATGAAACCGGAAAACAAATTTCAACATAAAAAAACGGTAGGTACATGAAATCACAATTACACTTCATAAAAGGTAAATTAAGTACCTAGGTAGATATAGAAACACAATCACGATGGTAATTATTTCACACATACTTCGCTGCATAATTTGTGTAAAGTCGCTAACTTAACGGCCTTACTTGTGGCATACTATGGCAACACTGCTTCGTTGCTGAGGTACGGAGTTATATTTTGGGGCAATTCTACCAATAAAACTGAGGTTTTTTAAGGCACAGATGAGATGCATTCGATCAATGTTTGGTCTAAGACAGACAGACACGTGTAAGGGTGTTTTCAGGCAATGGAGAATTCGCAGTCTTGCCTCATTGTACATGTACGAAGTAGCAATCATTGTCCGGACGAATCATCAATGGTTTGCCCAGTACCCGGTTGGCAGTCGCCTAGAGGGTCGCCTGCGTAATCATTAAGGTAAAACAGCCTTATTACGGCACAGTGTGTTCGGCATGGCATGTCAGAGGCCCTCGGGCAGCTTGACAAACTCTGACACCAGAGGCCAGCACTACCTCATACGAAACGACGACGATGGCGCCTATCCTTTACAACAAGATTCCTTTGTCAATACGCACCGAAAACAGTATGGTGCTTTTAAAAATAATCTAACGAAGCTTTTAGAAGAAAAGATTTATTACTCGATTAATGAATATCTAATTGTCAAATTTTATTGTATTACAATCTAATTTATATCTGCTAATTTCAATGTCATTTATGTTTCATATTATTTGTTTGTACTTTTTATTATTATTGTTTGACATTTATTAATTAATTTTGTTTTTACTTGTATAAAATGTTGTAGGCCAGACATGGCAGACTATAGATGCACATTAAGACCTTAACACCAACAAATGTTACCACCTAGATCTAACAGCAACAAATCATTTATCATTATCAGTATTTCACCCGCAGTAACTTATTTATCCGTGTCTTTAGGTAGCACTTCACTTCACTTTAGCCAAAACTGCTGGACTTGAAACTTGAAACTTGCAGTGTGTATTATTTTTAGGGCGAGATTTTTCTTTCGAGATTTTTCGTTTGAGATTTTTAATTCGAGATTTTTCAGTCAAGATTTTTTATTCGAGATTTTTCCTTCGATATATTTAATATTCGAGATTTTTCATTCGAGATTTATTATTCGAGATTTTTCATTCAGGGTTTTTCATTCTAGATTTTCCATTCGAGATTTTTCATTCGAGAATTTTCATTTGAGGTTTTTCGTTCGAGATTTAATATTCGAGATTTTTCATTCGATCATTATTTATCATTTCGCCCGCAGTAACTTATTCATCCGTGTCTTTCAAATTCAAATTCAAATTCAAAATCTTTATTTCAGGCTTACTGAGAAATGCACAAAACCTATACAGTAAGCCCATATCAACATAAATACCTTAGAAACTAACATACACATAAAAACACTATATTACTTAATCTAACGCGCATCTTTAGGTAGCAATATCACTTTAGCCAAAACCGCTGGACTTAGACTTGAAACGTGCAGTGTGTATTATTTTAAGGGCGAGATTTTTCGTTCGAGATTATTCATTCGAGATTTTTCAGTCGAGATTTTTCATACTAGATTTTCCGTTCAAGATTTTTTATTCGACATTTTAATTCGAGATTTTTAGTCGAGATTTTTCGTTCGAGATTTTTCATTCGAGATTTTTCATTTGAGAATTTTCATCCGAGTTTTTTCGTTCGAGATTTTGCATATACGTACTTATTCTAATAGTAGATAACATAACATAACATAACACCCAACAGTCGCATACGTAGTCCTAATCCCACACAAGGCATCCCTGTGATGTGGGTATCAGAAACTACGAGTACCATAACACCCAGACCCGGAACAAATATTTGGTCCATTGGTGTTTACCTGGTTGGGTATTCAGGAATAAACCGTTATGAACCAATAAAACTACTTGGTATGTAAAAAATAGGTACTATTATTTATATTTATATTTATGGGCTCTGTCTACACTTTCGGGAAAAAGGCGTGTGTCGTCTATGTATGTATGTATGTATGTATATTTATTAGTTCATTAGTCCATAATGGTTTTGCCTGACCTAAAGTAAATATATTTTATTGTACATAATTTGATTTTTCTTCCAAAAACCTGTTGTCTTACTTCTTAATCCAAGGGACAGTGTACATTTTTCATTATCTACTATACTAGGTCTAGACAGGACTAACAAACAAAGCTAAGGAAAATCAACAATGCCGCCAGGCATATACTATACAATAGCGCATAATTTCCGATGCTCAAAATCAAAAGTGCGCGAGTTCTCACACACAACAAACTAGACAACTGATATGACTGCATGACTAGAGCATCTCGTGCCAAACCGCGGCTGCCGCCTGCCGCGCGCCGCGGTCTGCATGACTAGCGCGACGCGCTCCACGCCGCGGCCGGCGCCCGCTGCCACGCGCGCCGTTCGCCGCGATTATTCATTGTTTCTGAATATTGTGCCAATGTTTATGCATAGCGTGTGGTGCGGGCTCGGGATGCAACATTTCCTAGGCTCCGCCCAGATGCCCAAGGACGTTCGAGGCTATAATCACCTGTCTTTGGGAAAAACACAGTAAGCCGCGCCGCCACGCGCCGGGGCCGGCGTAGGCGCCTACTGCTTATGACTAAATAAAAAGGACATGTGCGAGTGAGACTCACAGACGAGTAAGTTGGTTAAGTTAGTAATTAGTGGTATGTATAAGTTTTTTATAGCGAAATAAATATATTTGGTTTTGATTTGAGACTCGCACCTTGAGGTTTCCGATCCGTGAATTATTTCCAAGTCAAATCACTAATTACTTCGCCGCCATTTTAGGGGTAAAATAGTTGAAGTTCCTCAATTTTATTCCTTCTTCTTTATTTGTGCCACAAAGCCTCCTTAGCAATCCATAGTTTTGTGAGGTTATCGGAAGAGCCCTAATTTAGTTTTTTTTGTATTATGACTAAATAAGTTTTAAAATAACTGATCCGCTAACACTTCTTATCCAAGATAAGTCAATTTAAAATATCCTTTCAATATCGACTTTAGTATCCTCTTTGTTCTATCCACATTCAGGTACTACCACCTCATATCCGGCCGGACGGTTATCGGATAAACCATAAATGCTGATTTATGCAAGCTCCTGAGTGGTCCACTTGAGGGTAAATACTAGATCGCGCCTATACGTATGAACGTAGGCACTAAATATCTACTGATATGATCGCACTCACTTTGGACATTCGTTTCGTTTCGTTTCGTATGAGGTAGTGCTGGCCTCTGGTGTCGGAGTTTGTCAAGCCGCCCGAGGGCCTCTGACATGGCTTATAGAACTGGGACCGAAAGCTTAACGTGCCCTCCGAAGCACTTAGGAGATAAAAAAAAACTTCTTTTAAAAAGCTTCTTCCGTTGTCATCTTTCTCTAACCATCAGAATCAGCTCGCGTCACCATAATATTGAATTGTCATCGCAACTTGACAATAAAAAAAGCAGTTCGATCTGTGGGTAGGAACAAATTAAGTTAAAATATTTTACCAAATACTAACAAGTGAAGTTAAATAAAAGTAATTATTTATAAATACGTGGGGCGCATGCAAGAGGAGTGTGTCGTACTGTCGCCGAGGAAACAGGAGGTAAACAGCACCACGTTTTTGGTTTTTAAATTTTACTAGGGCTGGGAAAATGTATTTTATACTTTTCAACACACTTGAACATAAAGTGGCTCTTACATCACCGCAATTAGGCACATAATGATACCTATTATCATACTGTGACGTTTTCATTGCTTTTATTCACTAGTGAGTTATAGAGACAGTTGAACATTTACACATGTGTGTGCATTTCTGTTTTATTATTATTATCTTCACAAGTGTGTTGAAAAACGTCGTATGATACACGTGTGTATTGATGATTATCGTCCTCGGCTCTCTTAAGACCCTAACCTAACGGCTCGGGTCTCAATAGCACCTCAGCTGTAATCACGAACATTACACACTTGTACCATAATGTACTATTATAGTACGCTTTTAAATCGTAGTAATCAACAAAATAAAACTCTGAAATCTTGTGTGTGCTGTGAAATTAGTGCATAATCAGAACTGTGAACTGCAACATGTTACTTTTTATTTGAAGAAGGAGTTTCGTTATCCACCTATCTCCTTCATCACCCTAGCTCGTTGTCATCATATTTTAATGTTGTAATCGGAACTTGACAGGTAACCTTAGCAACTTAGGCCTCAGCAACATTTCAGTTCAATGGTTTGGGTGGAAATGGTTTAAAAATTTACTGCAACATTTGTACCGAATAGGCAGACAACGCGCAGTAAGCAGGCATACGAGTACAAGAAAGTGACTTAATTATTACAAAGATTTTGGTAAAAAATAAAGTATACAAGCAATTATAAAATGTGTTCGGCATGTGCTGATCAAAATGAGCCTAAACACGATATTCTATTATCATCGAGGAGTTCAGTTGTACACCGTCTCCATCATCAGATCAGCTCACTGTCACCATAATATTGTATTGTCACCGGAACTTAACAGATGCTTTCAGCTTAATCGGTCGAGGTTAACTGCTTTAAAATTTAGTTTCAAGATTTATTCCACACCTATTATTTATTCTGTGCCCAAACTAACTTAATAACAGGTCAAGTCAAATAAAAGCTTTTAAAAACGTATTAAAATAGACAATGCGATACCAAATCTTGACAGGCTTATTATCTGATGGCTCACATTGAGTCTGAGCGCACGCAGGCATAGTACGAGTACGTATTATTGAGTCTGAGCGCACGCAGGCATAGTACGAGTACGTATTATTGCGCTCTATACAATAATTTCCCGCTGACTTTACCTGAGGGTCGCATAGACCACTTTAAAGATTAGACTATCATTTCGGTGAGAGTTCCGTGAATACGAATAGATAACGAGAATTATATAACATGGATCCGAAATATTTAGGTGTGAAGAAGGTACCTTAAGGTTGAACAATTTGATCGTGTTTAGTGAGGGAATAGTGGAATAAGCCATAGTTTTTAGCTATGTTTGGTGGAAATTGATTATGGAGCCGTTTTTAGGATCATCATTTCCAAACAATTTCTGCATTAAATGCACTCCGTAATGGCCTTTGTTGCACGTCACTCCGGAATGGCCTTTGTTGCACGTCACTCCGGAATGGCCTTTGTTGCACGTCACTCCGGAATGGGTTAAAATTTCAATGCGGTTTTATATGGTGTTTGTTAATTGTTTTTGTATCTATGTTTGGTGAAAATGCTTTTGGAAGACAACTGCAAGGAATTATAGATGATAGCACGTAATTTTTTACCTTTGATGAAATCTAAGACATCTGGTCGCCGATTTTCGCCCATAAATGTTCCTTTTTCCAATTTTAATGGAACACTGAAAAAATACCACTTTTTTATAAAATGAACTTGTAAAAATACTTATTCCTTTTCAGTATACTTGTATACTAAGCTCCAATACTTCCTGAAACTCAACAACCAACAAGCAATTAAATTGAGCTCTCATAACGGATTTTCGTGTTGGTTCAAATTTCGACTAATTTACAAAGACCTCTGAGAATTTCCCAAGAACCTTAATGTATAAACTTTTTGTTCGACTTCAGGGAACGAAGGAACCAGAGAGGTCTTACAAAAATTGGTGATAACTCAACATTCTTAACAAGGCGGCACACTCTTTCCTATCAATATGACTCCTGTTCATATATTGGTACCTACAAAACATATATTCATTGGTAGAGGAAAATATCTAATTGGGTTTGTTTTTTGGAATAAATTTGTATGGTTTGCTTACCGAAGATTTAATAATTTGGTTCCAAGAATTCACTTCCTTTTTTATTAAATAAAAATAAAAATGTATTACAACAACAGACCGGGATCTATCAGTACAATGGACCAAAGCCAAGGAATCTATTATAGTAACTACTACAAATTTAACATACTAAATTATATCAATGTACATAATTTTCACTAGAAACGGGATATTTACCATGATTTTTGAGTTTTAATAAATGTTCCCGATATTTCGGCACAGTTGCATGCGCCATGATCACGGGAGAACTAACTAAAGTCTTTGCGAGTAGGTGTTATTGGCAGATATATCGATCTACCCTCTTTCTCACTCTTTTATTACGAACGATACCACTACCATCGGTTTCATTGTCACACTTCACCACAACTCGACACACAACACTCACGGTATCCGGACGCGTAGCAGGTACCACACTTTTTTGATTCTTACACATTCTCACCACAGGCTTCCATACTCCAGATAATTGAAAACCATCTTCTCTATTGAAATATCTGTACTTAGTACCTAATCTCAAAAGTTAAAAAAAAAACGTTCAAAAGATATATATCAATGTAGTTTTTAACTAAGCAGGTATATTGTTTCTATGACCATGATTAATTAGTAACGTTCCCACCACCGGGATTCAGACCCAGCTAGCACAACTGCTCTATAATGTAGTATAATGTGGAAGGGATAACATTGCATTCGTCTGCCGACCTCGCACACACACTTGGCAACTGTCCATATTATTACTACAGCCTGTTCACGTCCACGTTGTGTGTGAAAACCTGATATTTGAATGGTAGGTACGCATACATTTTTTCTTCTTGGTGAAACGAAATGTTCACAAGGAATTTATGTACTAAGATTAGTGGTGCACGGCATTGCTTTATCACAAAACACGCTGTTTGAAACTCAATCTCTACCTCTACTTTTGGTGAATTCGATTGTTTATCAATATGATGCTGTGCAGATTATTGGGTTAAAAACTAGATAAATAAAATCAATAAAATAAAACCGAGGGCATACTGTGAATGTTATCTATATTTTACGAGATATTCAATGGGTTTTTATAGCAGCGTTGTATAACGATAGCCGCTTGGGATTGACGATCAATAACGATTAAATGATGTGCCTTAATTTGTTCACCAATTTGACTCAAATAAATTCAAATTCAATTTATAAAAAAAAATAAGCACCCAACCGTTTTTTGTGTTACATTTAAATAAAAAAAAACGGAATTATGCAGGACAAAGACATGTTATGTCGTCGTCTTAATTTGATGGTTAAATTCAAACTTGAAGATTCAGCTTCAGTACTCAGTAGTACCCCAGATCCTATTAATCCTAAGCTGGTCATCATCAGAACCTGAAGCCTGATGTCAGAGAAAATTTTAATTTTGAGTCGAACTAAACGTTCTATTAGCAAATATGCCTGAATTCCCTTCAAAAAATTGTTGCGAGCTGATGATCCTGGAAACGGCTATACCAATTTCCACCAATCATAAATTATGAACCATCACGCAAACTCCATCTTTCGAAAAAAAAAAACACTTTGAAATCAGAGTTCCGGTTCTGCCGCTACGTGGCTACAAAGAAACACACATATACAAACTTATAACACCCTTTCTTTTTAGTAGGGGGTTATAAATAACTTACTCGTGGCTCTCCTGATAAAGACAGCACATTGTTATGTATTTTATATATCGGCAAATGTGTTTTCATATTATTGTTGACGGATGGTAACTTACATGGCTTTACCTCACTGCAGATATGATTAATATATTTACGAGGGAAAATATCATGAAAATATCTATTCAAGTGCGTTAAGTTCCTTGCTCCTGTTGCAGTGTAATAATTACTAGTGGTCTATAGCTAGATAGAGGAGCGATGGGGGGTGGTATGAACGTGGGGGAGACCCCACCTGTCCGCGACACATGACGTAATTACACTATGTCATAATTAGATGTTTTATATCACTCTTATTCGCACTGTGTATGAAAGGAGGCGCTTGCCGCACCCTACATTTCACCACATTAGTTCCCTCTTCCTTCTTCAGAGCCACATACCTACAAAAGGCAGTGTAATTAAATAAATAAATAATGCTGGACAGTTCACACAACATTATCTAGCCTCAAGCTAAGCTGAACTTGTGTGATGGGTACTAGATAACTGATATACTTAATACAATATATTACATAGATAGATAATTTTTATTATGCATAGGAAATACCCAGAACACCGTGAACAAATATCTGCGATCGCACAAATAATTGTTCCGAGGCGGAAATCGAACCCGCAACCTCCTGCGTCGCAGGCCAACCTTCGCCCGCCGCGATACAAAGGTCGTCAATTAGGAAATAACCACTGCGAAAGAAGACTCATGTTCGTTACAAATTAATTACACTTTGCAGCAAGCTATGGTAATAACTTTTTGGCTAAAGTGACGAATCCTTTTCATCAGAGGACGAGCAGGCTTACGGCTCAGTAGGTACCATCTTTACCTGATTAGTATACCTTCTATTCGTACTAAACGTTTCGGTTCTACCTTTATAATGCGAACTGCTAAGGAGTGGAATACACTACCGTCGTCTGTTTTTCCTGAAAACTATAATCTGGGTCTCTTCAAGGCTAGAGTGAATAGGTGCCTTCTAAACCTTTATGCTCCATCTTCGGCCACATCGTCACTTACCAACAGGTGAGATCGTCGTTGGCAAAGGTCTATCAATGTTAAAAATAAAAAATAAAACCTCTAAGTCTTACAAAATATTATCCTCGTTGTACTCGTGTATTCGGTTGTTCATGTTTGTTATCTGGTTGCAGATTGCTTATGTTTGTTATCTGGTTGCAGATTGGCTGACGGTGACGTGGGGGCAGGGCGGCATGGCGCTGCAGTCGGATGGAGACGACGTGGACTCCATCAAAGGAAGGTTAGTGACGTCACACTATGTTATGTTATGTCTATGTTACACTGGTTTTTTGGTAAATAAACATTATTATTATCATGATAACATAACATAATTAACAAAACACCCAACAATCAATACATAGTCCTGATCCCACACTAGGATTCCCTGTGTGGTAGGTATCAGAAACTACGAGTGCCATAAAACCCAGACCAGGAACAAAATATTTGCTGTTCGTACAAAAATTTGTCCCGCAGAATCGAACACGCAACCACATCATGTAATTATAATGAGAGGACCCGACAGCCATTCTTGGGAGGGTTCCGGCATCCCCGCAGTCTAGCCTCCCTTTGCCGTAGGAGCCAGCTGTATGTCTCTAGGTTTTCGCTGGACAGTGCCTCAGGTCAACAGCCGTTTTTCCCACAAACCTAACGCTCAACTCACACAATAGGAAAAAGTTTAAAAATAATAAGTTGTGCTTACAGCGGAAGCACTTCCTCTCGCTTCTAGTGCACCTCTCCAACATTCGAGGACTGTACTCTAATCTCGATCCGGTCCACCACCGCCTAGAGACCACCAAGCCATACTTGTTATACCTCACGGACACGCAGATTCCATGTCCTCCCGATACAGCATACCTCACATTGCTGTGCTCACTTTAAATCCAAACCTGGTATCTGTTTATTTGGTTGGGAAGACATTTGCTGTCTGCGTCATCGTGACCTTGAAGTACCTTTTTGCAACGTTTTATGTACTTTGGTGGTCACCGGCTTAGGTAAAATTATATATGCCAGTTTATATCGTTCGCACTCACCACGAGACAACGAGGTCGTTCAACTACATCTGTGAAACGGTGGATGTGGCCTAACAACGGTATCCTGATGCCCAACTGCCCAACTAATGATTATGTGGGAACTTTAACGCCCACCACCAACAGTGGCTGTTCCCATATCAGATCACTGACCATGCTGGGAGAAAAAAGTTTCAACTTAAACTCATGCTTAATCTCAGCTGTTTAATGAGGTTACCAGAATTCCTGATGTTGTGGGCCACACACCCAATTGCCTGGACCTTTTGCTGACTAACGAACCGGATCGCCACTCAGTATCAGTGCTGCCTCCCTTAGGGACCCCGAATTAGGAACATAAAACCTTTGAAAATAGGAACACCCGTTGCAACCTAGATCCTTGTCATGGAATGGTAGTCATTATAAGACCCTGCAGGAGGAAGACAAGTCATGTCATCTTAATTTGAACTTTGAGGTCAAACTTGAAGACTCGTGCCTGATGTTGACGAGAATGAATATTTTGAGCTAAAACTGGGTTCTAGCAGCAAAAAGACTGAGTTCTCAACACAACATTTTTGCGAGCTGATGATCATGGAAATGGCTACACCAATTTCCACCAAACATAGATAAACAACATCTCGCATACACCATTTTTCATACAAAAAACCGCATTGAAATCAGAGCATCCGTTCCGGAGCTACACGGCAACAAAGGAACATGCATACAGATATACATAAAGATACATACACCTTATACGTATGACGTCGGGGGTTAAAAGTACAAATTAAACAGTTGCGCTGTCTCAAGACCGCTGCAAACGATCCAAATATATACCAGACAAAAGCGTCTCCAAGATGCTGGCTGTATTGTCACGCTGAATGGCAATACTGATGCTCTGATTTAGATAAAAACCTAATTCTCGAGTGCAGCGTTACGTTAACGAATCAGTGACACAGAGTAGTAGTAGCGGTTGTACAAACAGGACTCACCGAAATAAACTCGTCCAACAAGAAGTAAAAATAACAATGTAATCGTATAAAGTTAGCTAAGTAACTTAAAATGAACTATGGAATTATTTGGTCTTGAATAGCCAAATAATTACATTAAATTACTTAATAACAAACCTAACTTTCTAAGTGCTTGTGAAATCGTTAATACAATTGAAACGAATTTCCAAAAGGATTGTCCCAGCTTCCACGAGCATCCCCATCCATCCGCGAACGTCCGGCTACATTTACCAACTCTCAAAATTGATTTTGTTTCCTGGGCTGGTTATTCTATAAGCCGAAGGAAATTGACATAAACTCATTCATTAAAACTTGCTGATTATCCTTTAGCGGATAATTTGAGTAACAGTTGAGCGGAGGGCCACTTGGCAGGTTGGTGATCATTTTTAAAGGAATTTCTTGCAATTTGCTCACGAAAGACGACAACAATACATTTATACACTTACTAATACGTACAAAGAGGTACCTAACGTATGTGGAATGTAATCTCCGGAACAACAGATCCGAATCCGAAAATTATTTCACTAAGAGGAAGCTACATTATTCCTGAGTACTACAGCTATGTTTAGGCTATTATATTATGCGACGCTATGTTAGCTTCCGCCTGTGGCTGCGCTCGTGTTCTGTGTAGTGCACTCAACTCCGTAACGGTTGAGCGGATTTTGATGATATTTGGTGGGGTTGATTTCCACGCTGGGGGCAGGAGAGGGGGGGAGGGAAGGACTAAGTTTTGTCTGGACACCACATGTGCAAAGCCATGGACTAGACTAGCACTTAATATAGGGTTTAGTTTGTGCATTTATAACTTTGAATCAGGTATTTCTTCGTTTGAGCATAGTAAGTAAGAAAGTAAGTAAGTATAGTAAGTATTTTGTCTTTTGCGGGCAGTTTCAAATTAAGAAATACGGAAAATTATAATGTAGGTAAGTTTACTTAAAAGGCTCTAGCATTTCCACAGTAGTCAATCAAAATTCGAAACTATTGTGTTGATAAATTATTGTTTTCTACCATCATAACGATTGTATGAACTAACATTCAAAACTTTTACAATGGGGATCCGTCATAGTAACTTTATTCCACAACAGTTTATCCTATCAAACGAGCATTATGAACCTCGGCCCGTCCATTACCCTTATCTTCAATCGGGCGGACAGTTTGTGTCGGCCTAATGTACTTTTTGAACGTTTTCTGCGCTATTCGTAATTATGACGGACACAGCTCATCGGTAATATTCATTACTATGTTATATAAGTAATTTATAGTTGGTTGTGGTGACGAGGCTTACAACAAGTTATTTGAATTTGGGGTGGCAAGCCTAAGGTCCCGCATTGCATAGTATTGTTAATTGTGCCCTTGATAACACCCACGGCAAGTCAACTCAGTCATGAAGTAGGCTGCGTTGTTGTCAATACTGTTCCATTGTCCTCAAGGTCAATGATGTTGGTAGCGCAGGACTCGATACGTTTTTGCAATCTCGTCTTTGACATGGCTTTATTTGTGGCAGTGAGGTGCGCTTATCTGTCTCTTCTGAGATGAATGTGATGGACATGGTGAGAATGCATTTATCATCACGAATTATTTATTTTAAAAAAAATTGCTGGAAACTTTAGTAATGCTTGCATTTGCACCGCCACAAAGCAGCCGCGTCTGGGTTCATCTAGCCGACCATTTGTGGCTGTAACCAGTGGTAGTCAAGACGTCTTCAATCCACTAGCTTTTATGGAAGTCTAGCTTATACCTGCAGTTTAAACAGCCTGCCGTGTGTAACCCTAGGGCTCTTATAGCGTGTCCAAAATGTAATTGACTTGAAATAATTAATATCCAAATGAGGATCAAACTTCGTTTTGTATGGAGCGGGCTAGCGGCACACTTCCTTTACACCCCGGCCAAGAAGCGAGTAGGTACAACCACCCGGTTTTAGTATATCTGTCAGCTAAGTTGGGACTTATTGTTCAAATTTCAGGAGCATCTTCACCATTTAGGAGTTATTAAAGACAAGTCAAAAGTTTGTAGGTATGTAGGTAGATATTTTATGCCAACTTTTTGTTTAGCAGATAGCATACCATGCGTGACAGGTTTGAGCAACCCACAAGACGCTCTGTGGGTTGCAGCCTAATATTGTATCTGTTGGATAAATAAATCCTTTCTCAGCAAATCTAGCAGCCACGTTCTTATCTTAAGTATAACATATATCTACATAGCATGCAAATAACCCATGTTTCAGCTATAACATCGTGTTTAATAGTCGACATGTGAGGCCGTTCATGTGATTTCAGTTGCGAGTAACAGATAATAACAGCGGATAGCTGCGCTGTGAGCTTTTACGACTTGTTTCATTTTTTGTGTTTAATGTTCTGGTGAATGGTGAAAGGTCAACCAGAAAATAATAAAATATAAATCGTGTATCTTGGTATCGCCACGGCCTGATTTGGCGAATAACTTTATACAGTCTAACACTTGTATTTATATGAGGTTAGTAGTAGAGCTTTTATGTGAAAGAGTTCGTCCGGGGATGTACTACCACCATACCTATTTCTGCCACAAAGCAGTAGTGCTCGCATTGCTGTGTTACGTTTTGAAGGATATGGGTGCCGGTGAAATTACAGGCACATGATACTTTTTATCTCTATAACTCAGGGTGGCGGGCGCGATGCAATGCCACGTAGGGTGCGTCCTAGGTGGACGTGACCTATGAGGTAATGCACTGTTCATAGGCAGAGGGTACCGCTTAACATCAGGTGGGCCATCTACTTGATCCGCCATACCAAGTTACCAAGTCCAACAATTTTTTATCACATCAATCTTCAATCTCTGCTCCGGGTATTAGTGATGCCTATGCGGGCCTGGTGGTGTTAGTGTCTAGTCATCCAGAATTCCGATCTTACCTTGCTACTAATAAACACTGAATATCCCTAAAATAGTTAAACCGAGATTTGTCTCTTTCTATCGAATTTGAAACTGAAAAAGACATAACAATGTGTAACTCCAAGGGTAATTCACGATTTATTTACGATTGAAGTTTTGGGTTCTAATTCCAGTAGCACAAATTCATTATCCACTTAAAAAAACGCACACAACGTGGTCTCAGAAGTGAAATCGTCGCATCGGTCGCAAGACCCTTTTTAGGGCTGCCAAACCCTGACTTAGTGCAGCATGATAGAAAGATCAAGAGAAACTATGCATGAACGAACATAGCGAACCTCTACGATCAACAAGTTAGTTTTATTTAAAAAACGCCCTAATTTTTTTCAGCGTTCCATTTAAATTGGGAAAAGGAACACTTATGGATGTACATCGGTAGGTAAAAAACAAATATATAATAATATACAGGGTGGGGCAAATTTTTGGCCCCTTAAGGGTAGCTAGCTACCTTTTATTTTGTAGTTAGGTTTTGTTCTAAGGAACCTTCGGTTTTAATAAGAAGAAAAAAAAATTGCCATTTTTAGATTTTTTAAAAAAACTACTGTTCACCCAAAAAATTACATTTGTTAAAAAACAACAAGTTGGTCAAACAATCGGCTCTATTTCCAACTAGGAACACTTTTCCCAAAGTAACATATCCAAACCAAATCGTAAGTTTTGGAAATAATTAAAAAAACCATTCCCATACATTTTCTATAAAAAAACGAGTAAGTGAAAACAACAATGTCACTCATTCAATGGTTCTTAATTTAAATCCGTATGTATCTACTTCTTTTTAGGGTTCCGTAACCAAAAATTACGGAACTCTTATAGATTCGTCATGTCTGTCTGTCTGTCTGTCCGTGTATGTCACAGCCACTTTTTTCCGAAACTATAAAAGCTAGGCTGTTGAAACTTGGTAATTAGATGTATTCTGTGAACCGCATTAAGAATTTCACAAAAACATAGAAAAAAAAACAGTAAATTTTTGGGGTTCCCAATACTTAGAACTGAAACTCAAAAAAAAAAAACTTCAAACCCATACGTGTGGGGTATTTATGGATAGGTCTTCAAAAATTATATTGAGGTTTAAAATATAATTTTTTTCTAAACTGAATAGTTTGCGCGAGAGACACTTCCAAAGTGGTAAAAAGTGTCCCCCCCCCCCCCATAACTTCCAAAATAAGAGAATGATATAACTAAAAAAAAATATGATGTACATTACCATGTAAACTTCCAATGAAAATTGGTTTGAACGAGATCTAGTAAGTATTTTTTTTTGAATACGTCATAAATCGTAATCCATCCAAGAACTTTTATATTATGTTACTTGCTGCTACGGAACCCTTCATGGGCGAGTCCGACTCGCACTTGGCCGCTTTTTTAAGTTGGTAGGCTAATTTTGAAGGCCTAGTCCCTACCTATGTTCGCTCTAACGACGATGGTTTGTACGTAAAAATGTCTCATGACCAAAATAAGAAACATACCTACCTAGTTACTTGTTAGTAGCAAAACACACCCATTTTATTGAGTTGAAATTAAAAAAATACTTGTTAGGTTAGTAAATAAATTGCTTTATAATAAAAATAAAAAATAAGTAAAAATATAATTCCTGATTATGTTCAAAGTGTAGACCATTTACAGATTGGCACGCGTTAACACACTTTGCGTAGCAGGCCTTCCTTCATGTAATGCATATTTTGCAATGCACTTAGAATGCCGTCTTTCAGTTCGGTGGGACTTTCGAAATGCACAGCGTATACCTTATCTTTCAGGTAACCGCATAGAAAAAAATCGCAAGGTTTTTATAACTTTCTTGTCTGGTAGTAGTATTTCTTCATTTTCTCTACGAAATGCTTCTAACGCTGGTTGAACACAACAGTTATTGTGAAAATAAGCTTTTATTAAGCTTAGCCGCTGTTGATACGTGTTATAACTGCAGGGATTTCAATATAAAAGACTATTTACGAGTTGGACATTGTTGTATTAACGCCATTTCACAATCAACTCACACACAGATAATCAAACCCACAGATCATACATAACACCTCCCCATTAAGTTTTAATTACTTTCTTTAATCATAATCACTCATTAACATCCAATAATCTCATTCCACTCTTCAGGTGGTGGTATCACTATATCATAATCTTCACTATCATTGCTTTGCTCACTTGCATCATCATTTCCAGGATACGGTGGTCTAGTCCTCAGTAGCTGATCTACGTGCCTGCGATGTCGATCTCCTCCTTCAGCCTCCACCTCATACACCGATGGTTCCCGGCTGCATATTATCTTTCCCCTTTGCCACTTTTTATCTGTATTGTAAAGCCTCATTAAAACTGTATCTCCTTCATTAAATGTTTTGTTTTGTACATGATCTTTCTCCTTCCTTTCCTCTTCCTCTGCACAATTGTCCCCATCCGGGTGAATTTGTGTGACAGCTGTTCTAAGTTTCCGGCCATTAAGCAATTCTGCCGGTGTCTTACCTGTCACTGTGCTTGGAGCAGTTCGCATTTGAAATAGCATTTTCGCTATTCGCTCTGCCCAAGGCATGTTAGGAGATTGTTTTTTGAGCTTTGCTTTAATCGTTTGAATGGTTCTCTCGGCCTGACCGTTTGTGGCGGGGTGATATGGGGCACCTGTTAGATGTTTGATTGAGTTATCTCAGCAAACTCCTTAAATTCACTTGAAGTAAATGCCAGACCATTATCAGAGACTATTATATCAGGTAGGCCATTATCTGCGAACGCTCTTCTAAGTATTTCAATCACAGTTTTACTAGACATTGAGGGAACTATTTCTATGATTGGCCATTTGCTATAGGAGTCCACTATCACTAAAAATGTCTTGCCTAGAAATGTTCCCATGAAATCAATATGTACTCTAGACCTGGGCCTTCTAGCAGCTTGCCAGGTGTGTTCAGTTATCGGTGGGTTGTTACGCCCAAGCTGGCACAAGTCACAACCACTTATTAGGTCCTCTATGTCTTTATCTAGTGTAGGAAACCATAGGTACCCTCTTGCCATCATTTTAGTTTGGACCATACCACTGTGTCCTTCATGTAAAAGATTCAATATCTGTTTCTGTAACTTTGTAGGGATGACCACTCTATTAGACCACATGACACAATCTTTGTTCAGTGATAGAAATTCTCTCCTTCTGTGGTACGGTAGCAATTCTGAGTTCTCAATCTTCTGTGGCCAACCATTCAATAGGTAAAACTTTACCTTTTTCAAAATGTCATCTTTATCAGTTTCTTTGGCAATCACTTTTGAATTAATAATGCTGCTGCCAATTTGCTCGATAAGCATCACATCTTCGCCTGTTTGTACCTTACTTGGTGTTGGCCATCTACTAAGGCTGTTAGCATCTCCCATGTCTTTACCAGGTCGGTATTGCAAATCATAGTTGTATGTATTCATGATCATTGCCCATCTCAGCATTCTAGGTGATACTAACTCTGGGATAGGCTTGCTTCTTCCAAATATCCCTAGCAGAGGTTTATGATCAGTGTAAATTACAAACCTGCGACCCAACAAGTACTGCCTGTTTTTTTTAAGCCAAACATTATGGCTAGGGCCTCTTTATCAATTTGTGCATATCGACGTTCATGTACTTGTAATGTTCTTGACCCCATTATAACCGGTCTCTCTGTGCCATTTTCCATTTTGTGAACCAGTACTGCACCAACTCTATAGTCACTGGCATCACATATCATATGTAATTCCTTATCCAGGCTGTAGTGTGTAAGGGTCATATCAGATGTCAGCAATTTCTTTGCTTTTTCAAAAGCTAACTGTTGCTCGTTGCCCCATTGCCAATCCACATCTTTCTTCAATAACCGGTGTAATGGTTCTAATGTAGTTGCTTTGTCTTTGAGAAATCTCTCATAAAAATTATATAGCCCCAAAAATGCTTTTAGAGCCGTCTTATTTCTTGGTGGTGGTTTATTGGCAATTTCTTCAACTTTCTCTTTTGCTGGGTGTACACCCTCTCCATCTATCTCGTAACCTAAGAATGTTACTTTCTTTGCTGCAAACACACATTTGGTTTTATTCAGTGTCAAGCCAACTTCTTCTGCGCAGAAAAAAAATAGAACTTTATCAACTGTCGTTCTTTGCAGATGTCTTCCAAAAGAATTTTTGCGAGCTGATGATTCTGGAAATGGCTGCACCAATTTCCACCAAACATAGCTAAGAGCCATTTCGTAAACACAATCTTCCAATAAAGAAAACCATATCTAAATCGGGCTAGCTGTTTAAGAGATAAATGGGAACATTCGTTTGCTCACACAAATAACCTTTTACCCTTAAAGCATACTCCGTTTCGTCGGGAGTAAAAACCCTAAAAAACTATAAAGTATGTTGACAAATACGAAGTTGAGCTCAGCCACTGTTTTTCTCGCTAGGAGCACAGAATAAGAATATATTCAAGCACACTTAGTAGAATAAATATTACAATTAAATAAATAAATAAATAAATAAATAATGCTGGGCAGTTCACACAACATTATCTAGCCCCAAGCTAAGCAAAGCTTGTGTTATGGGTACTAGATAACTGATATACTTAATACAATATATTACATAGATAGATATTTTTTATTATACATAGAAAATACCCAGAACACCCTGAACAAATATCTGCGATCGCACAAATATTTGTTCCGAGGCGGGAATCGAACCCGCAACCTCCTGCGTCGCAGACCAAGCTTCGCCCGCCGCACCACAGAGGTCGTCAATTGCAGCTAGGCAGCAGCGCAATTCTTTTTTTTATATAAGTAGTCATAGTCATAGTAATTCATTAATAACAAAAACGGTTACGAGTCAAAAAACAATAATACATAAATCTATATAAGTAGGTACTTAAGTACATCACGAAATTTACATCACAAATACATTATAACAATTTTAATTTATGTCAATACCTATACAATTAATAATTAGTGTAAATAATAATACTATTGAGATGTGCGTTCATGCAGAGTTTAATAATGTTTATTAATGTGGGTTTATGTAAAACAATCTATCAACGAAATAATAGCATTACCTACTATAATAGTTATTATAGTGGTGAGTGTAGTATCTTCACACAGCTTGCCTGTACTGTGCCTGCAACTTTTGTAGTATCTTCACACAGCTTGCCTGTACTGTGCCTGCAACTTTTGTACTATCTTCACACAGCTTGCCTGTACTGTGCCTGCAACTTTTGTAGTATCTTCACACAGCTTGCCTGTACTGTGCCTGCAACTTTTGTAGTATCTTCACACAGCTTGCCTGTACTGTGCCTGCAACTTTTGTAGTATCTTCACACAGCTTGCCTGTACTGTGCCTGCAACTTTTGTAGTATCTTCACACAGCTTGCCTGTACTGTTCCTGCAACTTTTGCAAACAGAGTCGATCTGCGGATTGAGGATAATGCCTGTCGGCTTCATAACGATGACGTATCGTATCGAGCCGCACTTGAGGGCTTCGGGATCGGAACTTATTGCGAAGCGGATAGCTTTTCGTTGGAGAAAAATAACTTATCTACACCTAACATAGGTGTAGTAATAAAATAGTTTTTCTTGAACTGTTATACTGACTGCATTCAGAATAGTATCATTTATTGTTGCAATTTCACTCCCAGCATATTTTAAAGTTATTAGAGACCTTTATCTGTTAAGGCCTTGGGCCTATGGTAGTGAAGTGACGTTAGAATGTATAGCAAATAATATGAATACCCCTAATCCCAAGGTTATTTGAAAGACCACCCATGCGATTATTTTATATTTGTTGATAAGATTCGTTGGTATAACATTTGTCCTGGCTGCTAGCTTATTATGGAATGTGTTATTACTGGAAGAAAGCGTTAGCCGAGTCAGTCGTGGGAAGCAATGGTGGCAATGAGCTCATCCCTTGTCACGTCTTTATCCACAAACGTGCAACCCACTGTGAAAAGGGGCCCATTGAGGCTCTGCCTACCCCCCTTTGGGGAAAAAGGCGTGTTTCTATGTAATGTATACTTCGACCAAAATAAAAATTACTAAAAATACTTTTTTATTTTGGTCGAAGTACGTATGTTTACTAACAGGTCTTTTAGTATCTGTACGAAGTGGTTTTTTTAAATCATTATTTTATATATCTATCTATAAATAGAAACTAACACCAATAACAAAATTATTATGCTTGCCTTAGCTCGATAACTTCCGACTGGAAAGTTTCATAAAACGTAACTTGTCCGATTTTATATCCTCACATAACTCGCAACTTTTTAACAAGACCACAAAGCGTACAATCCCTCAGCATCCAATTAGAAGTCGTCGTTCGCAAGTCAACCCACATTATATAAGTGTGGTAACTACGAGCACATAGTTGCAGCGTAACTTGATACCTACTTGATACTTGATACCTACATAATATACCACTGTAGAGATGAACGGTAGCTCAACTGAAAACAAAGTTCCACTTATCGCATTGTCGTAGCCAAGCTTCCCTAATCCTTTCATCAGGCTTGGGGGGCGAAACGGATGCTGCTTTTGGGGTGTTGTGACTGCTCTTATGCCAACGCTACCCGTGCGAAGCGGGAGCGAGTAGCTAGTCATATATATTTACACGTAATTTTGTAAGTCGTAAAGCCAAGAACGTAATTATGTGCAGAAGTTATATCAGGAAAACTCATCACCACCATCAAGTCCACGGCTGGGGCGTTAACCTCCCCCATAGAATGCCACACCGACCGGCATTGAGCTAGCTCCATCCACCGATTTCCTGTGTCATTTAAAATGCAATAAATCTTCACACTATCTATACTTTGGATGTAGGGGTAATCTCCGGTAATACTGACCGGCTTCCAAAACTTCTTTAACTGCTGGTGTATAGATGACTGCTTGGGTGTTAGGCCCACTTTTTACCCAAAACCACGCGTGCGAAAGGGAAAAAGCTAGTAAATTTATACAACTGTTTCACAGCAAACATTTGTTGGGCATAGATCACTGATGATTTGGATTCATCCCATATCATTACCTAAAATACAAAAAAGAACAAATAAATGCTCTACCATGGCAACACAGTTGTAGCTTCCTGTGACTTGTATATTTCGAGAAATATGCCCTTGCTCTAGGTACACACCATTGTTGTTTGGTATCGTGCGACAGTTTCATTTAGCAGTGGATGGTGTATTGCTTATTTATTATCATAGAAGATGTGTAAAGTTTATTTTAAAATTAAATTAGGAACCACCTTCAAAGAGAAAACTCAAAAGTAATCATAATCATTTATTAATTTACAAACATGGTTACACATAAAACAGGTGACAAAATAGTATGGTAGATCCAGCCATGCTTTAACAATGTAAGCATGCAAAATAGTTACACATTTTATTTAGATTGAGTAATAAATAAACTAAAGGAGAACACACATTAAACCTGGTTATTGTCCCAAGCATAAATCCTATATTATTTTGCGCCAATAAATTGTGATGTTTTGTAAGTTTTACGGGAAAAGCAGCAATCTCTCAAGAATATTATTTATAAGGGATGTCGGGATAATTTTATATACACCAATGAAAGAGTCATCACAATCGGTTAACAATTGGCGGAGATATCAAAGAACATACATATAAAAAAATACAGACGAATTGAGAACCTCCTCATTAGGGTTCCGTAGCCAAATGGCAAAAAACGGAACCCTTATGGATTCGTCATGTCTGTCTGTCTGTCTGTCTGTTAGTCTATCCGTCCGTAAGACACAGCCACTTTTTTCAGAAACTATAAGAGCTATGCTGTTGAAACTTGGTAAGTTTTTTTCTTTATACTACTTGAATGACGGAACAAGCACATGGCCCACCCGATGTTAAGCGGTAACCTCTGCCTATGATCAGTGCATTACCTCATAGGTCACGTCCACCTAGGACGCGCCCTATGTGGCATTGCAATGCGCCCGCCACCCTGAGACATAAAGATGAAAAGTCTCATGTGCCTGTAATTTCATCGACACCCTTACCCTTCAAAATGGAACACAGCAATGCGAGCACTACTGCTTTGCGGCAGAAACAGGTATGGTGGTAGTACTTCCCCGGACGAACTCTATGTATAACCTTAAGTAGATGTATTTTGTGAACCGCATTAAGATTTTCAGGCAAAAATTGAAAAAAAAAACAATAAATTTTTCCCCATACTTAGAACTGAAACTCAAAAAAAAAGAACATCAAACCTATGGATAGGTCTTCAAAAATTATATTGAGGTTTCTAAAATATGTTTTTTCTAAACTGAACTGAAACTGAATAGTTTCCGAAAATGAAAAGTTTGCGCGAGAGACACTGCCAAAGTGGTAAAATGTTTGTCCCCCCCCCGTAACTTCTAAAATAAGAGAATGATAAAACAAAACAAAAAGTATATGATGTACATTGAAATTTAAACTTCCACCGAAAATTGGTTTGAACGAGATCTAGTAAGTAGTTTTTTTTGAATACGTCTTAAATCGTAAACCATCCAAGAACTTTTATATTATGTTACTTCCGGCTACGGAACCCTTCATGGGTGAGTCCGACTCGCACTTGACCGCTTTTTTTAAGTCGTTTTAAAATAACTGCTTGCCTTTTCGTGATAGTTTGCAATAGAGTATGTCTTACAAGTCAAACAAAATTCAAAAAACAGGATTACAATTCGTAATCGAATTTTATAATTTTAGTTTTATAAGTCCAAGTACTCTTAGCATGTGACGGTTTCAAGTGGATGTGTTCAATCCTTCTCTTTAATCCTCTGAAGATGACGTCACTTGACAGGCGCGCGTGAATCTGTCACGTTACAAACGTCATGATTAATTACGGAATTTCACGCGCCGTCTCCCGAAAATTATATTTTAACCCTTATTATGATAAAGATGGCACTTTGAGGGCGAGGGTGGGCTTTCACGAAACACAACGCACCTAAAAAAGATTGAACAAGCTCCTATTTTATATCTAAAATGTGTTTTCAGTGATCAGCAGCCTTGAGACGGCCACCGCTGGTTGAGGCCTCCCCCATAGAATGCGACGGGGGATTTGCCATAACAACCACGCACGGTAGGAAGATTGGTGATCGCAGTTTTGGTGCTGAGTACTCAGGTGGATGCTGCTGCCCAGCCCTGATGTAATCCCTTGGTTGGCTTTTACGATATCCACTGGAGAAAACGGAGGGAAACCATTTTCTCCGGAATCAAGTCGAGAATAAAATGGGTTTTATAATCAAGTTATGCGAACACTCTGCTTTTCACTTCGATTTTGAGGAAATACAACAGTGATATCATAAGTAAATTTAAAAATGAAAGTAATTTTTTTACAATTTTGTATATTAAATGTTATCTTCGTTCCTGACATATTTACAGTAATTGTTTGGATTTGTCGAAAGGGATGTAGATATAATTTAAATTCTAAATAAAAATAATTGATGCATCCGTGGTCCCATGGATTCATCCCACGAATATTTATTTCCGGATTCTGACCAAATATAGGCCGTATTTATCCCACAAAAAATAAAATTGTATTTTTGTCCGTATTAATTCCAAAATGTAGTCGGGAGTCAGACCACGGCCTATAACAATGGATATTGGTACGGTCAGACAGAAAAATGCAAGATACTATTATTTATGTGTATCGGCAATCGTCGTGTCTGTCGCTATTTCGTTCACTCGCAATCTGTTTTGAAAAGTCGATGATTGCCGAGGCCCATTACTTTCGTAGTACTACTAGAACCTATTCCTTTCAATTATTTATTCATTTCAGAAAGAAAGAGAGTAAACTGATTCCATTGTAAGGTTCCTAATTAAACATGGTGACAATGGTGGTGGCGTAGTAATTTCCCCGTCGTTCATGAATCCCGGCGGATGCTGCCAGCTGGTTCCGGAGTCTCGTAGGCTTACAATGCCTGTTTGTTACGTCAGTGAGTGGGCTACTAGAGGCGGCCAGAATATTTTTCGCAATTACTTCACCTAAAGAAATATCTACCCTTTAATACTTAATAAGTAAATAAGGGTAGTAGAAATAATAACTTACAAAAATTATGTTCTTGGTGCAGGCTCAACATTTTATCACGTATCTTATGAAAATAGCCTGATTAGTCAACTACCTACTATTGTAATGTAAATCATCATCATCTTCATCGTTATTTGAGCTTCCACTGCTGGATATAGGCCTTCCATGGATGACGACCTCTGTGGCGCGGCGGGCGAAGGTCGACCTGCGACGCAGGAGGTTGCGGGTTCGATTCCCGCCTCGGAACAAATATTTGTACGATCTGCAGATATTTGTTCAGGGTGTTCTAGGTATTTTATATATATAATCAAAAATATCTATCTATGTAATATTTTGTATTAAGTATATCAGTTATCTAGTGTCCATAACACAAGCTCTGCTTAGTTTGGGGCTAGATAATGTTTTGAACTGTCCAGCACTATATTTTTTTATTTTTTTATTTACCCATATAAAGCCACGATTAAAGTGATTTAGCCGCGTCTATCTACCGACTTTTCACGAACTTAATTTAGTGAATACACCGAGTGGTGCGTGGAGTTAAAAATTTTGTAATTCTGTATCGCGGTGCACTCGAGAACCTTCGATGATCTTATTTAGGATCTCTTCGTTTCGGATCGTATAGTGAAAGTCCAAGCATAGCTCTCCTGATAGCTCGCCACTTGTATTTGTGCTTATGTATGAGGCCTTGAATGTCAGTTCCGGTTCACAGTGAGCTCGCTCGTTTTTTCGCCGACAAATTAATGAATAGCTTGCGAAGAGTCGATAGCTGATTGAAGAGCCGACACAAAAGAAGATCACAATGTTATTTTGTGATGGTGATTAGTTTCCTCGTCTTTCAGCTTTATAAATAACTAGCGACTCGCCCCGGCTTCGCACGGGTAGCCCCCGGTGAAAAACAGCCCCCCCCCCCCCCGATATTTTAATACTTATTCTGCTATTCAGAGCGGAGAAGAATCCACCAAAAAAGAGATAACTAACATCGGTCCTTTGTTTTATATATATAGATTCAGCTCAACTGAAAATACAGTTGATGACCTCCGTGGCATGGCGGGCGAGTAAACAGTTGAGATGTAAGAGGTGCGGAATCGATTGACGCTGCGGGACAAATGTTTGTATGTTATGCGAACCATGGAACTCACCATGGTACTCGTAACATTTCAGACCCACGGTACCCCTAACACCTGAAACTCATGACACAAGAAGGACTCCCAAGTTGCAGGACTTTTTATGTGACTGTTGGGCGTTATGTTAGGTAAACAAAACACGATATACAAGGAATGATAGGTAGGTTGCCAATAGGAAATCGACCTCATGCTCACTTCTCCCTTTTTACAGCTTTTACTGCGAAGATCTATGCGTGAGGTGCTCACTTCGGTCTCTACTGTTAGAACAACAATGAAATTTAAAAAAACAGTGTATGCAATACGTATCTAATCCTCACTTTTTTATTTCGGCAGACTAGGCCGCGCCGGCAGCCTGGCAGCGACTCCTGGTGAGAAGCTCCTGGAGCTACTCCGGCCCAGCTCTGGGACCCCGCGGCGGCATTCAACAGCTGCTTGTGCCCCTCAACAACCGCGGCCCACTCCGGTCCAACGACCGTCAGGCTTCGTCTACTGTCCGTCAGATGCGTTGCCGTACTGCCCACCTTCGAGGATACCAGCGCCGCCTAGAAAAATCAATGTGAGTAAACCACCCTTCATAGTCAACACCGTCATTGGAAGCTTAATAATGTCAAACCGCATGAGCCTACATTCTCAAAAGACAATCGAATCGGTTCTTTTGATATTCAAATCCATTTCTTTCCCTGTACGGATTTTCCTATGTTCTCCACGCACTTGACTTCTGGAGAATGTATCCTGGTCCTACCCATTATACCAAGCCAGTAAGCCATTGTAACAGTACCTTCCACGACCGTTGTGTTGTCATCAGTCCATCGAGGGGCCTTTCATAACGGCAGCTTCCGGTTCGTGAATCAAAGTAAATTAACCATACAGTGTATTATGGTTGACCACTTGGTACCTACTTCTAAGCCTTTATGTTCATACGCCTGTTCAACTAGTCCTGTGCTTTTCACATCCAAGACTTTTATCATTCCCCAGGCACCTCGCTTCTGATCTGCCACGGCCTTTTGTGCTCGGCAACCACACGTTCAGGGCTATACTTACCCTGCGTATAATTACTGTTTTCCGTTTCTTGCAGCCACCACCGCCTCTTATAATCCAGCCAGTGATACCGCCTCAGCCGCCACCCGTCCCGCAGCGCACCGCCCCGGTGTCGCCCACACCTCTGCCAGTGCCTCCCCCCGCGCCCCCTCGGCGCTCCTCCCCGCAGCCGCCCAGACGAGTACCACCGCCTACACCACCACGGCCAGTAACGACTCCACCCACAGACCCTAACGGGAACAGAAGAATTGCTCCAGTATCACCGACACCTCGCCTTGACTGCAATAAAAACCCTCAGAATCCCAAAAGGCCCCCGATAAAAATGCCGGATAACCCCTATACTCCGCCTCCAACAAACGGAATGAAAAGGTCACCATCTTCGGGGTCGAACATAAGCGTGAGGCAGGACTCTAACGTCTCCTCAGAATCATTCAGTCAGACGTCTTCACCTTCCTATACGACGAAGTCCATGGAGGCACCTTTACTGCCTCACCAACATGTGAATAAAAGCCTGAACGCAAAGATAGCTCGCGGGCTGATGATGAAGGAACAAGCAGAGAAGGATGCAAGTAACTCTGCAATAACGAAGAGTGCGTCCACGCCCGCCTCGCTGCAGACGATAGTCCGCTTCCAGAACGGCAGCAACATGTCTCTGCATCACCGGGTAATATATGTTACTTACCAGCTTTAGTACCCACCCCTGCACGCGTTACTTACCAGCATTAGTACCCACCTTAGAGCATTGTAGCCTCCGTACCGGAGGTACCCATCTACGCTCGCGTTACTTACCAGTTTTAGTACCCACCTTAGAGCATTGTGGACTCCGTACCGGAGGTACCCACCTACGCTCGCGTTACTTACCAGTTTTAGTACCCACCTTAGAGCATTGTAGCTTCCGTACCGGAAGTACCCACCTACGCTCGCGTTACTTACCAGCTTTAGTACCCACCTTAGAGCATTGTAGCCTCCGTACCGGAAGTACCCACCTACGCTCGCGTTACTTACCAGCTTTAGTACCCACCTTAGAGCATTGTAGCCTCTGTACCGGAGGTACCCACCTACGCTCGCGTTACTTACCAGCTTTAGTACCCACCTTAGAGCATTGTAGCCTCTGTACCGGAGGTACCCACCTACGCTCGCGTTACTTACCAGCTTTAGTACCCACCTTAGAGTATTGTAGCCTCTGTACCGGAGGTACCCACCTACGCTCGCGTTACTTACCAGCTTTAGTACCCACCTTAGAGCATTGTAGCCTCTGTACCGGAGGTACCCACCTACGCTCGCGTTACTTACCAGCTTTAGTACCCACCTTAGAGCATTGTAGCCTCTGTACCGGAGGTACCCACCTACGCTCGCGTTACTTACCAGCTTTAGTACCCACCTTAGAGCATTGTAGCCTCTGTACCGGAGGTACCCACCTACGCTCGCGTTACTTACCAGCTTTAGTACCCACCTTAGAGCATTGTAGCCTCTGTACCGGAGGTACCCACCTACGCTCGCGTTACTTACCAGCTTTAGTACCCACCTTAGAGCATTGTAGCCTCTGTACCGGAGGTACCCACCTACGCTCGCGTTACTTACCAGCTTTAGTACCCACCTTAGAGCATTGTAGCCTCTGTACCGGAGGTACCCACCTACGCTCGCGTTACTTACCAGCTTTAGTACCCACCTTAGAGCATTGTAGCCTCTGTACCGGAGGTACCCACCTACGCTCGCGTTACTTACCAGCTTTAGTACCCACCTACTTAGCGTTTTAGTTGCTTGCCGAAGTATTATGAGTCTGCTTGCCGCAATAACTTTGTTTGTATACTTTAAGGCTTATGTTACGAACAAGTTATAAAATTCTGTACTTAGGTATTTTACATGCAGGTCTGAGACTGTGAATTAGTAAAAAAAACGCAGATAAATAGAACATTCTTTATTGCACAACTTAAAATTACCTACTGTAGATAGGCAAACTTATTACAGGATAGCTTTTCTTCCAGCAAAATTGTGTATGCTGTGGAAAGCTATTTCGAGGTAGTGCACAAAAGCTTGATTAAAGAGCACCTATCAGTACAGTAGACTTACACACAGTAGATTTACTTCGGGAGCGTTAGGTTATACTCGACTGATGATGGAATTTTTTATTTTTATATTCTTGTGTTGATTGCTCGCTTGTAGCTGAATCACAGTACTAACCTACATACGGCAAGGCTCTAGCAGTAGGTACCTAGTTATAATTATTGAACGTTACTCGTTCGCATTTAAATGGCGACAGAAATGGCTGCAACGAAAATGGGTTCCACGTCGTGATCGCTCCATCGTAGCGTTAAAAAATCAATTTGCGTGGCAACTCAACCGGCAACTCAACCGGCAACATTTCAGTAAATATTCACATTTTATTAGGTTTTGGCACCTTGCACTGTTTGAATCTGGGAAATGGTGGAAAGTCACAAAATCATGTTACAGTATAGTGGGTTCATGGAGAATAATTTCTACCCGTAGGAAAAGTCATGCAAAACACTTTCTTATTATTATTTAGGTACACTTGTTTACATCAATTAAGCCTTATATTGGAAAATCACAAATATAACTTATGGAATATGCAATGTTATTCAATAACACCTTAATAACGCGCATTACATCACTTCACTAACAAGTGGAAAGTGACCCCGACCGCAGATAAAAAAATACTATACTACTCCAAAATATCAAACTATAATCTGGGTTTCTTCTAGTCTAGAGTAAATAGGTGCCTTCTAGACCTTTGTGCTCCATCTTCGGCCACATCGTCACTTACCAACAGTTGAGATCGTGGTCAAACAAAGGTCTACCAACGTTAAAAAAAAACGTAATTAAATAACACACAAGTAAGTACTCTTAGGAACGTATTAATGAATACGAGTATCAATGTTTTTCAGGTACCATTTAATAATTAATCACAATGAGGATATCGTGGTATAAAATTAAAGATTAATCTTTAGAGATAGCGAATAAAAACTGGGCAGTTAAATACAAAAAAAACCTGTTTGTGTTGTGTCCCGATTTTTTTTTGTGCACCGTGAATGATGGCGAATTTCGATTCTCAGTTATATAATTATTTATTGCATAAGCACACGAGTTGATTGTACAATGATTGGACTTAATAATAGGCAGCGTTAATAAAATTTAACATTATCAGTCAGGTCAGCCGAATCTAGTGGTTCTGAATCGGGAGGCTGGACATCGTCAAATAAGTATTAAAAGTTCCTAAAAGCTCATCTTGATGCCTACAGGTGAAAGGACCGATAAATTGCTGAAAACTATTTTGTGTAATGAAATACCTATTTATACAGGTAATCAGTATTATAGCAGATTTATTAATTATCCGTTAATTAGAAACAAAGGTTTTAATTTAAATTATATAGCGAGCATGTGGATTATTAATAATAGCGCAAGTCGGAGGCCTGCATTGCTCTAAGGCGCAAGTGAACCTGGGGGTCTCACGCGGACACCACAACGAACGAGTTAGTTAGGTAGTTTGAATATAACATGAAAATCGGTTTGTATGGTCTCTTCTCTCTTCTTTGTCGTTTTCTTCATTACTGAAGGTCGTGCCCGTCTTGAAATGCTTTGGTAGAGGAATTAACGAGCTGCTTCCATGCCAGCCTGTCTTCAGCTCGTCTAAGGGCGGTACTGACAGGGAGGTCTGTTAATGCCTGTTTTAATGGTAATGGTATTTTAATTTAATATAATTTAAATTATTTGATATTATTATTATTAAATTATTACTATTTAATTATTTTTTAATTATTTTTTGACAGATTTTTTTGGTGGCTAATGTGAATCAGGATTCATTTTCATCTGGGTCCATGTCCATTTCCATTTCTAATCTAAAACTTGTGAAGTCAGACCAAAAAGTTTATACGAACGATTGTATCTTTCTACAATCCTGCCTTCAAACACATATGTGTTATAATAGTTGCCACAATACACATAGTCACGTTCGATAGAGGGGCAATAAACCTTCAGAAATCATAAATAATGTTTCAAAGTTTACTTTCACTATTGTTGTTTAATAGCCATACATTTTAGATTCCAGGCTTTATGCTATAATTCCATCAAAGCTTGAAAGATCTCGAGTATTTTACTTCAGACTAATGAGTTTAAAGCTCCTGAACTGAAACGATTGGTATACAATTTCAATTTAATGTTGATTAAATTTATTGCAAATTGAATAAATTTACTTTGTTAGTCTTGGAGATATCTAATCGGTGAAATACAATTAAAATAAAGTAAGAGGAGAATATAACTAACCTATCATATTCGATTGTGAGTCCATTAACAAATGCCAAATAGTCGTCTGAACGTTTCTTTGTCCAAACGACCATTTTAAACTATAATTCTTTACGAGATCCTAACCATATGCTGCTTAAAATAAGCCTTAATACGGCCAGTCTATACTATTATTCGTTGAGGAGTTCCGTTATCCACCTTCCTTCTCCATCATCAGATCAGCTCGTTGTCATCATAATATTGTATTGTCAGCGGAACTTGACAGATATGTAAAATTTCAGCTCAATCGTATATCGGAAAGTCACCCATACCGCCAACCGGTTTTTTTTTTAGTAGTTCTATCAATTGAACTGTTAATTGTACTACTGAGAATAGACCGACTTCAAGCCATACCCTAACCTGATAGAGCTCATTGATCGATACTTGACAATATCGTAATTCTTGACTCGTAGTGAGTAAATAGCGCTAAAAACGATGTTTATGATACCCACGAAAGAAAAAAGCTACCTAACTTGAAACTTTGCCGACACGATAAATAGGGGTGTTGATTTTACTGAGCCTAGCCGAGATCCTGAACTATTTTCATCTTATTTTTTACCTTGGGCTCCACGCCGGCTTTATAAAAAAGACAGTGCGTCTTCGTAGATCATCTCTGTTTCATTACTAGTTTGTCCTGGGTATGTCCATAATAATAAGTACCAATAACACCTTATTACTTTTTCAAGCAGAATATATTGGCATAAATTAGCGAACGAGCCAATATTCTTAATGAAATACCATAGGGAGGCCAATGTTTTAGATACATACTTACTGCCTTAATAGTTACAAAGTGATATAATTATAGGAGACTGGGCAAAACTCTAAGTAGCTCGTCTAAATTTTGTCTAGTGTGACCCGTAAGACTATCCCTACGCATATTTTTCAAGAATATATAATCGGCTTTTCTAAAAAAAACATACAAATCCCTGACTTAGTACCTTCCACTCCCAACTCCACCAAGGTTATCTGGAAGAGAATGCTTTCTAGCATTAAGTTTGCCTATGTACTTCTTTGTTTTATGTGCAATAAATAATGTTCTATGCTTCGACCAAAGGTTCTATGTATCTATCTAACTCCCTTATAAATGTCGCAATTAATGTAACTTCCCATATCATTTAAAAGCTCGTTAAATTGTTAAATGACGTTCCAAATATGGCTGCGTGGAATTTATCTCACAAGGCATTCCTACAGCTTACCTACTACATCCCCTCGATGCAGACTCTTACATACGACTGCAGCTATGCCGCAGTTCTCCTATACATCGAATTAAAAACAATGGCAGATATTATTCTCATATTACTATTGGAGACAAAAGTTACCCAATCGCCAACGTTCTATTAAGAATCTGGTGCATTATCTGTTGCGATGCTTTCTCGGGCTCCAGATAATAGTCATTTTGGCCCTTAGGTTATCAGAATTGTGACAGACGTAGTTTTCACGCAATCCTGATGAGCTGTGGGTCAAAATGACAACTAACTGAAGCCCAAGAAAGTATAAATCTCAGGTGAAATCTTGACGCTCCACCCTCCCAAAATATTACAGAGGCACCATATATCGTCCACATACATGTTTTTCTGTACGCCCAGGATGACTAAAAGAAAGTGCTGTTAGCATTTAGTCCTCCTAGAACTATTATTATGTGTGAAAGTATAAAATAAATAAATACACTGTTCTGGACTTTTGTCGAAGTGATGATTATACTCGTACCAGTGTTTTATGTATTCACTGAAAGTCTGCAACATGTCGCGTCACTTGCGAAACGTTATGCCAAAACGTTATCTATATTATAGCTAGTTATGTTTTGAGTAAACTGGTTTCCGAGACAAAAGGCGGTGGGAACTCGTTTAGCCATCTCCATCCGTTAGGTGTAAGGAGGTACAAGGCAGTAGAGATGGAGAATGGATGATGCATAGGGTTATTAACAAACAAACATACAAAACAATTATTTACAAATCAAAATAATCTCACTGTAAAGACGTTTAGGTGTAAACGACATTTTACTTTGCTATACGCCTAGCTATTTGTCGCTTCTACGTCAGATAATAATTTATATGGTGTCCGGAAACTAACATTGCTTGAAAACTATAGGTACTCAGTGCCTTGCAAAGTAAAGTAAAAGTAAAGTAAAAATAATTTTCATCCCATCTATTCGAAAAGGACGACTGGGTTCGCCTTTAAGTGCACCCAACGGTGGTGTTTTCTATGAGAAACTTTTAGCGGGCAGTAATGAGTTTTGCGGCGCACTTATTAAGTTCCTAATTCAAAAAGTGCGCAGCAATGATAATTGCGGCGCACTTATTGAATTTGGAACCAGCGCCAAATAATTTGAACGCAAATATTGTTTGAATAAATACTGGCTGGTACGACGGCCCAAAACCCAAAACACAAAAAACACAAAAAAACACAAAACACAAAAAAAACACAAAAAACACAAAAAACACAAAACACAAAAAAAAACACAAAAAAAAACAAAAAAAAACACAAAAAATACAAAACACACAAAAAACACAACACACAAAAAAAAAACACAAAAAACAAAAAAAACAAAAAACATAAAACACAAAAAAAAAAAAACACAAAAAAAACAACACAGAAAAAACACAAAACACAAAAAAAAACACAAAAAACACAAAAAAACACAAAAAAAAACACAAAAACACAAAAAATACAAAACACACAAAAAACAAAAAACAAAAAAAAAAAACAAAAAAAACACAAAAAAACAAAAAAAAAAAACACAAAAAAACAAAAAAAAAAAACACTAAAAACACAAAACACAAAAAAACACAAAAAAACACAAAACACAAAAATCACAAAACACAAAAAAACACAAAAACACAAACACAACAAAAAAAACACATAAACAAAAAAACAACCATTAGTTTTATTAAATAATAATATTACAATAACATATGAGGCGCCTTTTATTTTCTCATAGTGGGTGATGAAAAGCAGAGTGTATCACACGGGCGCAACATATATTTTTGGCTCGGGCGACGTACTTTGAATCCCTCGCTACGTTCAGGATTCTACTAAAGAATCCCTCGCTACGCTCGGGATTCTACTCTAGAATCCCTCACTTCGCTCTGGATTCAAAAAAGCGCCCTCGCCGTAAAAATATTATGTTGCTCCCTTATGATACAATCTACTATTATTGCTTATACATAGGTTACAATCGAACTACAAAATTAAATTATGTTCAATGAATAGGTACATGCTAAAACAAAAGAAAGCTTACAACATTGGGTATTAAGTACCTATCTAACCTTGGGTATCAAGCTGCATGAACAGATTGATAAAGCCTGTAATGAATTATGAAAGGTGACAAGTTCGAAAAACCCCTACCCTCCGAACTAGTTTGAGACTGTATCTCATCAGGCAGCAAAAATCAGCAAAGCATCTCTATTAGCAAATTACCACTGTTTTCAGACCTTTCCTCCATCCAGATCAGCACCACCACGCGCGTGAACTCGAAATGGGCTCAAAAGTAACGTGTGATGGCCGCGCTGCCTGAAAAAATTAGAAAAAAACGCTGTATAGAAATACTGCAATTAAAAAATGAAAATTAATAACATTCAATAATAATAATTTTACAGTTGTTCCAGCATGTTTGAGTTACTCATCAAAAATAAGATACAATTCCTTTTAAATTGTTCATGAAAAAAAATAACATAGTACTTACGTATACATATAGAACTATTTATATAGGATAATGTATTGGTACAATGTCAATAACCATTTTTATTGTTTACGTTTATTTTATGGAGAGTCTCCAACCATAAAGCCTTCAACGTCGATGGCCTATTGTTTTCATCTTCAAAGAAATTCATTGTTCTATGAGACCACAGAACTAGAAAGCTGTTGCTGCTCTTATTTACTTTATTATTTATTTATACCTTTGTCATGATAGAAAATAATGAGTTTTGCGTCACAATATATGTACAAAGCCACCGTTAGTAGAAACAATGTCAAGTTGTTAATTTTGTAACTTACGTACCCGTATATTGTTTAGAGAATTTAGTTTCAAACATCAAAATTATTTTGCACTTGAGCCAATAAATTCTGAAAGAGAATATATCTCTATTTTCAGCACTTGCGAGCACGTTTTCCGCTTAATGAATAAATTTGATAGGAACGGGTTATTGTGGTGGCCGGAAGCTAATCCCTAGGGTGCTTGTAGGATGATCATCTCCGTGCAAAGGAGGCGGGGAGTGATTCGATGACTACAATAAAAAAGGAAGCTATAGGTTTGTAAATTTAACTCGTTAAAACTTAGCCAAAACCTTTCAGCTATAGAAATTATCTAATCTTAGATATTTGGCTGTGCATCTGTACCAATTGAAGTGTTTCTCTACTATTTCATAATAAATCCAATACGTAAATGAAAACTGCTATTTATTAAATGCCTAAATAACGATTGTTTTTAGAATTTTTGACTGCCTGTCTGAAAGTTTGTCTCGAATAGGCTCCGAAAGAGATTGAAACAGGAATGTTAACTGAAATTTTCGTTATGTTCCAGTTTGATATCTTACAGGGTTCATTCAGTATGATCCACAGTAAACATCTTACAGGGTTCATTCAGTATGATCCACAGTAAACATCTTACAGGGTTCATTCAGTATGATCCACAGTAAACATCTTACAGGGTTCATTCAGTATGATCCACAGTAAACATCTTACAGGGTTCATTCAGTATGATCCACAGTAAACATCTTACAGGGTTCATTCAGTATGATCCACAGTAAACATCTTACAGGGTTCATTCAGTATGATCCACAGTAAACATCTTACAGGGTTCATTCAGTATGATCCACAGTAAACATCTTACAGGGTTCATTCAGTATGATCCACAGTAAACATCTTACAGGGTTCATTCAGTATGATCCACAGTAAACATCTTACAGGGTTCATTCAGTATGATCCACAGTAAACATCTTACAGGGTTCATTCAGTATGATCCACAGTAAACTTATCTTTTGATATAAAGATTACAAAATGGGCAACGTACGAGTGAAACTGAAATACGTTAATCCTAGAGTTCAAATGTATCAACCCACTAAGTTTGTACTCTCTCACCAAGGGTACATATGTATCAACCCACTAAGTTTGTACTCTCTCACCAAGGGTACACAAAATAGCTGTACACAACTTGCGACATGTGGAGCGAGTACATAATAATAATATATAGTTTACAACACATCAGTAGGTTGGTTTTGAAGCCTCTGGAGACGGACGATGCGAGATGAAAATGTATTAGGGACATACCGAGCTCAGTGGTTTCCATATTAATTTTCTTTGAAGAAACTTAGTGTTAGTTTTTTGGTTTATATTTTTTTTCAAATGTTTTGCTTTGGAGGTTTATGAAATAGTGAGAGAGAAAGAGTCAGATCAAATCAAATCATTAACTATTAATTCAATAGGATTTTTAAAAACCACTTTGACACGTAGTTTTTACATAAATTTAAAATAAAGATTGTATTTTTTTTTGTCAAAAAACATGGCTATGTCGCTGTGCGACCACATCATCCAAATTTTTTATATTGGTTTTACATTTCTTTGGACCGTGTTGGAGTAAATTCAGTCTCAAGCTTTATTATCATCTAAATAATACGAGATTTTAATGTACGCTTTTTTTAATTTATGTTTAATTAAGTTTTTAAATTTGTTTATCTTTGTCTCTATTATTTACATAAAACATTTTTTTAATTAATTTTTAATAAACTAGTGAATTTTTTTGCGAGCGTACATCAGGTTTTCTGTGTATTGACGTACCTAAATAATGTTTGTTTCTTGTAACTTATCTCGAAGTGATTCTCTGGGGCCCATATTATAAATTGCATGAACAGAAATATGCTATCTACACAAATATGCTGTTTATATCTACAGATAATATGCACAACAATATGCCGTGAGACACGCTGTGAAGAAGCTAAATCAGTGTAGCTATCTATGTCTGTACGATCAACTTTTTAACTGCGTATGCCGCAGAAATAAATCTCAAAGAATTCTCAGAACTAAGTAATTCAGGGAGCTCTTTTTGTAGTTTCTTTTACATATTACGTCCCAAAAAAACATTAGAAAAGGCGAATAAACCAAAAATATATATCGCTTGAGTTATTGAAAAAATAAATTACCTATTTTAAAACGGCATTCTCTTTTAGATGCTGCGCGATATACAAGGCGCGACCACTGAGGCGTCTCCACACAAGTTTCGACTGATGCAACTGGCGCTGAACGCAGTGGCTTTGCTCGCCATCACAGGAGCCCTGTTTGCCTACTTCCGAGCCAACCCTGCTGTGCAGGTTACCAAGGTATTTAAATTTTAATTATGACATAATATGTTTTCTAAGTTATTATTTTTGTTGAGAGCATGATAGTCCAACAAAAATAAGAACTTTGCTGAGAACTTCGAATTAACAATAAGTTCCTTTTATATACTAACTGTTTTTTGTGTTCTGTTTTTGAAAGAATTCTGCAGAGGTGATGAAGCACATTTAAGCAAAACCGACACATTTGCTTAGTAAAATAATAAAACAGCATTATAATGAATACTACTTTAACCAGGTATTATGTCGCTCATAAAAGAAGTGTATTCTGGAAAACAATTAGGTACATAGTTGCATACTTCTTGGACTACAACCAAATTACTTGTCATAGTCAAAGTTCTCAAATCTCTAGTCATGACAGCAAAAAAAAAAGCTTCAAAATATAAACTAACTTCCTGATTTTTAATAAAACTTATTTAAAGAAAATTGAAACTGCATATTCCTTCTAATCCTTAGTTGCACTTGTTTCTGAAACTTCAAAGGCATTCATTCAACACTTGCTCCAAATATCTTCTAAACGATGACTATTACTATGTATCTCCTTTGTGTCACTATTTATCACTATTTCATCACAGTTTTGTGGCATAGTTGATGCCACCAAATTCCATGGTGAGGCTGCTAACTCGCAGACACACCCACAATCAGACTCGAAGGCTGAACTCAACGGTCCTTATTATTTACTTATTCTCACTAACAATGGTAACTTGGTACAGACCGCAGAAACAATGATTCGTTATTAGATGAAATCAGTGACTTTTTTCAGAATGAAGAAAGGTAAACAAAAGAATTAAGCCAGTTTCTGTTCCCACGTCAAGACTCTTTGACTCGATACTCTCTGTTAATTATATCAAACTCTTCTATCAAAGCTGGCAAATAAAGCCAGTTTATACGGAAGCTAAAAAGATCTGAAAAAAAAACTTAGTGGAACGAAGTATAAAATTAAATTAAGAATCATTTGTGAATGTAGTCATCATCACCATCATCAGTATGCACAATCCACATGTATTAGTCAGTGTTTGTGTGTGTGTGTGTGTATGTGTGTGCTTCCCCCACAGGTTTCAACCACAAACGATATTGAGCCGCTTCTATCCACAGACTTCATGTGACCTTTTAAATGTCTTCCTACACTGCGTAGTAGAGAAGCCTCATGTCAAGATAAATAAATCAATAAATTAATTAATAATGCTGGCAGTTCATATAACATTACCTAGCCCCAAGCTAAGCAGAGCTTGTGTTATGGATACTAGAAAACTGATATACTTAATGCAATACATTACATAGATAGATGTTTTTTTATTATACATAGAAAATACCCAGAACACCCTGAACAAATATCTGCAGATCGTAGAAATATTTGTTCCGAGGCGGGAATCGAACCCGTAATTTCCTGCGTCGCAGGCGAACAATCGCTCGCCGCACCACCGAGGTACAGCAATACTTACTACCAGACGATGTCGTTTCTGCCATATCTGTAAATGCCTTCAAAAACCAGCTCGATAACTGGCTACGCAAAGACAATTCAGAACTTCAAAAAGTGACCCAAAATTAGATATTCCACACTGTGTTGATGTCGACATGTCAGCGAAATCTGTTCGTCTATAAATATATGGTCTGTTTCAGAGAATTCCATCCAAAAGCCCGCCTTCTCTCGCAGTTGATGTTCATGTAGTCTGTGGTATTCTATTTAATATAATTTTTGATAGTATTTTGTACAGTTTTGTCGTGATACTGATTGGCTTGTAGTTTTCAAGGTCACAAATATCTCCCTTCTTTTGTAATAATGTTATAGAGATTCCAACCATTGTTTTGGCGTTATTCCCTTCTACATGACGTACCTAAATAATAGTTAAAGTGGTTTCTGCAATCACTTTGATAGAGATTTCAAAACTTCGTTTACAATGATATCTCTTCCAGAAGCTCTGTCGTTCTTTTGTGTTTTTATTGCGTAATCTATCTCGGAACGCCGTATAATTTCCGGTTTGGTACCTATGTACGGGTAGAGTCACACCTGTTTATTTCGTTGTGATATGAAAGCGTAAAGCTCCTTATAAAAACTTGCCGCTTCCTTTATTATTTATGTACCTACGTTATGTTAAATTCCACTAATATCATAAATGTCAAAGTAAAGGATGTTTGGATGTTTGTTACTCAATCACTCCGAAACGGTTTAAACGATTTTGATGAAATTTGGTACACAGACAGATTAAGACCTGGATTATGGACCTTTAGGCTATTTTTGAACCCTGATAAAACGCGAGCGAAGCTGCAGACGGACACTAGTACAAACGAGTAGGTGTTTAAATGCTATCTAAGAATCGCTTTTCAGAGCCAGATGTCAATTAGGTATTTCTTAAGAGAAATACATTACAAATTTTTTAGACTCATTTCTGTAATTACATAACCTATAATGCCTTTGAAAAGAAGAAAAGGTAGACACTCATAACATTTGGAAAACATTTCTCTCAATTATCGCGCTCCCAGTGCTCCCCTTGACTTTGCATGTTTCCTGAGTCTTGCCACCGTGTGACTTGATGTGACTCGGCTTTGTATCTTTCCTGAGTCTTGCCACCGTGTGACTTGATGTGACTCAGCTTTGTATGTTTCCTGAGTCTTGCCACCGTGTGACTTGACATGACTCGGCTTTGTATGTTTCCTGAGTCTTGCCACCGTGTCGTCGTCGTCGTCGTTTCGTATGTGGTAGTGCTGGCCTCTGGTGTCAGAGTTTGTCAAGCCGCCCGAGGGCCTCTGACATGGCTTATCGACTGCTATTAATCAATAACAGCCGGGACCGACAGCTTAACGTGCCCTCTGAAGCACAGGGCGATGGAAATCCACACATAACTTAGAAAAGTCATTGGTGCGGAGCCTAGGATCGAACCGTGTGACTTGATGTGACTCGGCTTTGTATTTTTCCTGAGTCTTGCCGCCGTGTGACTTGATGTGACTTGGCTTCGTATGTTTCCTGAGTCTTGTCACAGTGTGTGTGACTTGATGTGACTTGGCCTGGGTGTGGATATCAACATCTGAAATATAAATTGTGTATCGTTCGCAAATACCTAACTTATTTGTATAACGACTAACTACAAAGTTATTAGTAAACCCCGACCAAAATGAGGGGTGTTATACATTTGTCGTATGTGTGTGTGTGTGTGTGTGTGTGGGTATGTGTATGTGGGTGTGTGTGGGTGTGGGTGTGTGTATCTATCTGTGAAATCGTAGTTCCCAACCGGATACACCGATTTTGATTTAGTTATTTTTATTTGAAAGGTGACTTGATCGAGAGTTAGCTATGTTTGGTGAAAATTGGTTTTGCCGATTCCAGGAACATCAGCTTGCAATAATATTTTTGAAGAGATCTCAGGCATTTGCTTGGAATGACAGCTGATAGCGCATACATTTGCTTGGAATGACAGCTGATAGCGCATACATTTGCTTGGAATGACAGCTGATAGCGCATACATTTGCTTGGAATGACAGCTGATAGCGCATACATTTGCTTGGAATGACAGCTGATAGCGCATACATTTGCTTGGAATGACAGCTGATAGCGCATACAATTTTTTCTAATGGCGGCATCATGTCGTCAATAGAGTAATTCGCTTCGGCGTTCTACATCGTGGATGCTAGACACCTATATGTGCTTCCATAAGTGTTCCCTACCTTATAATAGCTAGCCATCTGTGTATTAAAATAAGACTAGGACATATTTATGGAAATCTACTTGCGTTTTTTTTTCCTGATAATAATTATAATATAATGCCTACAGCAAACAGACATTTCAAACACCTACGCATTGGCATCAAAAACACACGCTACACGCTAATTAGATCTCTCGCGAAAAGGTCGTGCTAGGGCTCCTGTTTGTAAAGTACAGCCCCACCTGCCTTTTGTCTTGATTTTTTGTTCGTTTCAAGTGAACACTCACAATGGAGGTATTTGTCTTGCGGCACTCCTTATCATCTTGTTACTTTAATTGAGTGGAAGATAAAACGTGTTGAGCACCTGAAAGCTCGTTATCTTCGTTTGTGTACTTGAAAATACGGGAATTAATAAACAATTTTCAGAATATATTGTTTCAACAATATTATCGCAGAAGCCTGGGGATCCTGGAAACAGTACATAGAATGACTGACAGTACTGTCTACAGAGGTGCATTTACTTTTTATAGTAGGTATAATTATCTATATATATAAAACATAAAACATAAGTCGTGTTAGCTTGGCCTGCGATGTAGGAGGTTGCGGGTTAGATTCCCGCCTCGTAAAAATATTTGTGCGATCGCAGATATTTGTTCAGGGTGTTCTGGTTATTTTATATGTATAATAAAAATATCTATCTATGTTATTAATTGTATTAAGTATATCAGTTATCTAGTACCCATAACACAAGTTCTGCTTAGCTTGGGGCTAGATAATGTTGAGTGAACTGTCCAGCATTATTTTTATTTTTTATTTCTTTACACCACTTATAACTTATGAACGGGTGAACTGATTTGCCTGAAAATTGGTGGGGAGGTAGCTTAAAACCAGGAAATTGACTTAGGGGGGAGGGGTAGGAGGAGGGGGGGTTCACCGGGGTCTACCCGTGCGAAGCCGGGGCGAGATATATTAGTAAGAAATGAATTATGAATATAACACCATTGTAAGAATCGCTTACGCTTTACTTCTTCATAATTTACGGTCCCGTAATAGACTATGCAAACACTTCAAATTAAAATCCAGGTAGCCAGGTTCATACAAAGTACAAAATTAACTTGAACGCTCGGCCACATTCTTCCTAAATTGCGAGTTACCGTACCCACGGCGAATATTTTGTCAGGTAGGTACGCCACTAATTAAATAGAAAATGTAGCTATTCAGGCATGTCTGGTCTCGACATAGAAAGCACATGTTTTCAATTATGACGGATATTAATACGATAGTTTTGTAGTGTGGATTTCCAATATGTAGTAAGGTCACCACTTGCTCTGCACCGTAGACACAGAGTATATAATATACTTGTGCCTGCCCGCGGCTTCGTTCGCATTTTACCAAGGTAAAAGTAGCCTATAGCTCAATTCAGGTTGGTTAGACCTGAATTGTGCCTATTCTATCGGTATGCCAAATTTCACCGAAATCGGTTAAGTCGTTTCAGCGTGATTGAGTAACAAACATTTTATCCAAATATACAAATATCCAAACATCTAAGATTTGTCATTTATCATATTAGTGGGATAGTTAGAAGATTATGATTTCATAAAAGCTGATATAAATATCAGTTGCAGCTTAAAAACCATTCCATTAGGCACAGATAAAATAATACTATACTAGTACATTAGGTAATACTACTACTGCTAGGTGCTACTCCTGGACTGGTAATAATACTATACTAGTACATTAGGTAATACTACTACTGCTAGGTGCTACTCCTGGACTGGTAATAATACTATACTAGTACATTAGGTAATACTACTACTGCTAGGTGCTACTCCTGGACTGGTAATAATACTATACTAGTACATTAGGTAATACTACTACTGCTAGGTGCTACTCCTGTAATACTACTACTGCTAGGTGCTACTCCTGTAATACTACTACTGCTAGGTGTTCTCCTGTACTGGTAATAATACTATACTAGTACATTAGGTAATACTACTACTGCTAGGTGCTACTCCTGTACTGGTAATAATACTATACTAGTACATTAGGTAATACTACTACTGCTAGGTGCTACTCCTGTACTGGTAATAATACTATACTAGTACATTAGGTAATACTACTACTGCTAGGTGCTACTCCTGTAATACTACTACTGCTAGGTGCTACTCCTGTAATACTACTACTGCTAGGTGTTCTCCTGTACTGGTAATAATACTATACTAGTACATTAGGTAATACTACTACTGCTAGGTGCTACTCCTGTACTGGTAATAATACTATACTAGTACATTAGGTAATACTACTACTGCTAGGTGCTACTCCTGTACTGGTAATAATACTATACTAGTACATTAGGTAATACTACTACTGCTAGGTGCTACTCCTGGACTGGTAATAATACTATACTAGTACATTAGGTAATACTACTACTGCTAGGTGCTACTCCTGTACTGGTAATAATACTATACTAGTACATTAGGTAATACTACTACTGCTAGGTGCTACTCCTGGACTGGTAATAATACTATACTAGTACATTAGGTAATACTACTACTGCTAGGTGCTACTCCTGTGCTGGTAATAATACTATACTAGTACATTAGGTAATACTACTACTGCTAGGTGCTACTCCTGTACTGGTAATAATACTATACTAGTACATTAGGTAATACTACTACTGCTAGGTGCTACTCCTGTACTGGTAATAATACTATACTAGTACATTAGGTAATACTACTACTGCTAGGTGCTACTCCTGGACTGGTAATAATACTATACTAGTACATTAGGTAATACTACTACTGCTAGGTGCTACTCCTGGACTGGTAATAATACTATACTAGTACATTAGGTAATACTACTACTGCTAGGTGCTACTCCTGGACTGGTAAGCAACCCTGAATTTAATTTTGCGAATAAACTGTAATTAAATAAATAAAAATAAATAAATAATGCTGGACAGTTCACACAACATTATCTGGCCCCAAGCTAAGCAGAGCTTGTGTTATGGGTACTAGATAACTGAAGCCCAATTATCGTAATAAAAAATAGTCAAATTAAAGTTCGGATCATGTTACGATATGGTGCCGATGTCACAAACGTCAAAAATGGTATTTTGCTCACCTGACAATACAACGCGGAATGTGATTATATCGAAATGTGACTGTAACTTGAATGTTTCAAAGTTCTGAGAATTCTCTCTTTCACTCTTTACAATTATTATATAGCACTAGCCTACTCTAATATATGGTCGCAAGAACCGAAAGTAGTTTATATTGTTGTTATGAGGGAGTAGAATACCAATTTCTCAGTCAATTTACAATACAATCTCGTTTCGGTCAACTTGCAGTGTGGTTATAATATTAATAAGAGAATTGGGCTTCTGATATACTTAATACAATATATTACATAGATAGATATTTTTTATTATACATAGATTATACCCAGAACACCCTGAACAAATATCTGCGATCGCACAAATATTTGTTCCGAGGCGAGAATCGAACCCGCAACCTCCTGCGTCGCAGCCCAAGCTTCGCCCGCCGCGCCACAGAGGTCGTCAAATTACAAAGCCCTAGTATTTAGTTCAGCATTCAATAATATGTATGTAAAAGTAGGTACATAATTATGAATTGTTCTTCGCAGTACGTGTCCCAGGCAGTGAACCGGTCGGCGCCGGTGCCGTGGCCGGCGCCGCCGGGCGACCCGGCCGCCGCCGCCGGCCGCAACCCGGCGCCCGGCGTGTGCCTGCCCGTCATCGTGAGCTTCTGCCACCAGCACCGCGTCTCCTACAACTACACCGTGTTTCCGAACTATATCGGCCACTTCGGGCAGAGGGATGCCCAACTGGTCAGTATAAAAACAAGAAATCATGCAAAAAAGAACTGTCTAAATAGTCGAGGCAATTTGAACGCCTATAATTATAGCAAGCTCTCATCGTAAGTCTAGGCATGTAGTCATAAGAACCAAATATTGCCCAAAGTATCTAATATTCAGCTAAAAGTTCAATTGCATCACTGCTTAATAAACCTCGGCTCAGACGATGTTTGGAAGCATTACTCACTACTCACAAACTAATTAAACTTGGATTCTTAATTAATTGGATTCTTAACTTTAATTCTGTAGATAGGGGCACTCTGCTAAAAGAAATTAAAGACAAAATCCCTGAAATTTACCCATTTCTCTGGCAGTGTTACGGCTCACCTTCTAAATTAATCTATCAGAACAATATTATTTGGTCTGCTGTTGGCTGTCAGCAGGGTGACCCTCTAGGTCCGGCCATTTTTAGCCTTGCCATCCATCCGATTATTCAACGTATCCAATCCAAACTAAACGTTTGGTATTTGGATGACGGAACCTTAGGTGGCGACGTGGACACTGTTCTTGGCGATCTAAAACTCATCATTGATGAATTTCGGCAAATAGGTTTAGATCTAAATTTTTCTAAGTGCGAACTTTTTGTTTCCGACACTTGTATGGATAGAAATTCAGCCATTGAAAAATTTCAAAGTTTGGCCTCAAACATTACAGTTGTAGATGAATGTTCGCTTCGCCTCCTTGGTTCACCTATTCTTGACGAGTCTTTTCCGGCATTTGTAGACGAGAAAATTCAAAATTTTATGAGAACTTCCGACCGATTGCTCAAAATTAACGCCCATATGGCTTTTACAATTATAAAGTTTTGCCTTTTTGTGCCAAAATTTACATATGCTTTAAGATGTTGTCAACTGTGGAAACACAGTGAGCTGGTGGAAGGCTTGGACAACATAATAAAGAACACGTTATCGTCGGTTTTGAATATCGATTTAGATGACAGGGCGTGGTCGCAAGCTTCCTTGCCTGTTAAATTAGGAGGCTTAGGTATTCGTAAAATTTCAAGTGTAGCCCTACCAGCGTTCTTGTCTTCCGTCTATAGCACTTGTTCTTTGGTTGATAAAATTCTATCTCCTTCTCTTGTGGCTCTTTCTGGCAACACTCTCAAAATTTCATACTTAGACGAGGCTCGAAATGCTTGGCATAGTGCTTGCCCCAATACAACTCTCCCCAAATCTCTTTCGTCTCAACGGCAATGGGACGGGCCTCTGTGCGAGCTGACGCGGAATTGTCTGTTACAAACGTGCTCAAGCTCCACAGATCGTGCTCGTCTCCTGGCCGTTTCCAAATGGGAGTCAGGGTTTTGGTTGCAAGCACTTCCATCACACAATACTGGTACTTTAATGGATCCAGTTTCTTTCCGTATTGCAACTTCTTTGCGGTTGGGTGCAGGGTGCTGTGCCCCTCATCACTGCCAGTGCGGTACTGCTGTTGATCAGCTTGGTCACCACGGATTATCGTGCACTAGGGCTGCCGGTAGGATTTCCCGCCACGCTAGCCTTAATGATATCATTCGCCGGGCCCTTACCAGCGTTAACATTCCAGCCATTCTAGAACCGAATGGTCTGCTACGTGACGATGGTAAGCGGCCTGACGGCATGACTCTTGTTCCGTGGGAGAAGGGTAGGCCTTTGGTGTGGGACGCTACATGCGTTGATACCCTTGCGCCATCTCATCTGTCCGGGACATCAGTTAGGGCCGGTGCGGCGGCAGATTCCGCTGAGGACCTCAAAAGACGCAAATATGCAAGTCTCGACAGAGCTTACTTATTTGAGCCTTTCGGGGTCGAGACTCTGGGTCCGTGGGGTTCCGGGGCCCTTCGCGTTTTCAAAATTCTTTCAGGGCATCTGGTCGAAGCGACGCGTGACCCGAGAGCTGGCTCTTATCTGGCTCAACGCATTAGTATTGCCATTCAGCGTGGCAATGCAGCTAGCATCTTAGGGACGCTTCCGTCTGGTAGTGATTTGGATCAGTTGAGCTACCTTTAGATCGCTTGCAGCGGTCTTCAGGTAGCACAACTGTTTCATATGTATTTTGTACATACCTTGTATTATTCTTTCTGTAAATAAATGTATTATATTAAACTTGTGTTTCGTACGATTTGACCTAAATGTATCGATATCTTAGTTGCTGGATTATGTTTGGTTGTCTCTACTTTACATTGTTTGTTTAGTACCAGTGTTGTTTTTGGGAATAGGTTCTAAAACAGACAAGTGTCCAGATAAACCCTTACATACCTAATATTTTAAATTTACCTACTCTCTTGTACTCAGTAGGCACAGTAACTCTATAAATATTTTTCACTATAAGTACCAGTAGTTATAATATAAGTATATAGGTTACATTTCGGGGAATACTCTCAGGAACTTCATGATCTGATCCCGCCTTCTCCTTTTCATCATAGGACGAGCAGACGCACGGCTCGGTACCACCCTTACCTCATTAGTATACCCTCTATTCGTACTAAACGTTTCAGTTATACCTTTATAATGCGAACTGCTAAGGAGTGGAATACACTGCCGTCGTCTGTCTTTCCTGTAAACTATAATCTGGGTCTCTTCAAGGCTAGAGTGAATAGGTGCCTTTTAGACCCTTGTGCTCCATCTTCGGCCACATCGTCACTTACCAACAGGTGAGATCGTGGACAAACAAAAGGTCCATATATGGAAGAAAAAAAAAGTATGTAGAACCTATGTAAGTAGACCTAATTTAATGGGATTTTCATACTATTATGTTTGTATAGAGTCCAACTTAGCATCATATATAGAACAATAGGTTTTATCGTACTTCCCTTTAAAGTGGGCGTAACGTTTATTAAATTCCAATAATTTGAAATGTTCGGTGAAAAATAAAAAATATAAAATGCGAAGAAAGTTATCAAGTAAATTGGCTCAGCTGAAGCCATTGAAACGAAGGCCAGTCGATACTTCATTAGCCATCTTTCGGCTAATTGAGCCAATTAATACCTCTTGACACAAAGTCCCGCAGATAATAAGGGATGTAAAATTATCTAGCCGGGGCATAGTATCGTAAAACGTATCCCATCAAAAACATGAAAAAATTAAGCCTACTAAATTTATTTTGAGTAGTAGTAGAGCTTTTATGTGAAAGAGTTCGAGCGGGAAAGTACTACCACCATACCTATTTCTGCCGCAAAGCAGTAGTGCTCGCATTGCAACACGCATTTAGGATGATGTTGGGGCTCCCCCGCTTCCGTAACGCTTCGGGAATGTTCGCGGAAGCGCGCGTCGATTCTTTTTACGCAACAATGCGTTTGCGCGGCGCATCCCTAGTGCGGCGGCACGGGCGAGCGCCAACACCCTCCTCAACGTGATTGCCGACCGCTTCGACTGTCCCTACATGAAACCACTATTGTGAGCGCCATGTGCCTCCCAAACCGTTCGTAAAAACGTGGTGAGTGGCATACCTACCTGCCTGCCTTACTAACTTGACTTTTTATTTTTTATTTGTTTTCATTCATTTCATTTTGTATTCTTGTGTTTAATTGATTATGTGTGTTATTGTGTATGCGTGACATGTGTTATTATTGTTATTGAATTTATATGTACCTACCTACACTCCTCAACACGGACTAGGGATATTTCATACTCAATTAAATAACTCGAAAGTACTGGCCGCAATGGAATCTTTTATACACCGATTTGTTTGTAATTTATCTCAGACTAATTCCAAATTCAAATTTTTGAAAATTCTTTTGTTTCGGTGGCATAAAAATGTCTTGATGTGTAGGAGAGGGAATTTTCATTTGTTCATTTTTTTTTAATTTTTAAACGAAAGATAAAGTTAAAATTGAGGTATTGTAGCCATGCAACGCCAACATTTGACGAGGGCGGAGATGTTACGAGCTGTGGGAATGCTGGAAGCTGGGTCTGTTCAGCGTAATGTTGCTGAGGCCATAGGGACCCACCAAAATGTAATTTCAAGATTGTGGATACGCTATCGTGCCACAGGTGAAGTAGCGGAGAGGCACCGGGGGCCAAGTCGCATCACTACCCCCAGACAAGACAGATTTTTGCAAATTACTGCGCGAGCTCAACCAAATGCAACGGCGACTCAATTGGTCCAAAGGCTGCGAGTGGAACACCAAGTGCTTGTGAGTGGCCAAACTGTAAGAAGGCGACTGCATGAAAGCAATCTACGCTCTCGTAGACCACTCCGGGTCCCACCTTTACGAAATCAGAGGAAATCGAGGACGACGATTAGAATGGGTTCGGAACCACGTGGACTGGGGCCGTGAGCAATGGTCTAATGTGCTGTTCACGGATGAATCCAGGTTCGGCTTCCATCCAGATTCACGAAGGACGCGTGTTTGCCGAGTTCCTGGACGATGGAGCCGTCTTCAGAACCCTCAGGAAGTTCACCCATACCAAGGAGGAACAATTATGGTTTGGGCAGGAATTCGTCTTGGAGGACGGACGGATCTCGTTTGGGTGCGGGGCAATATGACGGCAGAACGATACGTCCAACAGGTGCTGGGGCCCGTAATCTTGCCCCACAGAACACAAATGGGGCAAGATTTCCTGCTCATGCACGACAATGCCCGGGCACACACGGCGAGAACGGTAGCAGCTTAGTTACATACACACAATGTTAGGGCCTTAGACTGGCCTGCTCAATCGCCAGATCTAAATCCCATTGAGCATGCGTGGGATATGCTGCAAAGAAGAGCTCTGAAGGAAGTTCCTGAAAATCTGGCTACAGAAGATCAACTTTTTGCGCACCTCAGAAGGACATGGGACAATATTCCGCAGCAAGACATTGACAACCTTGTTCTGAGCATGCCGAATCGTTGCCGATGTGTTATGAACATCATGGACGCTTTCTCAGACTACTAACTTCAAGTTTAAAAACACAAATTAAATGATTTTTCTATTTTTTTCAGTTTTTACTCATAAATTAAAAGTTAATTCATATACGGTTTCCGTCTATGCTTCATTTTTTTTCCATAAAATCCTGAATTTTTAATCGAAGTACCTTAACCATTATTAAAAAATGGTAGAATAATATAATGTATCTTTTAAATATATACATGTCACATAAATAATTAACACATTGATAGTAATTCGCTTTTTTAAAAATATCCCTAGACCGTGTTGTCTAAGTAACTTGAATTAAATAAATAAATTAAATAAATTAAATTGCTGTGTTCCGGTTTGAAGGGTAAGGGTGCCGGTGAAATTACAGGCACATGAGACTTTTCATCTTTATGTCTCAGGGTGGCGGGCGCAGTGCAATGCCACATATGGTGCGTGCTAGGTGGACGTGACCTATGTGGTAATGCACTGTTCATAGGCAGAGGTTACCGCTTAACATCAGGTGGGCCATCTGCTTGTTCCGTCATTCAACTAGCGTACAAAAAAAATTAAAATAAAAAGCCTCTCTCGTAGAGTTTGGCAGAAAAATGCGTTTTCATAAAAGCAAGTTTTCATTTTTAGACGTGACTGTGGCGTGTTTGTAGATCTTTCATTAGCAGATCTTTCGTTTGTAGATCTTTATTTGATGACCTATGTGGAGCGGGGGGCGAGTAGCCGGCGGAGATGCGACACGTAGCGGGTTCTTATTCCCGCTGTGGGACAAATATTTTTTGTCTTGTGGTAGCATGGTACCCACGACGCAGGAGATCCTAGTATGAAATCATGGCTTTGTATATAATGACTGTTGGGTGTTATTAGCTCAGTATGACAACAAATATAAATAGGTGGCGTGGTGTGTCTGGCCTAAGAATAAACCCCTCAGTCTCCTCCCGTGGATGTAACAGCCGGCTATGGAATTACACCAGGGGATGTGCAGTAGCATCCATCTAATTGTTTAACACCAAAACTGCGATCACCATTCCTCCTGCCAAGTGTGGTGCTTATGTAAAATCCTCCGTGGCGTTCTATATGCCTCGTCCAGCAGTGGACGTACAAAAGCTGCTTATTATGACGATAATGAATATAAATAGGTGCAAAATAAAATCATAACTGGAATTCACAAAATTCTAAGAAACGAAAACATTTGAATACCAATAAGCAAATTAAATTATTATAGGACCTACCTATCAAAAGTACGTGATCTCTCATCGAAAGGAAAGATTATGGGGCCGTCTAAACACACAAATTAATAACCAGAATCTTCAGTGCCATTTGATCTATCGAATCGACAATTAACTTTCGTGTACTTACGCTGTTAAGTTTTAGATAGCTGATTAAAGTAGGTAGCCAAGTTTGGGCCACTGATGTTGTTTATTGAGGTTTAAGTGATTTCTGAAAGTAAACGGAAAGGTATTTACTGGACATCATAAAGAAAATATAATAGTATGAAGGAAATATCATTAAATTCGGCAAAAACACGTTCTTTCAGCGTAGATCTTTTTTGTATTAAAACTAAAACTTCTGATTCTAAACGCAGATCAGAAAACTAGGGTATAAGGCTGATTAAAACTGGGGTCTAAGGCTGATTAAAATATCTAAGTTGGCATAGTTTCCTCAAAGATATATAATTTTTTCTTCGCTTGACTATAAAATACCTTTTTCATTAATAGCCGTTGCTCGTATTCACCTCTGAACCTTTGTTGTTTTTAAAAGCCTATCTAATGCTTCTCTAAATCGATTTCCAATACCTCCAGTCAGATCAGTACCACTAATAATTAAGGCTATTATTCCAACGTCTGTTAATTAAGCTGCCAATTCTATAGGTCTTTAAAGTCCATAGCCCAGTCCTAAAATAATAATACTAGCATAAAGAAGTGAAACTGTAGGTAACCTACGCGTCACCTAGGCGAATGCGGGGCGAGCGACTTGGCGAAGTGAACAAAGGTTTCTTTATTTATTTAAATTCAACTGCTTTATGCATTTACAGTTTAAACCAACACGTGCAGAAAGACTTAATAACAAGCATAATTTATAAAGAACAAATTTGTTAGCTCAGGAAACTGATAGAAAATGAAGTAAAAAACAAAAATGGCCAACAAACTAATTTAAAAACATTAGGACCCGAGCCGTCCTAAGAGCATACCGAGCAGTTTGCGTTCGCACTAACCAACGGGGCCACAAACAGTCTCTGGTCTGGCGTAGACAACGAGTAGCGAGCCAACAATCAACAGCAATCAATCGGGTCAACAGCTTACCAGCCAGCTTACCTTACCCTAGCTTCTTCACTGAATGCTAAAACTTCCAGGTCACGGGATATTGCTCAAATGGCTTCCTAGCTGCAGTTGGTCTACTAGTACTACAGGTAGAGGTTTTAAAGTATAAATCATGGGTAGAGCAACTAGTAGAAGAGTGTCTAAAAGAGTTTCATTTCTATACAATAGTATTTATTTTAGGGGCTAGGCGTGGAAGGCGTCAATAGTCATTATGTGAACGGCATCAATCATTGTCACTCCACAAAGGAACGTGAAATATCGAGACACGGCACATTCACTTTCAACGCTGTCTAATGATTTGCGATTTAGGGTTCGGTTCCGTTTCAACTAACTACACTTCCGGACACATCTACTGGCCCACCTTGCATTTTCAGTTTCGTTTAGTCCTAGCTAAAAATTTATATTAGGTCGAGCAAAAAGTTTTTATACAGTTTTGAACCAGGCACATTCATAATTTTATTCAATGTTCTTTTTTTAAATTTCTAACTCAGAATTCAAAGAAACAAAAGACAATTTGGAGCCTGTTCGTTGATATCAAACAATCGAATACTAAGAAAACTTGATTTTATTGGTTTACTTGGATTTAATTCTTGAATGTGTGATTTTTCTCTTTGGTTTTGCAACAAACATTACTTATTCTTAACATTAAGGTGAGGTTCTATCAATAATCTATGGATACTTCGACTGAAGTCGCCGCCCAAGCTGTGGCACTTATCCAGGCCGGACACAGCCAAAAAAATGTGAGTGCTCAACTTAATTTAAGTCGATCTGCGGTCCGAAATGTTTATCGGAGGTACCTAGAGAAAGGCGGCTTTGTTCGTCGCCAAGGAAGGCCACGATCTCGGGTCACAACTGAAAGGCAGGATCGATTCATCGTGACGACCAGCTTGAGAAATCGTCACCTTATCTCCATTGAGATACAAAACCAACTTCGCGACTTCCACGGAGTATCTGTGAGCGCTCGAACTGTTCGGAGAAGGTTATAAGAACGCGATATGGTACCACACAAGCCAGCTAATGGCCCCAAACTAACGCGAGCCCACCGAACAGCGCGTCTTCATTTCGCGCGCACTCATTTAAATTGGACTGTAGCATTGGAGCCGTGTACTCTTTTCTGATGAGTCTAAAATTGCGTTACATGGCAATGATAGAAGGAAGAAGGTCTACCGACGTAAGGGAGAGCGTTTTGCACAATGCTGCTTTGAAGAGAGGGTTGCTTATGGCAGTGGCTCATGGACTGTCTGGGGCGGTATATCCGCGAGCGGCAAAACTCAACTTGAGGTTATTACGGGACCACGGCTGCCAACATTAAATGCTGAAAGGTACATTCGTGAGTGCTTAGAACCTCACGTGATGCCATACGTGGACCAAATTGGCCCAAATTTCCTTTTTATGCATGATAATGCAAGAACCCATACGGCCGGCATCGTCAGGGAATATCTTCGGGATGTGAACATCACAGTTATGGACTGGTCAGCCAGAAGCCCAAACATGAACCCGATTGAGCACATGTGGGACGAGCTAAAAAGACGTGTTAGGGCTCGTCAGCCAGTTGCCCAGACGATGCAGGAGTTGAAAACTGCCATAGAAGAGGAATGGGAGATGATCCCTCAAAATTTCATAGAGCGGTTGATAAACTCTTTGCCTAATCGTATGAGAGCTGTCGTAGATGCCCATGGAGGCAACACGCGTTATTAAATTAATCCTATATTTGATAAAACATTTTTTTTAATCAATAATCAACTGCCTTCATCATGGCGCATACCCGACTTGTTAGGCGTAGCTCCATGTCGTGTGGTATTCTGAATTCAAAATTTAAAACAATACGATAGGAAAAGATGGTAAAATGTATCAGGTTTAAAACTGCATCAATAGTTTTTGTTCAATCTAGCAATCATATTAAAGTAGGGGCCACAGAAACCTAAACTCTAAGGTGGGCCAATAGATGTGTCCAGAAGTGTATACCAAAACAAAACATTATCGTGCAACAACAGCGTAGTTTCAGTGCCTACGAGCGGAGAATATCAACGATGGTTCGCGAACCTTTAAAGTTACTCGTCACATTTTTCTAGAAGATAGATAGAAAGATAGAAAATACTTTATTGTACACCTTAATAGCTAATAATACAAACAAAAAGAAACAAACTTAACTATTTAATTAAAAGAACAATGGGCGGACCATACAAGACAAGATACTTACTTACCGTCGACTTGTTTTTTTTAGATTGTATTTATCGGGAAAACAAGCGGTTGGCCATTTGTTCCATTCCTTTGCTGTAAGTACTTACTTACGATGAAGGTCGACCTAAATTGTTAGGTACGGATAGGCGGGTCCGACGTTTTGCCTCAGCACTAATCCATAAGTAAACAGGTTGCAAGCTTAGCATTTGAAATACAATGTCTCTAGTCCGAACAATGTCAACCAGCCCAGTCTCAGTGTTACTTTCAGTGTCTCTCACAACAAGCCAAGACGAAATAGCAATCTACCACAAAGACGGGTCAAAAATACGGTAAATTTACGGTACATTATTGAAAGCATAAAATAGCACCTTTTCGGAAAATTATTTTTTATCGTTGGTATGATTATTATAATTTTTTTCTTTCTTACCTTTGTTAAAATTATGTCAAGTAGATTTATGAAATTTGAGCATACCTTACTTTTAGTATTATTCTTAATATTAGTTTTCTTTATGTTAGTGTGTTGTTGTATAGTCGCTGTGAGTGGTTAGCCGTAACGCCAACAAGTGGTTCTGCCGGAAGATCAGCGTTGGTTGCTAATAGCTTGCTGTCAACAAACTCATGCTGAGGCAGAGCCATTTTGTTACTTGAGTTTACACCTCGTACCTTCATATCTGTTTCTTCTTAGTTTAATACGTGTTTCTGTGTAGCTCATATATACAAATAATAAATATATACGTATTCCTTCTTTCTTTATTTTCTTTCTAAAGTGTATTTAGTGTGTGATGTTTGTGCAGGACCTCGAGATATACGACGCAGTGGTAGACGTGCGCTGCTACGAGCTGACAGCGCTGTTCCTGTGCTCGCTCTTCGTGCCCAAGTGCGGCCCCCTGGGGCACATGGTCAGGCCCTGCAGAAGCCTATGTCAAGGTGAGTACATGGATTTATATACGGCTTCAACTATTCAGAGTGCTGAGTCTAAGTTTTGACAAGCAATTGTCGCGTACGTACGGTATAGTGTAATATACTTTTTACTTTGGTTGAAGGTGTAATATGGATTTAGAGGTACGCTAAGTGTACGTTAGGGGCGGTCATCACTGTTAATCCGTGTTACACTACACCATACGTCCGTTTCAAATGGTTATTAAAAACATAGCCAACCTGATGTAAGGTATCTTTATTTTTTATATATAGCTTGCCTTGTTTGCGTCTTGTGTTGGTCAAATCTAGTAATTTAAATTTTACCTTAGGTAAATTAAACTTTACTTAGAGTTGTAGATCCTTTCATAGAATTGAGCTCCGTTTTATTTTAGCTGCTTTTTTATTAGCTAATTGCGGCTATGATGTCTCTTTGGCCATTTAGACCAATTGTAATCGCCTCCTGTAACATACCGCCCCTGGAGGGGTCGCCTATAGTTCACCGCTAAACCCTACAGCATGTAGGAACTATAGGATTTTATTAAGGGTGATTTGTTTTAGTTAGCAAGTTAGCAGTGTTAGTTTTCGACTAAGTTTACCCACAATATAATATGAGTTAGCTCTTTAGTAAAATGTAAAATGTTTTTTGTGAACAGAAACGATGCGCCGCTGCGGGTTCTTCCTGGAAGTGTTCGGTCTCTCGATGCCAGATTACTTACAGTGTGAGATATTTCCGGAGTCTGTGGATACTGATGTATGTCTCGGAAACAGAGAAGTGAAAGAAGCCAAGTTCCGAGCTAATAAACCAGGTATGGACATTACAATATCCTATAGGGTCTTTGCTTTCTAAACATTCTGTCTTTTTGCCCGTCTACTTTAGTGAGCCATGGCTATGTCTCGCTTCAGTGAGGAAGGTAGGTATGAAGCGTCTATGCTACTGATAAACACGGATCATGCTTCTAATAGTTACACCGCGTTTTTTCTCTTTTGATCAATTTTGAAACTGTCTGTCAATGAAAAAGACAAAACACTGTGTAACGATTCCAAAGATAATTTAAATTTTATAGTAGTACGGTAAGTTTACATATGCTTGTCCAACGATCCACCAGAACTCAGAAACCACTGTTTTTTTTGTTTTTGTTAATCAAATTCCACTACCTAATAATTATTAACAACAATAAACAAACCAGTAAAATCATTCAAACAACACAATAATCTCTCCGTAATCAACTGTTGGTGTTCGTACATCATTGATCATCTTGTCCAAACTTTATCCAAACTCAAATTTTTCATTCTTTAGTTCGATTAAATTATTTCTATGCCGTTCGGGAGCTATGATGCCACACACACACACACACACACACAAACAAACACACACACACACACACACACACACACAGACACGTCAAACTTATAACACCCCGTCGTTTTTGCGTCGGGGGTTAAAAATAACAAGTAGGTACCTAGGTGTTGAGTTTTGTGATGACAGTTTCATAAACATAGAAGTTAAAATTAAATTATTACTAGCCAGCATCACGCCGTGGCTTCGCTTGCGAGGTACTAGGAATGCAGGTCATTATCTATCTCTCTACCAAATTTTATCAACATCGGTTCAACCCTTACAGCGTTAACAAATAACAAACAAACCCACAAACTTTCGCATTTGTAATGTTAGTTAATCCATAGGCAGTTGTTTCTATAGGCTGATGATGATATTGATGCAGCAGTTAAACAAAATTAATTGATAACTCAGGGACTTCTTGAGTGGAGACCGCGTCTTGGCAAACGTAGCGTGGGCGCCCTCTGGCTAGGTGGAGCGATGACCTACGAAAGGCGGCGGGCAGAAAGTGGATGAGAAAAGCCGACCACCGGGCTCAAAGGCGCGTATTGGGAGAGGCCAAAACCAGCAGTGGACTAGTGTGGGCTGATGATTATGATGATGATAACTTAGCTGAACGTTTCTCTCCATGGCAGTGTGTCCAACCGGCTTCCAATGCGACGTGAAGCGGTGCATCCCCCACGACTGGCGCTGCGACGGGCACGTGGACTGCGCTGACCGCTCGGACGAGCTGAACTGTCGGGTCTGCAAACGCAACGGAGACGTGCACTGCGGGAACCAGCGGTGCATCTCGCAAGCGCACATGTGTGACGGACACGTAGACTGTCCATGGGGACAGGATGAGAGGAACTGCTGTGAGTCTTATTGTTGTAGCCGTAGAGAATAGTTTCTTGCAGAGGGCCACAGAGTTGAAAAGGAGTCTATCAAGCAAAGCGAGGCTGGTGCATACAGCATACACCACAATGTCAATATAGCCGTTACGTCAAAACTAATGAACATCCAAAATTTCAAGATGAAATAAACTTATCACTGCTAAGAGTATGTTTGTCTACAATTTTCATAACTCTTTGATGTTTTTCTGCAGTGCGACTGAGCGAAGCAAACGGTGATATTGGTAGTGGCGAGCTGCAAGTCTACCGCGCTGCAAACCACTCCTGGTTTCCAGCATGTCTCTCTACACTAGATGAAACAACTGCACTGAAACTCTGCTCTATGCTGGGTTACTCGTAAGTATAGCGCTACCTGTCTTAAAAGCGCGTCAACTAAAAATTTTTTTCTTGATTTTAAAATCATTTCCATGCTAACTAGATAGAATGGTAAACTAGGGTGAATGACCGTCACGTATGATAACTTATGCCGGGACGAATTAAGACGATCTCCGTGGCACGGTGGTCGAGTAGCCGACTGAAATGCAAGAGGTGCGGGTTCGATTCCCGCTACGTGACAAATGATTGCATGAACTATGTTCTGGGTCTGGGTATTGTGATGTACCATGATATTCATAGTTCCTGATACCCACGACACAGGGAGTCCTTGTTTGGGATCTGCCGGGTTATTGCGTAGTAGACTGACGTTTGATTTCGATGTCCAGTTTGCTATTCATTGCGCAGCGTGTTTTAAATATTTCTGTTCTTGTAAAATAGCTAAAACACGCTGCGCAATGAACAGCAAACTGGTAATCAGGACTAATGTGTAGGTGATTGTTGGGTGTTATAATTGATTACTAAAGTAGTTTTTGACTATTGGCAATGTCTTAATAATATTGTTTTTATTCTAGATGGGTGAACAAAAGCCATGCGGTTGAAGGTACGGGCAGCGGCAGAGTCCACGGAGCCGCTCACTCCTACAAGACGTTCCTGCGGAAGGAAGGAGGGTTGCTAAAGGAACTGCGAGAGTGCCAACAGGACTCTACCAGGGTGCATCTTATCTGCAACAGCTATGGTAAGTTTGTAGATAATTTACAGATTGTAATACACGTAGTTTTGGGTAGGTAGGTCTATATTTTTTAGGGTTTCGTACCTGTAAAGAAAAAACAAAAAGGAATACTCTGAGCTTTCTAGTTCGCTTTCACGTTCAAACCCCTCAGAGTATAGCGTATCTCGCTTGCACTTGTTTTTGCAAGAAGAAACTATTTCACCTTTTCTTTTTTTCCGAATCCATTACGTCCCTTTACATATCTTTTAGAACGTGTGTTGGCATCACAGAACGTAACTGAAGCTCTGGCTGTGAATAATTTAATTCCATAATATGGCTGACTGCAGAACGTTTGGAGTCGAATAGGCAATAGTCGTGTAATGGCGCTGCGGGCGCCGGCGCCGGCCGCTCGCTAATGGCGTGTGAGCCTTGAACAGAACGTATTATAAGCTCTCCCTGAGATTATATTATTCCAAGCATCGATTTAAAAAAATTGCCAAGCAATGTGCGTTCCGATTCTGTAGTCCTGCCAGCGGTTGTAATTTAAATACGGGTGTATAAGATAGATTTTCTTTAATTTGTTTCATTTTCCTTGTAAAGTAATTCTGGAGAGTGGAAAGTTGGATTCGCAGGCATTTTCCGTTTTCCATGGGAATTCAAAGACTAGGGATTATAATCTGTATTATTTTTTTACTTTAGGCTCTGTAATTTCGTAGATGAGGGTTGCTCAAGTTTCGTATTTTATATAATATATTTGAAATTCTGAAAATGTACACAGATAAAATAAAAAATAAACGTAAATCGTTGGTTCGTCTAAACCTAGTATAGTATTATTTTATCTGTGCTCTTAACATAATCCATTCTTTTAATACGTCACATGATGCAGTTGACAAAAGTCCGAGTATTTTGTTTAATTTTTACTCGTCTTCAGAACAGGGGGGTTACTATGAGCTCTTATATCTATATCTTATTTATGTTATTTGACGACCTCAGTGGCGCGGCGGACAAAGGTTCGCCTGCGACGCAGGAGGTTGCGGGTTCGATTCCCGCCTCGGAACAAATATTTGTGCGATCGCAGATATTTGTTCAGGGTGTTCTGGGTATTTTCTACGTATAATAAAAAATATCTATCTATGTAATATATTGTATTAATTATATCAGTTATCTAGTACCCATAACACAAGCTCTGCTTAGCTTGGGGCTAGATAATGTTGTGGGAACTGTCCAGCATTATTTATTTATTTATTTATTTATTATATCCATTCAGTTCAAAAACTATTCAGTACAAAATATCGGTTCATCGTTGACATTTTTCATCGTTGAATAACTTTAATCGCAGAAGTCTGTAGACCCTCTGCGATTGTGCCTTTAAATATAGTTGCGGACATCACGGAACCAATATTTTGTACTGAATAGTTTAACAACTGCATGGCAATAAGAGCTCATAGTAACCCACCAGGAATAGTTTCTATGTTCGGCTGTATTTCTTTTATGTATGTTTGCCAATATCACCTACAACTGCCGACCAATAAAAAAAAAATAAGTTTTTTGAATGGGTATACTTCCGGGCTAGTCCCAAGTTCACCAAGTCAGGATCTGATGGTGAAATCTCAGAGGAATCGAGTGAAATCCTCAACAAATCATTTCACGTATAGTGTGTTTGTCAATTTTTCACAACTTCTTTAGGCGTTTGCGTCTGGAAGTCATCATCTCATGCTCGAGAGCTGATAATGAAAGCCACAGCACTTCTTATCGATGAGGAGTTAGGATATAATACTGAATATCAGGCTTAATTAGACAAACAAAAATGCGCATGACTTTATATTGAGAGCTTCGAAGTCGGTTCTTTGTTTTGTAAAAATATATAACTTATCTAGTTTGCATCCCATAATAAGATTATACTTATTTAAGCTATATCCGTGATTATGTGCAACATTTTAACGTTTTTCGTCGGTACGTTCCGAGAAAATAGGCTATGTACCATTGATGGCTATGACAGACAGACGAGAGTGCTCCTATACTTGAACTAGCAATGCGAGTTCAATCTTCTTGATTCTACATGAATGAACCGGTGCCTGCATGTATGTATGTATGTATGTATGTTTGTTTGTCCAAGGATAACTTGACCCATCCCATGACAATTCCAATAAGCCCAAACACGGCTAAGATACATTGTTTTATGACGGGGTTCCGGTTCCTACCTTCCGGCTTCATCATCAGATCAGTTCCATGGTACCATTTTCATCATAACCATTTATTTAGTCGTCGTCTATCTTCATCGTGATATTTTATCGCCACCCGTGATATACTTATCATTGTGGATTTCCTGTGGCCAGCTGTGGTCTTCTTCATCAGTTACACTTCACCAAATGATACTTTCTAAATGCAAATGATTGACTTGTTGCTGAAAAACCCAAAATCGCTATATGTACGCCTATAATATTTGAGAAGTTCCCTCAATTCCATATGGATCCCAAAATGGGAAAAATCTGGAAGTTATTCTTCTAATAAAAAAAAAACAAGTTGGTTTAGAAATGACGCAGTACTGAAGAAACAAACATTAAAAAAAACAACTTACCTACTTTTAAGTTAGGTAAAAAAGGTCACTTTGTACTACAAAATATACATAGTAAGTACCTATATAAGTACGGCCGTGCGTTGGTTAGGCCGATTAAAATGTTTTTTCGATGCTTTATATGGAATGATCTCAAGGTGGTCCCGTGAAATGTATATTATCTTACAGTTTTTTGAAGGTGGTTAGAGAGGTAGAGGTGGTATGTAGCCTACAACGCGTGTAGTCGCGAGTTCTCAGCTCGGGGCAAACCACTGGTAGTACCGTTGTACCTTTTGGGTCACGGAATCCTAACGGCGAGAGCTACGAGCGAGTCACAATAAGCACAAGTATGCGGAACATAGCGGCAAGCATTCAAATTTAATTTAAAAGTTCCATTGACACTTTCACGTTAAAAGAAAACTCTTCAAATCACGACACGTGTTTCCGCATTTTCCCGAATTCTGTATTTGTATGGAAATTGTTATATGAACAAAAGCTTCCAAATTACTCAAAGAATAGAATTTGAATTTGAATTTGTCTTTTTTCCACTGAACTTGGTACATACCATAACTTGTACTTCGGTAAGGCAGACCACAGACACGGTATCGCCGCCTGTCGCGGCGACCGACGCAAAGGCGGTTAGATGATTTTATGGTAGCATCTTCGTCTCCTCCCGTGGATGTCGTACAATTGGACTAAAGGATTACCTGGATTTTAGTAAGATTAGTTGGTAAGATTTGTCCTGGCTCATAGCTTATTATGGAATGTGTTAATACTAAAGAAAAGAGTAGAAAGTATTAGTCGATTCAGTCGAGGAATGCAATGGCGGCGGTGATCACGTTTTTACACATTGATTCTTCGTTTCACGTTTATATTCCCTTTCTTTCACCAGTTGTCACGTCTATATTCCCACAATGGTACAACCCAAAAAAGGCGTGTCTATGTATGTAATAATTATGTTCACCGCTGTTCCGTGCAAACAAGCAGATGCTTCGTGAGGGTAGGTAGATTATAATGGTCGCATGTTGACTTTGATCCCAAGGTCTGTGTAATCATGATAGGTCATTTTAGAAAAATTACGACAATACTCCACTTACCTACTTTACTGTTCTCCTGTTGTCGTTGGGCATTTAGAGGTCCTTCTCATGAGCACTGCTACCACGCTCGACTCGTATGTAGGTACCTACGTCGTAAGCAAATGTTTTTTACCGCCGATTTCCAAGTCAAATTGAATTCCGCAACCCTTTCAAAGGCATCGCACTTATACTGACAGTTAGAAGGCTCTCATAAAAGCCATGTTTGCCACCTGTCCCCGGCCCGTGTCTGTCTGTTGCTGTGCCCCTGCCACGACATTACTAAAAGGACAAAATAAGAACTGGGATAGCCTGGGAGCCGTTGGTGAAGGTATAGGTACTGCTGGACATAGACCTACGTCATAGAATGCCACGATGACCGGTCTTGAGCTGTCTCTCTGCGGACTTCAAAATGTCGTTGTAAGAATACGAATACCGGTTTCAAACCTCAGTTTTGGTAAATGTTAATGGAACTCAAAACTTTCTCCTATTTTCTAGGCTTTATTATTAAAGTCACCAATTTTTTTTAAATTTACAATGCGTTTATTTCCAGATGGGATTTTTCTTCGTGTTCAGAGATATGTTAGTTTTTGTTTCCCAAATGGTAAATATACTGTATCTGTACTTCGAAAATATTCGTCTGTTTTTGTCGCTAATATTTTACCTATACCAAACAACCTACCACAAACAATTGATGAATAACACCCTCAAGCACCGTCACTGTTCTTAAAATATTATTTCAGGCTTCGACCAAAGTAAAATTTTAGTCGAAGATTTCAGGTCGCGCAGAATACTTTGCCACAGATACTTTACTAGTAACTTTGTAAACTATATAAAATGCCACGGTTGCAGTCCAAAGTAGCAAACGCCAAGAAAAGCAATATTTTGAAACGAAACAAGTTTTTTATTGAAAAATATCGATAAAAAAAAGCTTTTATTAAATTAGGATCGTAACCGTGATCTAGTCTCAATGAGCCCAGGAACTGCCGAGCGTCATCGAGGAGTTCTGTTCGACTCTCCGTCTCCATCATAAAATCAGCTCAATTTTATTAGTAGAGCCCTTTTTTGCGAAGTATTACGTCCGGGGAAGTACCAGCCAGCACTGCTGTTTTCTGGTTTGAAGGGTGCCAGTGAAATTACAGGCACATGACACTTTTCATCTTTGTCTTTGGGTGGCGGGCGCAGTGCAATGCCACATAGGGTACTACACCGAAGAAGCGGTCCTAGGTGGACGTGACCTATGAGGTAAAGTATTGTTAAAGGCAGAGGTTATGAGCTTAGCCATAGTACTAGTATAGTATTCTTTTATCTGTGGCCATAGTACAAAACTTAGCAACTTAGTGACAACCTTGTGCTATGTGCTGACTGCCTGCATACGTAGACTCTTTGTGGTGCTGTTTGACGGCCGATTACAAAAACGCTTTTCTAGTACCTACGCTTTTAAGGCGTGGAATTCTCAAGGTCAGAGTCTCTCTCAAACTTGTCGGTTTATTAAAATCCTATACATTATCTCCTTTTTATATTAATCGATTAAGCGCGATAAGGAAAAAATGGACTGCTCATGAAAAATAATCTACTTACAAAATAAAGTTTGGATACCTTCGATATCAATTCAAGTAACAAGAATCGTCTGAATAGCTAGAACGTCTATTGATCTGCCTATCTCAGAACTGTCAAATTAAATGAACTTTATGGCCCAGACATATAGGTGCTTGGTGCGGAGCGTGCATGAGGTCTCTTACGCAATGAGCCTGAGGGCAGGAGGGCAATGACCCCGTCCTTTGGTAGGATGTCTGGTGGCGTTCTTAGCAAACGTTGCTGTTAGTCACTGTTCAACTCATTGAAAAGGTCTGGTGTCTATAAGCAGCAGGCAGTTTTAGGTATGCCGCTTCTAAATGCTGGAATAATTAGCCACCAATAGGAAATTTAAGAAAATGTCCGTCTCTTGCGATAATTATGTTCTTTATCGTACTTATCGTTGATCCCTAGCTTGTCTGGCAGAGATCACTCATAGCGATAATACTGCCTATCGTACGTCCGTGTTCGTATTTTAATTTTTCAGTAGCTTATTTTCTGTGTTGTACAAAAAAAGTGATTTCTTTCTATCTATCTATCTAACAGCCCCCTTATTAGTCGGGGGTTAAAAAACTCCTGTCAAATGGCTCGCGGTGAAGTGGCTAGAGGATCGTCACTGTGTGATGTCAAAATGGCTTGCAGTGAAGTAACTGAGGCTCGTCACTGTGTGTTATCAGGGCAGCGGCTGTCAAATGGCTAGCGGTGAAGTAACTGAGGCTCGTCACTGGGTGTTATCAGGGTGGCGGCTGTCAAATGGCTAGCGGTGAAGTAACTGAGGCTCGTCACTGGGTGTTATCAGGGTGGCGGCTGTCAAATGGCTCGCGATGAAGTAACTGAGGCTCGTCACTGGGTGTTATCAGGGCGGCGGCTGTCAAATGGCTCGCGGTGAAGTAACTGAGGCTCGTCACTGTGTGTTATCAGGGCAGCGGCTGTTAAATGGCTTGCAGTGAAGTGGCTGAGGCTCGTCACTAGGTGTTATCAAGGCGGCGGCTGTCAAATGGCTCACGGTGAAGTAACTGAGGCTCTTCACTGGGTGTTATCAGGGCGGCGGCTGTCAAATGGCTCGCGGTGATGTAACTGAGGCTCGTCACTGTGTGTTATCAGGGCAGCGGCTGTTAAATGGCTTGCAGTGAAGTGGCTGAGGCTCGTCACTGGGTGTTATCAAGGCGGCGGCTGTCAAATGGCTCGCGGTGAAGTAACTGAGGCTCGTCACTGGGTGTTATCAGGGCGGCGGCTGTCAAATGGCTCGCGGTGAAGTAACTGAGGCTGGTCACTGGGTGTTATCAGGGCGGCGGCTGTCAAATGGCTCGCGGTGAAGTGGCTGAAGCTCGTCACTGGGTGTTATCAGGGCAGCGGCTGTTAAATGGCTTGCAGTGAAGTGGCTGAGGCTCGTCACTGGGTGTTATTAAGGTGGCGGCTGTCAAATGGCTCGCGGTGAAGTAACTGAGGCTCGTCACAGGGTGTTATCAGGGCGGTGGCTGTCAAATGGCCAGCAGTGAAGTGGTTGAGACTCGTCACTGGGTTACATCAGGGCGGCGGCTGCAGAATGACTCGCGGTGAAGTGGTTGAGACTCGTCACTGGGTGTTGTCAGGGCGGTGGCTGTCAAATAGCTCGCGGTGAAGTAACTGAGGCTCGTCACTGGGTGTTATCAGGGCGGTGGCTGTCAAATGGCCAGCGGTGAAGTGGTTGAGACTTGTCACTGGCTGTTATTTTGCTCGCAATGCATTAGCTCAAGCAATCACTGTGAACAAACTAAAACTCTATAAATAAACCTATCACAGTAAATTCTGAAACGTTCCGACTTAATTATAAATAAAAGCGAAATGGATAAAAATCTCAAAGTCATTTCGTTGGGACCAAATAAAACCCAAGCTAAAAGCAATCTTTATTTCCCCACGTTAAAGTTGGTATTTCGTTGGTGGGTACTGCACGTTGTCTCATTACCTGTAACGGCTAGCCATAAGTTCCAAATTTAATTATTTCGTTCCGTAGCTCATACGGACGGCCGCCAGATTGTTAGACGAAGCACCAAAGTTGTAGGAATTATATGCAAAGAAATGCAAAAATATTGATCATCCTATCCCAGAGACTGACAATATGATACAAATAACTTTATTTATTTCATTTCATTTATTCATTTACTTGCAAAAAACAAACATGCTATAAAAATAACTGAACTGAAGTTAGCTTATTTGTTCCCTTGATAATTAGAACAGTTGACACAGGTTACAGATATTTTTAAATTATTGTGCAGTGCTTAGTTCGTTTTTATAGGTTTCCGAACCAAAAGAGTGCGAAACGGGACCCTATTACTTAGCTTATGCAGTCCGTTTGTCCATCTGCCTGTATTCTGTCACAGGCATAGACGTAGAATTTTCGCTATGCAGTCCGTTCGTCCGTCTGCCTGTATTCTGTTACAGGCATAGACGAATAATTTATTTTCGCTACGGTCACAGGGGTATAATTATCTCGGGAGCCGTTAAGAGATAGTTAGTTAACATTGTGATTGTGTTGTTGGGGCCATCAACACTAAACAAATAATAAAAACACTGACGGAATCTTTAGAGTTACGTAGTGAAAGTGTACCTTAAAAAATGGACCCTTCACTATATTTACCCCATACGCATTTGGCCGGTTTATGATTTTGTTTTGATTTCCTGCGATGGTGGTCGAACGTGAGAATGTGGGCCGCATACATACGCCAGCACATCTTCGCCTGATTGTGGCCAAAGCAAGTGTATATTTTTTCTCAAACATGCAGTTTTTTGACTACCTCTTGGTTTGATGATTTTCATAGTGAAATTGTAAATCATCATATCAAGGAGTATCTTGTAAAAGCTGCATGTTCTGATGCTGTAGTTTATGATGTTGCTGACGTTGCTGCATGTGTTAAAATTCCCTGTGAGATAATACTATAGATGTAAATTAAATTAGTAAGTAAATTAGTAGTAGTAGTAATTAATTATTTTAGTAGTAGTAGAGCTTTTTTGTGAAAGAGTTCGTCCGCGGAAGTACTACCACCATACCTATTTCTGCCGCAAAGCAGTAGTGCTCGCATTGATGTGTTCCGGTTTGAAGGGTAAGTGGTGCCGGTGAAATTACAGGCACATGAGTCTTTTCATCTTCATGTATCAGGTTGGCGGGCGCAGTGCAATGCCACATAGGGTGCGTCCTAGGTGGACGTGACCTATGAGGTAATGCACTGTTCATAGGTAGAGGTTACCGCTTAAAATCAGGTGGGCCATCTGCATGTTTCGTCATTCAAGTAGTACAAAAAAAAGAAGAAAAAAAAAAGAGATTTGGGTTTCCATACTAACGATGCCGAAGCCAAATCAAGCAGACCATCGATAAATATTAACCATTTACCGATTTTTTTCTACAAATACTAAACAACTTTTAACTGTTCTAGACGGTTTACTTTTAATCTGAGCACTTTGTTTCCTTCTCCATCCATAGTATTCATTGTATTTTATATTGTAATTCCATCATGTCACTCTCGTCAAAGGTCTAGATTTTGAATCCAGGATGATTTATCTCATCATCGGTCATCTCGAACCTAAACTCTGCGAGACAACCAAAGATTTAGGATACGGTTAGCGTTTTCAAAAGTTACGACTTTTTTGTCGTTTACGACAGGAACACCTATGTTTTGGAGATCGGAAACTAAAGTGTTATGTTTTGTATGTTTTTTACCGTTTTTTTTAACTACATATATTGCTAGGCTTTTCTATCTATGGCACTATGAGATTCTGACTTAAAAATTGTAAGGACTACAAACCCATTGGATCCCGACATTTCATAAAAGGACTACCTACCACATTGTTTTCTCCCTTTACGAGAATCATTAAAAATAAAAACATTATATACAATAAAATTTTTAGAGGTAATGCATTGTTGAAGCGATACTTATAAAGAAGTTCGGTATTAAGCAACGGGTAAGTTTAAATTTCATCTAATGTTTTTTCCCGGTCCCGCGTGTGTTTGTGGATAATGTTGCTTTTGTGTTGACAGCCTTTTGGTTAAAGACTATCGTTTGTGGAGGCTTACAACTTAGCACCTTTATATAGACAAGCATTAAACTGTTTAAGCAATTGTTAGAGTCAATTTGGTACTGGACCTAACATTGGACCGAGTCCTGACCGTAGAAAAAACACAAAGGGTTTTAAAAGGTAGATCTCTTAAAAATATTCCATTTTACGCCCACACATTATTATTCAACCTTCTATGAATAAATTAATTTCTATATTCTTTCAAAAATGTCATAGATTTTATCCGAGTAAGTGATGAGGCCGCGGAGATTAATGTACAATTTTATTAAATTCCTACCCTCACACAGAGGATGTGGTTTAGATAAAGCATAAATTGGAAATCATTGGACTGAATTTATAGCGATGTTTGATGTCACACAGTGATACCTACAGTTAAAATTGAAATTAGGGCAAAAGGGTGAGAAGAAACACAAAAAACAGTTATTTTTAGGAAAGTTTCCTGGCGAAAATATAGCATGTGGTAGTTCGAAATTAATATATCTTGTAACACAAATCTGTCTGTTGGGTTCCAAATGATTGCTGATAGTTATGTACAGTATATTTTAAACTATTTTGAAGTACCAATATCTTAGACACGTTTTTAATCGTTGTGTCGGCTCTGGGGGTATTAGTCCAAAGGTCAGTGTCAAATTCATTTTATACCAAATTCGGTATAGTTATTCTTATAGTTCGTACTTTTTTAAGGTTAGGACTATTTGTTTCAAACAGTAAAAATAAATAAGGATTCCCTTGAATAAAAATGTTGCGAAACGGAAACGGCTGCATCAATTTCCCCCAAACATGGCTAAGAACCATCTTGCAAATACCAATTCTTATTACAATTAAAACCACATTTAATTGAGAGCAGCCATTCCGGCGTTATGAGGCCACAGACAAACAGACAGACAGACAGACAAACACACTATGGCTTCAAACTTATAACACCCCTCTTATAGTTGGGGGTTAATAATTACATAACAGAAGTTTACAAAACTTACCTTTCAACATTGTCGGAATTGGCAAGAAGTGCTACAAAACGTTGTTGCATGTACGCCGTAGCAGCTCCGGGGACTTCTACTACGGTGTAGTACACTCTACGTCAGCTACGGCGTAGCATCTTCTATGAGTACCACCGTGCTATCAATTGAATGTTAAAACGTAGCTTCGGCTACGCTACGACGAAAGCTAATGCAACCACGTATATAAAATTATCTGCTTTTTTAAATATGTGCGACCGAGCTTCGCTTGGCTTTTTTTAGTATTTAAAATGTGTTTTCCTACGGTAAAGCCAAAAGAGGGTTATGATTATGCCTTAAGCAGTCTGTCAATGTATTTACTTACTAAAGTTTGTTCATCTGTTCGTTAAAGCGACACTGCCGCCGGCCGAATAAGACTCCCTCGTACCGTAACTCCGTAACTACTTGAAGGATTTTGACAAATGAGATTTCATATGAAGCAACTTATAGCTCACTAGTGTCCCCCGCGGCGTCGCTCGTGTGTTTTTGAGACAAAATGTAGCCTATACTACCTAAACCCAGGTCATAATCTATCTAAAACTGAATCTATACCAGAAATTTGACGACAAAAAGTATTGCCAGGGTTGACCAAGCTTGTGGCGAAAACTTGGAACAGGCCGTTTATAACAAACTTCGTACTGTTTAGTACGAAGTCTTAACTTAGATACATCATCTACTTCATAAAGTACATAAATTATTAATTTCAGTAAAGACACCACCCTAGTGGTACAGATAGGTAATTATGAGATTTAAAAAAGAATGCAAGTAGGTACTATGGCGGGCTCTTTGTATGAATAATAGCAGCCTCTTCGCTAGCACCAACACTTCCTGATGTATTTGAGACATCTCTGTTGTTGAGAGTAGAGTTGTATGTTCCGTGCAGTTGGACCTGGAATTAGGAATTTAACGACAATATTTATAAACGAAGGCTTTGTATCCCTATTCAATAAGTCGGTGGTTAAATGCAAAAGGGCCACAAGGCGTAATAGGTAAATTTTACAGGGGAGCTTATCAAAGTTTTCTTCGTGTTTTTTTTTATTTTTTTACAAATCTATAAGGGCTACGTCTATTTATTATATATCATTCGATGCGTATTTTAAAAGCTTTATTCATTTATTACTAAGTGATTGCAGCAGCTAGCATATTACGAAAGAAAATATCACATGAGTCCCTTTTGCTTATAAAAATGGCTGTTGAATCTGTGAATATAATAAATAAAACGCCACATATCAAAAAGTAAGAATTGTTTATTGAACGTTTTTCTTAAAAAAAAACGATTACAATCAACCATTACTAAACACAAATAGAATTATGATAACAACATACAGCTTCACAGAAATACTACCTCTGAATTCTTCAGAAAATTACGTGTTTATACTGAAAAACTTACTTACAAAAATAAATAGTACCTACCTACTCCAAAAAGTTAAAACTCTTACCCTAACAGCGTTCTTCTTCCGTCCGCACTTGTTCTTTGGTTAACAAAATTATATCTCCTTCTCTTGTGGCTCTTTCTGGCAAAACTCTCAAAATTTCGTACTTAGCCGAGGCTCGAAATGCTTGGCATAGTGCTTGCCCCGATACTGCTCCCCACGAATCTCTTTAATTTCAACGGCAATGGGACGGGCCTCTGTGTGACGCGGAATTGTCTGTTACAAACGTGCTCAAGCTCCAAAGATCGTGCTCGTCTCCTGGCCGCGTTTCCAAGTGGGAGTCAGGATTTTGGTTGCAAGCACTTCTATCACACAATACTGATACTTTAATAGCTCCAGTTTCTTTCCATATTGCAACTTCTTTACGGTTGGGTGCAGGGTGCTGTGCCCTTCATCACTGCCAGTGCAGTACGGCTGTTGAACAGCTCAGTCACTACGGATTATCGTGCACCAGGGCTGCCAGTAGGATTTCCCGCCACGCTAGCTTTAATTATATCATTCGCCAGACCTGTACCATGCGTTAACATACTAGCGATTCTAGAACCAAATGGTCTGCTACGTGGCGATGGTAAGCGGCATGACTCTTACTTGTTCCGTTGGAGAAGGGTAGGCTTTTGGTGTGGGACGTTATAAACATGCGTTGATACCCTTGCGCTATCTCATCTGTCCGGGACATCAGTAAGGGCCGGTGCGGTGGCAGATTCCGCTGAGAACCTCAAAAGACGCAAATATGCAATTCTCGACAGAGCTTACTTATTTGCCTTTCGGGGTCGAGACTGTGAGTGCCGGGCCCTTCACGTTTTCAAAATTATTTCAGGGCGTCTTGCCAAAGCGACGCGTGACCCGAGTTGCTCTTATCGGGCTCATCGCATAAGTATTGCCGTTCAGCGTGGCAATGCAGCCAGCATCTTTGGGACGCTTCCGTCTGGTAGTTAAAAGTTTGGATCAGTTGAGCTACCAAAGTTGAGGCCCTATTATCGGCTCCTGATGACTTCATCATCATCAACGGCAGCAGTAAGCAGCCAGTAGGCCAGGCAAAACAGCTCTCGTGCCTACTTAGTTAGATACTCACGCGGGGCGATTCAAATAATAATAATAGAAAAAATTAAAATTACTGTCTTAAAAAATACCTGTAAGCTAATCTTTACAAACATCAATACAGCCACAAAAGAAACATGACCAAATTTTTGGTTATAAATACTATCTTATTCACCTTTTTCTTGCATACCAAACAGACGCATAACAAGTACTGCACTTTCATCTTAAAAAATAAATAATAATCTCATAGTATTTAAATACAAAGTGGACACATCTTATAATATGGCACTTTGGCATAAAAAAATGTTGTAGGTACTCACGTGATATTTATATTACAAATGGCCGCATTCCAAAATATGGCCATTTAATCTATAACATTTTACTGAAACTCAGACTTATTTCGCAATATGGCTCTTTTTCACTAAAATTACGTGCACTCCGAGGACACAACAAACAAGATGGCCGTTTTGCTCTGAATTTGGTCACCAAAGTCTCGGAATGCCAAAGGGGTGGTTGTCTGATTAACCCATTTCAAACGCTAGAATCATGGGTGTCTTTTTCGAATATAAAATTTTTGAAGATTTAGATAGCATTTTTGGAATAAAAAGAGTTTTTTTTTTTGCATTGTGGCCCTTTGGCATTTAACCAGTGAAGTGTTCGTAGTATTACTATTTATTTGACCTCGTATTTTACCCAGCATACATAACGGCTTTTGGAACTATTTGCTGTTTGAACTCGAGTCGGGTGTTTTACTCGGAACAAGTACCTACGTGAGTTATTACCGGTTTTTTCAATTATTTGCTGTTTGTGTTAAATAGCTATAATTCTTGATCTTTTTTGTTAGGATCGCCAAGATATTCACTGTTTTATTCATTATCACTCCTTATAAATACATACTTTTATTGATTTAATAAAGATTTTAATACTTTATATTTTTTTTTGTAGAAAAGCCAATGTTACTTATACGACATTAGCACCCACTCTATACTTCTGTTCAGCTTTTGCGTAATCGAGTATTAGGAGTATTAGTTTTTTTTTAAAGCAAGCGCTTTGAAAGCAATCCGCTGAGAGAGTAATTTTTTCAAGGACCGTTTTGTTATGTGTCTGTATTTTGTGAACGTAGTAATAAGCTTGTTTATTATCCTGGACTATTTATCTTGCGCTTCGTCAAGCGACAGCGATCATTCTTCGTCAACCCGCATTCCTGGTTCTATCAATCACGTCCTCAGGTGCTTGGTAACTTCGCTCGTGCGATCAAGATCCTACTTCTGTGTTAAAAACATAATGACTATTATGTCAACTAGTGTATAAGATATTATTAATTCAGGAAACATCAGATAAATTTTTGGAATGAGAAATACTATACGTATATGCACGTTTTTTTTGTTTTAATTTTGAGGTTTTGGAAGCCTTTGCTCTTTTAAAATAAGATACATTTATGACGTTTTCAAAACTCTTTTCATACAAAATAAATAAATAATATTTAAATAAATAATGCTGGACAATTCACACAACATTATCTAGCCCCAAGCTACGCAGAGCTTGTGTTATGGGTATTAGATAACTGATATACTTAATACAATTAATTAAATTGACATAATGTTTGCTGATCTCTCTGATATGCATCGAGTTAAACTGTAAACATCAAAGGTAAATACGCAATAAGAGCCATGTCGCTATTGACATATTATTAATATAAATTGAGGTTTCAAAGAAGACATGTCTCTTGGAGGATTTAAAAATAAAACGGTTTTAAGGAACACATTTATAAAAAAAAAATTGGGTCTCTTTTAGGGTACTTTTGGACATAGCTTTGTACGTAATTCTAAAAATTTTAGAATTCGTGCGGATCTGTTCTAATCATCATAGTAGAGATCCTCAAAAGTAATATACAGGCTGGGGCTAATTTTTGGCCCCTTAAGGTGTTTTTCTTTTGTAGTTAGAAGGTCCTTAGGAACCTTCTGTTTTATTTTAAAAAAAAAATATTGCCATTTTTAGATTTTTGAGAAAAAGTACGGTTCGCCCAAAAATTTACCTATTTCGAACGAACACTTTTCCCAAAGTAACTTACCAAATCAAATCGTAAGTTTTGGCAATAATTAAAAAAAACAATTTCCCCCGCTTGTTTAGATAGAGTTTTATTAAATCCAAACAATTCCAAAGAATCCGCAGTTAATGAAAAAGTCGCCTAGACAAATCTCGTTAAGTTTGTACGTTTGTCTGTGATCCATTCACCTTGACTGTCCCGAGGAACACTGCGGGAAATTTAATTACGTTTTTGTGAGAATCCGACCACCTGTGCTTCTCGAGCCCGCAACTGACGAACGAGCAGCGACCAGGATCTATCTTGAAGAGACCATGGAAACGAGCATAGATATACATACGACAGGTATATTCAATACCTATTGAAAACGCAGGCATAACCTATACGTAATTGAAAAATCTTGGAAACCCCATAATAAATGGAAAGCGGCGTTTTCAAGATACCTCGATCTCTACGATTTATTAATTCGTAGGTATCAATGTACATTAATCATTAAAACTATTACATTAAAATTGGCTTTGACTATCTAACTATGTATTGAATTGAGTTGAATGTTTTACCAATAGAACACAATTGAATATTAAAGGCTGGTTTACATATTGATTAGTGCGGGCGCGAGTAGGCTTGATTGCGAGTGCGAGCGCGAGTGCTTAGCGCTTAGTTGTGTCCAATACAGTTTAGTTGCAGCGATTAGTAAATTCATTAAATTCAGTCCGCGTAACAATGCTACTTAACACTAATCACTAAAAAAGCATGTGCAAAAGTGTTTAGTACCAGGCAAACTGCGAGTAAGGGGGAAGGAAGGGCGCGCAGGACGGGGCAACTCGCAAAAAATAGAAATCGCTTCTATTCACTTTACTACGCTGATTACTAATCACTCGCACTAATCAGTTGCTGTCCACACGTGTATTTTACTAATCACTAAGCACCTGCGCTAAAGACCTGCACTCACACTAATCAATGTGTAAACCAGCCTTCGTCCGTAGGATGTTGTGTTTAAGTACTTAAAGACTTGCAATTTTAATTACGTACGTACTTTTGGGATTCATTACTTATTTTATTTTAGTTTCCTTTTCAAAAACTAAATCGCTTCTGTTTTCAGTTTACGCCAACAAAAACTTGTAATATCGTAACCCCCAAAAAAAGGTTTTTGTTGTTTAAATTCTAATTTAGGTTCCGCTCAGCGTAAGGGTGAAATGAATAAAGAAGTTGTTTTTGTCCTGCGTTTAATTTCGGCTGACTTTGTGTTACGCGGGTTTCAGACTTTACGTGGGAAAGATAAACAAAAAGAGCTAGTTAGCCGTTATTTCGCGAACGTAGACAAAAGGATAGGCTTTCGAGGCTAATCGGGCTCCCTTTGAACCTTTAAGTTTTACCGCGCAGCCTGTAAAATGGGTATGAAATATAACTAAACATTGGCCGAGTTCCTGAAACTCTAAACGGAAATTGTTTGGGTTTTTCGGAGGGTTACTCGGGAAGATGGGTATCGTTACGAACCAATTGGTCGATCAAATCGAATTGATTTGGTCTTCAACCCTTTCGGGAGAAGCAATACTCGAAAAAGAAACTCGCCAGGAGTAAGCCTCATTATTATTTGTATGGAAACTATCTACTTAAGCGAAGGAACAAATAAATGGGCTCAGTATGTCTAGTTTTTTTTTATACTACCTAGCTAACAAACAAACATACGGCCCACCTGTTGGTAAGCGGTAATTTATTACGGTATTTATCATTCGTCGTCGTAAACGTCATTTCCAAGAACGCGGCCTCCGTATTTCCATGCATCCGTTGTATCAAAAATGTTGGCCTGGCTAATACCAACCCGAAATCACATTTTTTAAGGTAAGCAACAGTTAGTAGTACTGTCCCCCGCGATCATTCAAATTACAAAAAAGGTTACCGTTTGCTTTTGTGAAATTTGTCTAAATAACGTCATTTTAGATACTAAAACCCAAGTCCCCACCGCAACTGTTAGTGATACCTAATTCAAAAAATGTCAAAGTGCTAATTATTTACTTTCGAAAATGTTAGTAAACATTGTTTCGCTATTGTCACGTTCTGCAGCTTTGCTCAATTGGCAAAAAAAGAGAACTGTGGCCATTTGAACATTTAAGGCGACGTGCAGACTTGGGGGAAATATCCGTCCAATAAAAAACTTGACGACAAAAAAATCTAAGAAGTTTTAAAACCCGTATTGACGTTGGCCAAGTTTCGTCAAGATTGGTTGAGAAATGCGACCTGTAGGAGAACAGCCGGATATACGAAATATTTTTTGCCCAAGCTGATGCAGGGACGCCTCGCTCGCTCGGTCAATAACGGTTAACTCTTTAACTCCTTTGTGGAATTTTATGACATTTGGTGTGTGTGTGGATGCCGGGGGAGGGGGGCAGGGAGACACGACGCGTGCGAAACCGCAGGCAAAAGGCTAGTTCTCACTGAAAATAATAACCCATCAGGGTTTGTAAGGTATTAAGGGTTATGTGGCACCACAGACCAGCATTCATCATAATTTTACAGTAGATACCTACTAAATCTTATGTAATCTTTTCATAGAATGCGGCAAGCGGCGGACTATAGGCGGAGCACGGAAGCGAATAGTCGGAGGAGTGGAAGCTAGTCCAGGAGACTGGCCATTCTTAGCAGCGATCCTCGGCGGGCCCGAGGAGGTGTTCTACTGCGCAGGAGTGCTGGTGGCAGACCAGTGGGTGCTGACGGCTTCACATTGTGTCGGGAAGTAAGTACACTACCATCTCACATTCACAATTCAATAGAAATAGAGCAGACAGATGATGATAATACAATAGTGCTTAAAAAGTAAGGTGTAAAGAACTTAGTGATACCACTAAGTTCTACATTCTCATAGGGATTTCACCCCACCTAACATAATATATAGTGACAAATAAATATTAAATATCTACCAACTGCCTTCTCATTTTACTTGTAAAAACAGAAGGCATCCTAAGCTGTTCTTTTGATTGCAGCCACTCAGACGTGAATGGCTGGACCATCCAGCTGGGCATCACGCGGCGGCGCGCGCACGCGTACTACGGGCAGAAGGTGAAGGTGCGCCGCGTCGTGCCGCACCCGCTCTACAACATCGGCGTCGCGCACGACAACGACATCGCCTTGTTTCAGGTACCTATGACTATTTACCATCATAACCTTTAAGCTAGGGTAAAACCGGCGCGTTCAGCCCGCGTCCTCAGTGGCGTACACGGTGGCGATCAATGGTAAGGCAATGTATCGCCACCGTACACGGCACTGCGGACGCGGGCTGACCGCGTCGGTTTGGCCTTAGCTTTAGCTTCACTCTATCGTCTCCGAATCTCCATTAAAACAAATTAAATCGAGCACGTTACGTGCGATTTCATGCATACACTGTACCGTTCCGATGTCACAAAAATAGGAGCAGGTAGTTGATAGAAATCTGAAATAAGGAGAAGTGCTATCCGGGCTGTTTTGTTTGGAAACCGATGTCGCCATATTTGTAAAACTACTTTCACAATTATCTAAAAAAAAAACACTTACGTGCTACTAATAAATATGAAATATCCTTTGAATATTTACACCATGTTTTGTCTCATTCGATCGAATTTGAAATTGCTTGGTTATATAGAAGACAAAACACTGTGGAACTGTTCCAAGGATATTTCGCGTTTATAGTAACAAGGTGCTTGCTTGGCGGTTTACAAAAGACTAAACACTATACTAGAAGGATATTTCATGTTTTATAGTAGCATTATTTTACTTACTACCATCATACCTATTTCTGCCGCAAAGCAGTAGTGCTCGCATTGCTGTGTTCCGGTTTGAAGGGTAAGGGTGCCGGTGAAATGACAGGCACATGAGACTTTTCATCTTTATGTCTCAGGGTTCGGGCGCAGTGCAATGCCACATAGGGCGCGTCCTAGGTGAACGTGACCTATGAGGTAATGCACTGTTCATAGGCAGAGGTTACCGCTTAACATCAGGCGGGCCATATGCTTGTTCCGTAATCCAAGTAGTATAAAAAAAGAAAAAACTTACCTACGTGTGTTATGTGATTAAATTTGTCCTGTTGTTTTATTGACAAGTTGCTAATCGGAGAAATTGGGGCACCAAGCTCTTTTACCCGCTTTCAACCGGTTTCTCCTCGTTTAATAGGAAAATAACTGAAAAGACACCTGTGAGATCCTTTTATCATCTAATTCTTAGTTTTATTCAATGATTTAACGTGGTTAATATTTGATAATAAACCCACTCTAGACAGCGAATGAGAGTCAATTAGCTCATACTCGGGCGACACGCGCAACGCCTCCTTACCAATTCTCATTTCTTCAAATTTGTATGAAGTAGAGTAGTTAGTGAGTGAGGCAGAGTAGTTTGAAACTGTCGTCACGGCTCACTGTCTGTTTGTGGTGCGCAGTTGGCGGTGCGAGTGCGCTACCACGAGTGTCGTCACCGGCTCACTGTCTGTTTGTGGTGCGCAGTTGGCGGTGCGAGTGCGCTACCACGAGTGTCGTCACCGGCTCACTGTCTGTTTGTGGTGCGCAGTTGGCGGTGCGAGTGCGCTACCACGAGTGTCGTCACCGGCTCACTGTCTGTTTGTGGTGCGCAGTTGGCGGTGCGAGTGCGCTACCACGAGTGTCGTCACCGGCTCACTGTCTGTTTGTGGTGCGCAGTTGGCGGTGCGAGTGCGCTACCACGAGTGTCGTCACCGGCTCACTGTCTGTTTGTGGTGCGCAGTTGGCGGTGCGAGTGCGCTACCACGAGTGTCGTCACCGGCTCACTGTCTGTTTGTGGTGCGCAGTTGGCGGTGCGAGTGCGCTACCACGAGTGTCGTCACCGGCTCACTGTCTGTTTGTGGTGCGCAGTTGGCGGTGCGAGTGCGCTACCACGAGTGTCGTCATCGGCTCACTGTCTGTTTGTGGTGCGCAGTTGGCGGTGCGAGTGCGCTACCACGAGTGTCGTCACCAGGTCACTGTCTGTTTGTGGTGCGCAGTTGGCGGTGCGAGTGCGCTACCACGAGTGTCGTCACTAGCTCACTGTCTGTTTGTGGTGCGCAGTTGGCGGTGCGAGTGCGCTACCACGAGTGTCGTCACCGGCTCACTGTCTGTTTGTGGTGCGCAGTTGGCGGTGCGAGTGCGCTACCACGAGTGTCGTCACCAGGTCACTGTCTGTTTGGTGGTGCGCAGTTGGCGGTGCAAGTGCGCTACCACGAGTGTCGTCACTGGCTCACTGTCTGTTTGTGGTGCGCAGTTGGCGGTGCGAATGCGCTACCACGAGTGTCGTCACCAGCTCACTGTCTGTGTGTGGTGCACAGTTGGCGGTGCAAGTGCGCTACCACGAGTGTCGTCACTAGCTCACTGTCTGTTTGGTGGTGCGCAGTTGGCGGTGCAAGTGCGCTACCACGAGTGTCGTCACCGGCTCACTGTCTGTTTGTGGTGCGCAGTTGGCGGTGCGAGTGCGCTACCACGAGCAGCTGTCACCAGTGTGTCTGCCCCCGGCGGAGCGCGCGCTAGCTGCTGGCACGCGCTGCACTGTCATCGGTTGGGGCAAGCGCGATGATAAGGACAGTAAGTAACCTATACCCACCATACTTTTTATTTTTGACGTTAAAAAAGTCAGTATATAACTGTTAGGCATAGACTTAGTGTACAAAAGGACTGAGCGCTGGCAGCTGAAAAACGAGCCGAGCAAGATATGAACTATAGAGTTAGTGTGTCTACTTCTAATACGGTGACCATAAATAAAGTCATGTCGAGGAGACTTTTTCCATAGACACTTATGAACGTGGAGTGGAACAAACATTATTTAAATCTAATTATTTATCACAGTTATTTATGCAGCCAGATTCATACTGGAGGCTTGGTAAGTGATCAGTATCACGAATCGATAACACTTTTTGTAAATTTTGTAAAATAAATGTTGACCTCCGTTGAAATGTTGAATAAATGGGACTGGGCTTGCGTTTGTAGGAAACACGTTAATTAACACACGTTCTAATATCACAGAAAGTGTTATCGAACCTTGTTACTGATTAGTTACAGAGTGTTCAGTGTCGGCTAACGGCGTGATTGGTAACGCAGCCTTGCCAAAGGAAAAAACTGTCTCTATTCTACCTATCTCTCTTGGCTCGTTTTTCCTCTATCTATGACGGTAATCTAAATTGAGTCTTAACCTAATGGAATAAGGTCTTGTTTCGGTATTATATTTTTTTAGAGCGCTCAGTCCTTTTGTATACTAAGTCCATGCTGTTAGGTAGCGGCAAAAAAATTATGCTACGAAATTTATTATAGACCGTTTACCGTAAGATGTCACCTGCGTTATACTCTTAGCTGTGTGTATTTGCTGTTCGAAATAAATAATTTATTCTATTCTATTCTTAGTCTGTGCCTTGGAAATAGTGCCAACCATAGAAAAGTAAATACCCCATGGCAGGTGCCATCTTACGGTGAACGGTCTGTAAATTTATTACCAGCCGTGGTGTGTCCGGGCTAAGAACAAGCCCCGTCTTCTCCCGTGGACGTTGTAAAAGCGACTAAGGGCTTACACCAGGGGATGAACAGCAGCATACACCTGCGTGCTCAGCCTCAATACAGCACCAATCTGCCGGCCAAGCGTGGTGATTATGACGGATCCTTAATTGCATGTTATAGGCCTCGTTCAGCACTGGACGTCTAAAGGATGATAATGATGGTTTTGATGATATTATTTTTAATTTAATTACTTATTAAATACAGAAAGCTTACTCTTTTAAGATTCTACATAATGTGCATGTGCAAACATACGAAATATAGGAGTAAGCATATTGCACAGTCCAGTACAGTCGTGCACGCCTGAAGGTAGGACGCCAGTCTTGACGTACGTGGAAACTAAGCCCTTAAGTAGTTCTAATAAGACCTAAAGTTTTAGTGTCTCAGTACGAGAATTTGATAGTATTCGAAACTATATAGAAGTTTCGTTTCCTTCATTACATTTACTGACAGCGTCCTTAGTTTTCTCCTCGTTGTCGCTAGGGGCGCTGCATGTAAATATATGGAAGGAAACGAAACTTAATTTCGAAAACTATCCAAACTCGTATTAACCCCCCTGAACTTAATGAACCTGTAAAGTTTGGAGCATTCAATTTTTTTAACAAATATCAGCCTATATGATACGAAAATACGACCAGAAGCAAAGGATACGGTAATCAGAGGATAACCGATAAAAGACATCCTGTAAAGTGTCCGGGCGATATTCGCTTTAATAATAAAAATCCAAATTGTAAACTTAGAAAAGTAGGGGGAAAAAACGTCGTTGTTGTCGCCAATTTATGCCAAAATATTGGTAATATTCTTGTTTACGAAATACAAGTTAATTTTTTCCCAATGTTGTTAATTTTTTGCGTTAAAGTAGTTTGATAGGTAGCTCGCTTCTCAACAATTGCAGCGAAAACCGCGAAAATTTTCCGGAGGATATGCCGTCATTGGTACCTACGTCGTATTTTGGGAGTGGTGCCAAATTTATCTTCCAGGCGATATATGTTTTTTGAATGCTATATTTTAGCCAAACGAAGACGACGAAAGTAGGTAGGTACCTACACATCATTTATCCGAATGTCCCGCATCTAGCGAGCTAGCGTCAAAACTACTTGTACGTTTAGCTACTCAATTACATCTAAGCTCATACTATGTACAAATTAAATAAATAGGAAAATAAAATGACGAGATCGAAAACAAGGAGGAGCAAATAAAATAGCATAATTACATGACTCTTGTCATTGACTGGAATGTGGTGCCTATTGAGGGGGACGATCTAAGAGCAGAATGTAAGAGAATGTAGCAGAATGTAAGATAATTTAACAGAATTTAACATGATGTAACAGAATGTAACAGAAAGTAAGAGAATGTAAGATGATTAACATAATGTAACAGAATGTAACAGAAAGTAAGAGAATGTAAGATAATTTAACAGAATGTAACATAATGTAACAGAAAGTAAGAGAATGTAAGATAATTTAACAGAATGTAACATAATGTAATAGAATGTAACAGAAAGTAAGAGAATATAAGATAATTTAACAGAATGTACCTAATAGAATGTAGCAGAATGTAAGAGAATGTAAGATATTTTTAACAGAATATAACAGAACGTAACAGATTGTAATAGAATGTAATAAGATGTAACAGAAAGTAAGAGAATGTAAAATAATTAAACCGAAAGTAACACTATTATTTTACGTTTTTATTGAAAAATCCTAAGGCTGGGATACGAATTTTTGTTTAGTCTTGACCTTCTAGTAATATCCTGGACTAGTTTCCTCGTCTACGGAGATGACCGTGGCTCTATCGTATAGTAGTACTGTTGTACAACACTTCCTCACCTGCCTTCCAGTGTCCGAGTACGAGCCTGCTGTGAACGAGGTGGAGGTGCCGGTGTTGAACCGCGACCTGTGCAACCAGTGGCTGGAACACCGCGACCTCAACGTAACCGAGGGCATGATCTGCGCCGGCTACCCAGAGGGCGGCAAGGATGCGTGCCAGGTATCAAATATTAGACTAAGCTTGCAATCTACCCACTACCAAGTATACTTATATTCGTGTGTTCACAGCTGGGTACATTATCTGGGTGGGGTAGCTTTTGTCTCAGATTACTGAGACAGACTTTACTTGTTGAGATATTGATATAGAAAACCCTGGCCTGCCCAATTGTACCTACTTATGATACGATACGGTACGATTGACGATCTCTGTGGCGTGACGGGTGCGGTGCTTGTTCGATTTTTTTGTATGATCTGCAAATATTTGTTCTGGGTCTGGGTATTGTGGTAGCATGGTGCTTGTAGTTCCTGATACGCACGACACGGGGGATCCTATAGTGTGGGATCAGGACTATGTATGTGACTGTGAGTGACCTACTTACTTAAATAGGTATATATTTTTTCTGCATGAATGACGATACAGCAGTTTGCCCACCTGATGTGAAGCAGTAAGCTCTTCCTTTAACAATGCATTACCTCACAGCCAACTTTTATCTTTTTGCTACAAACTTTCAGTTAGTCTGTACCTTTTCAATAGCTTCTGTTAATGTAGGACCTTCTGACCCATGTCTGTGTCTGAATTAATTAAGTACAACCTGCCTTTAAACTTTCTGTAACCCAGTATTATTGTATTGTCAGGGGGACTCCGGCGGCCCTCTCCTGTGCAAAGACCCCGACGACCCCTCGCGCTGGTACGTGGGGGGCATCGTGTCCTGGGGCATTAAGTGCGCGCACCCACGCTTGCCCGGCGTCTACGCGTACGTACCTAAATACATTCCCTGGATTGAAAAGCAGATCGAGCTGTACAATGACGACGAAGCCAAGTCAGAAGACATCTAAACGAAAATAATAACAAAGATCCAGAAAAGAGTTTTTATAAACAAATGAGATATTTTTAACTGCGAAGTGACAGCTGCACTTCAATAGAGTGAATGCCTTGAACAAACAGGCTGAACAGCTCGGTCACCGTAAGATGGTGAATGATAATGATACCATCTTACGGTGAACGAGCTGTATCTATAGTAGAACAGAATCAATCAAAGATTTTATACATTAACTATGTAATTAGAACAAATAGTGCCGAAGTAGATCGTAAGTAGCTAGATCACTTTGCAGTTGTTTATAATGAAGACAAATTAATTATTATTATGGACTGTTATTATAAAGAAGACAATAAATATTTGAAATATTGACAATAAATATAATCTAAGACAAGAATATTAATTGCACAGCTGTCAAAATTTTATTAATTTTCAGATTAGATTATACATTATACACCCTTTATTAATCATAATAAAATTTAGAGTACCTAAAATATATATTATTCAGACCTACTCACTATAAATAGTTTATTTAGATTATTTTTGATGATAAATTAAAGTTGTAGAAAATTGATTAAATATTGAATAGCTTCGAGGGGTTAGTATTGTTTTGCAGCTGTGCAAGCAAGTGGCTGAATATTTTACGAATCACTCGAGAACCGTGTGAAGTAAATGATGTAAAGCTGTGATACACGAAATACTTATAAAACTTATGAAATACTGAGATCGATATTGTATTAAACGTTTACCCGTTGCGACAAGGTTGACTTAACTTTTCAATTATATCTCGATGCTTTTTCTCGAGATATCAATTCATATTGAAATATATTAGGTAAATATATTATAAATTCTTTTAAAAATCGTGAAACTCATCTAAATCGCTTACTTAAGTGAAGTAGGGTTCTCAAGCTTTAGCTAAACTTTTAGATGATTATTTTCGTGATATGTTTTTGTACTTTTAATTTATTTTTAGTTCTATTCAGTGTCGTTAGACGTTTGGAAAATACTTAATAGAAATTAAATGTTTGTTTGATGTTTGGTGTTAGTAGATTTAGATAAAAGTGCTTTTATAGATTTAATATTAAGGATTTTTATTATATTGTACTAGTAGACTAATAGTATCGTGAAGAAAAAATAATGTTGTAAGTAGGTAAATGTTGCTCGACAAAAATTCTTCCTATTTGACAATAAAAAAAAGAAAAAAAGCTATCTCAAAAGCTATCGAAAGTTAACTATAATATAATTCTAGGAACATTTAAATATAATAGGAGCAGCATAATGACAATAAATGTGTATCAATGATGATCTTCTCAACGTTTGACAATAAATGTATTGAATGTTGTTTAGTTATAAATAACAATAAGTGTAACTTAATGACAATAACGACGATAATTTTGGACAACATTTACAGATAGATAGTATAAGACATTGAAGGCTCTGTTATTATTACCTATACAGAGCGTTTGATTTTACAGATTTTCTTTTTTAACTCAAATAGGAATAGCATTTCCAGAACAGAAATAAAAAGGTAAACTTAGGAATAGCTTTAATAGGTAATAATAAGTATTATATAAAGTAGAATGTAGGTACCTACCTACCTATGTATTTTGTTTTTGGATTTGTTAATTGTGCAGTTTAGCATAGGCTATGCTCAAAACAACATACTTATATACATTTTAAATAAATAGATTTAAGATAAGTACATAATCATTTTATTGAAAAATATTATGTTAGTGGAAGTATGGTTGTCGACTTCTTATGAGTCCTTATTCTTCAAGTCGAGCTTTCTGATAGATTTATAAAATACCTACATAGATATGTTTTATGTAGGAAAAGTATAGCATAAATATTCAAACCTGTGCAGGTCAAATTATTTTTATACTTGTAACGAAACTGTCAGACTACTCATAAACTTTTATAAAGGTACCACTTTATATAAATAATTAATTAATTTTTCAAACTTTCTCGTTCATCATTACTTTTTCAATTAAAACGTTGATTTTTTAATTTATCCTAAAAACTTCTATACAATTAAGATTTATTTGAGCGATAATATTTAATTTTTAACATTGTTTTAGAATGATAAAAGTGGACATTTCTTCAATGTTTGGAATTTCATCTGGCTACTAGCAGAATATCATCATACATTTGTGTAGAAGTAGACATTATATAAAAATCATGAGTTATTTATTATATCTTCCCATTACATTGGTTAAAATTTAAATCTATGATTTTTACCCGTAAATTGACGTCATAATAAATGAAGTAGGTTAAGCTAAGGTTATTTAAGACTTAGACATGTAGCTCTACGCTTTAGCGTTCTGTGAACTTATGAGGATTGTGATCTAAAGTACATATTATTTTAGTTTCTACGAGTGTGGCTACTTCATAATTACCGGCTCCTTTATTAGGGACGCAGTAAGAGCACGCGTTTTGTAATGATAAAATACATTGGTGAACGAAAATAAGTAATACTTACTGCTATTCTTTATTTAACCAAACATAAGCTTAAAGATTTACTTCCTCTTAATATTTCCGACTAACTTATACTAATTTGAATGATTTTATGAAAGTTATCGTGAAAAATAAGAAAGTATTCTTGAAAATAGCAATGATCTTAATAAATGTATTTTTTAAACAATTGCTACTAAATTTATGGCTCTTTAAATGAGGATGATTTTGCGATGTCGATTGTTTTTGAATATTTTTCCCTTTTTGGTACGTAGTGGCGCTATTCTAGTACAGTTTAGGGTGTCTGATACTTTTATACAAATAATGAATTATAAATAACAAAACAAAATGCATTGGTAATTGGCTTTATAGAACATGTGTATTAAACTATGCATGTTCAGCTCTTAATGTTTATACATAAACGTGTAGGTTTACATGGTGTTTTATGTACATGTAATTATGTATACTGTTGTAGATATTATAATCGCTGTTGAAACTATAGTAGATAAAATTATTTCGTGTTCAGAGCATATCTTCTGGGTCAGTGACTCCTAGTTTAGGATAATAGAAACTTTCCTGTGAAATGAGGTCTTCTTATCTAGATTTGAGTTCGTTCAAAATAATACTGCAGAATAACGGTCAGTGGGCAATCAAGCCGCAATCCGAAAACATTTTACTAAAGAGATCTCATATGTCGATATAAATGATATAGGTATTATTATATTGTTAATTAATTCTTATTAGGTAGGTAAACAACTTTATTTTGTCAATATTCCCTTTCTGAGTTCTTTCTTCCTCTAATACTTTATTGAATGACACAAAATATACGAGGATTTTAAATAACGAGGCCGAGAGTTTAAAATGATAGTGAGTAAAATGTAGTAGGTACTTTCGATGTCCTAATGGCCATAGTCTTAAAATAAAGGTTGTGTGATAAATGTTTAGTGGTGTCCTGTAAACTTCGTGTTACTAGTGACGTCATTCGCAGTACATACCTATTACTTTTGGGTCATAGAACTTTAGTAATCACTAAGATATTTTTGAATTTGTATAGGAATATATGTATACTCGTAGGTACTTAGGTACTTCAATTTGATATTTACACTTCCCAGTTATAATTTTAAGAAAAATATTGATTTCTTTTTAATCAAGAACGAACCGCCACCGATCGGACAACAGTCAAATTATAACGTAGTTAGGTACCTAAAACTTACATGTAGGTAATTAGGTACATTCTCAAGAAAATTATAAAAGTCAATATTCTAATAAGATTAGAACATAGACAATAACAAGGACAATAAAATATATAAGAAAATAAATGATTTATATAAACTATTAATATAGGTAGGTATACATTTGTATTTTTTCAAAATGTAGGCTTACGATCTTAATAGATTAGCAAACTTTCTCCATAAGCGCGTCCATGTACATGATTGGTCTAGATTGCAGGATAGATCATATTGAAGGACAAAAATATCACGTTTTAAAATTATTTGTTCAAAATAAAAATTCAAAAATATTGTAAACTAGCCCGGTCCGGTTGTAAGCATAGAGGTCTGATAAATTGTTAGTTTTATTGATAATGAATGAGATTAAAAAAAACTATTGTATTTTTTTTATGTATTTGTATGAAAGGTTGTTTATGAATGCACCTAGTCCATCTTTATTTGACTTGTTTATGAATGCACCTAGTCCATCTTTATTTGACTTGTTTATGAATGCACCTAGTCCATCTTTATTTGACTTGTTTATGAATGCACCTAGTCCATCTTTATTTGACTTGATCGTTATAATAGTTGAATAGTAGTAATTAAAGTAGCCATGTATGTAATACAGACGCACAAAATACTCTGTACTGTACTTAATATAAAAGCCACTATTAAGATCATTCTGTTGACCATATCGATGGTGAATAGTTAAATTATATTTGATGTTAAGTGTGTAGGAGTTGCTTTGTGTATCTTCTGCGTTTATACTCTGTGAAGATGTTAGCTTTTATGTGCCTCTCGGTCTAGAAAACTATATAAAACTGTTTTTATGTAAGCGAGTAGTAAAAGTTCTGTTTTAACAACGCTAAGCGTTATTTTATCGGATTTTATGTAGACAATACTTTCAAAGACGAATTGAAAATAATGTTGTAATCGTCGACATATCGTTTTCATATCAAATACTTACCTACTTAGTTAATTTTCTACCAAATTAAATGAGTATTTTCAAAGTTTATTCATATATTTTAGTAGTATTTTACTTATAACTTATTCATGTTGAATACAAAGTATTTTTATTTGTAAAGGGTGACATCCACATACCGAGTTTTTTCTTAGATTCGTACCTTATGGTGCGCCTTCTAATGACGACTAGGTTTATCCTTTAGGCTGAGCTTGGTGCAAGTTCCATCACAGATGTAGAGGGTTCAAGCGGTAAAATTTAATCATAATATTATAAGAAAACTTGTTTTGAAAGTCAGTTTAGCGATATTTTGGTGTCGGCTACTTTGTGTATCTTTTGTGTAATGAGTATAATTTTCTAGTCTTTATGTGTGTTATTTCATTGTTGGCGGACGCTATCGCTTTACGGTACTTGTGTAGCTATACCTTTGTTCCTTGGAGCTTGGAATAAAAATAATAGTTAATATGAAGTTTAATTTTATGATTACCTATATCAAAAGATTTAAGTCAACCAACCAACCAACCAGTTTTGGAGCAAGTGTCTTCGTTGTTCCTTACTCAGCTACATACTCCGTACTTGTACTATTCTTTATTCTGTGTCCGTGCTAAAGACTGTTCCCAAGCTGCCAGTCAAAATATGTACAAACAGATTAAGTATTTTATTAAAGTTTCGTCAGATTCTATAAAAAAACATTATTTGAAAAACGGTCACAAGTCGTTTAAAAAATAGACTGAAACATTTTAATTTGATTATAGAATTCTAAGTAGGTAGGTACCTAAGTACATATTATAATATACACCAATAACTAAATTCAAGTAAATTCATATCTACCCACTTTTTGTCCAACACAACATTCCGCAACTTCCAGTAAAATAAATTTGTGATCCATCAAACAGTTTCACACACGCGTAACATAGGACCGTAGGTAAAAAAATAAAAAGAATAACCTATAGGTGCTATCAAATTACGGATAGGTACCTATATGCATTGTGACGTTTTATGCGTCCAAGAAACTCATCGGGACCACAATAACCTACCTAGGTATGCCCCAAATTCCTGGACTAACTTTGGTGCCTGAAATTCCGCATCCTAAGCATGGAAGTGTCATTTTTACAAAGCCTAACGTCACACTAATCCACGTCAAGTATCTCACAAAACACAATAGAAATGCTCACCATAGATACTGGCAGTTGTACCTCCTCATCTGTTTACAAACCCAGCCGGAGGACCCAGCCGTTCCAAATCTGCCCCACGGACAACTTTTTTTTAATTCAACTTTTGGCCCACCTGATTTTAAGCGGTACGCTCTGCTTATGAACAGTGCATTATCACATAGGTCACGTTCACCATTTCACTGCGCCCACCACCCTGAGACATAAAGATGAAAAGTCTCATTTGCCTGTAATTTCACCGGCAACCATACCCTTCAAACCGGAACATAGCAATGCGAGCACTACCTACTGCTTTGCGGCAGAAATAGGTATGGTGGTAGTACTTCCCCGGACGAACTCTTTCACAAAAAAGCTCTACTGCTACTAAACAACTTCTATGATCGGGCCAATAGAATCATTGTCGGTGACTACAACAGTCATTACTATGTGAGGTTACCAAAACACAAATAACGATGGAACGGCAGTCGAGCAATGGGCGGAGACTAAGAATTTGTAAGTTCTGCATGATGCTAAGCTTCCGGCATCTTTCAACAGCGGTCGGGGAGATGTGGTTATACCTAACCCGAACCTTATAGTTGTCAGAACTAATATCAGCCGCCTATGTCTGAAAACGGTGGAAACACCTACCTACTCAGCATGTAGCAAGATTCAAGCGGCTCACAAGACTATCGAAGTTTCTTTTAGTAATTAACTTTTCTAAAGCAGACTGGGAACATTTTATCCAAACAAATAAATAAATACGTAATGCTGGACAGTTCACAAAACATTACCTAGCCCCAAGCTAAGCAGAGCTTGTGTTATGGGTACTAGATAACTGATATAGGTACTTAATACAATACATTACATAGATAGTATTTTTTTATGATATATAGAAAATACTTAGAACAACCTGAACAAACATCTGCAGATCGCACAAATATTTGTTCCGAGGCAGGATCGAACCCGCAACCTCCTGCCTCGCAGGCGAACCGTCGCCCGCCGCGCCACAGAGGTCGTCAAATCAATGAAAAGATGCTTACGGGGCCCAATGTGACTGGATTCACTCCACGGGCGATGGCTTACTCGCTGTCCTGTCTACTGTGCACCCACACCTGCACACTAAATGACGTGTGCTCTGAAGATGTCGTTGGTCTCTAAAACAATATATTAGATAAGATAAGATAAGATAAATTTATTCGTTCCTTCAAAAATATGGTACAGTTTAGAATCATCAAGTAATGACTTAAACAATAATAATGTACGCGAGGAGCGCTGTTCCCTGCACTAGGTCTCAATATTATAATAATAATCATCTATGTATATAAAACAAAGTCGTGTTAGTTACACCACTTATAACTCAAGAACGGGTGAACCGATTTGGCTGAAAATTGGGGGGGGGGGGGGGGGGCTACCCGTGCGAAGCTGGGGCGAGTCGCTAGTTATTTATATTTGTCGTATCCCGGTCTAAGCACGGATGCAGAAGCGAAGTTATGCGCAGTCTGAAGTTGTAATGAAACGTAAGCGCCATCTAGTGGCGTTATTCAGAGTCTACGAGCGCCGCACGCTGGAGGACGGAATGATATTGATTGGAAGGTGGTCGCGTGCGCTGAGGGGCAAGTCAGAGTTTACACAAACTATCGTAACGACGGGCGTACGTGTATTGCGTAGTAACTAGCCATTTATCTGTGACGTTTTTGGCACAGATTAATAGCTTTTTTTTTTATACTACCTACTTGAATGACGGAACAAGCAGATGGCCCACCTGATGTTAAGCGGTAACCTCTGCCTATGAACAGTGCATTACCTCGCATAGGTCACGTCCACCTAGGACGCGCCCTATGTGGCATTGCACTGCACCCGCCACCCTGAGACATAAAGATGAAAAGCCTCATGTGCCTGTAATAGTTTAGTATAATCGATTTGGAAAATGATTTTTTTATTTAAATAAACCAGTGGTTCGCCGCGAACTGAGACCTCGCGAATACACGCGATTTAGGTAGGTTACCTTATTTCTTTCGATAAAATATCTATGTACGAGAGTTTATTCACATAAAATGAACGTACTTGCACAGAATATAAGCGGTAACCTCTGCCTATGAACAGTGCATTACCTCGCATAGGTCACGTCCACCTAGGACGCGCCCTATGTGGCATTGTACTGCGCCCATCACCCTGAGACATAAAGATGAAAAGTCTCATGTGCCTGTAATTTCACCGGCACCCTTACCCTTCAAACCGGAACACAGCAATACGAGCACTACTGCTTTGCGGCAGAAATATGTTATAATGTTATTATTGTTATTATTATGTTATAGGTAGGTAGGTAGGTACACCTACGATCGTCGTTACGTTCATCGTTACTATGGTGTTTGCAAAATTCCGACTAGGGCATCTGGTCTGGTGGGAACTGTACCGCGTTTCTTTGTAACTTCAGACCGTTAATGTTATTATTGTTTTTTTTTTTTTTTTTTTTTTATACTACTGGAATGGCGGAGCAAGCAGATAGCCCACCCGATGTTAAGCGGCTACCTCTGCCTATGAACAGTGCATTACCTCATAGGTCACGTCCACCTAGGACGCGCCCTAAGTGGCATTGCACTGCGCCTGCCACCCTGAGTTGTATAAAAAAAAAAAAACACGAACTCGGTAAATTACATTTTGAAACTTTGTTTTCTACCCGTATCACAAATACCATCCACTCGCTAAACATGTCAGTGCATGCTCCTGACCCGGCTGATCCGTCATATTTATATAGCTAAGGATAGGAATGTTTGGAAAGAGGAAAGAGAGGCCTTTGCACTGCAATGTGAAACTTCCGGCTTGATGCACCTACTGCAGTCGGTTTCTGATTCTCCTTACACCCCGAGACAATTTTGAACTTTTCCGTGCTAAGCAAAAAATAATTGCAAACAGCTTACCTATTCTAATTACTTTTTCCAGTAATGTTTTCCATGAAGTAAACGTTAAAAAGATAATTGTGAGCGACGAGTTCTGTCAGCTAGGATCCATCAGGAACTATTTCATTCTCATCGTCTTAAAACTTGGTACATTTTTGTTCGATGTCACGTGGTTGTCTGGATCGCATGTGGCTGGCGCATACGCGTGGATAGTGAGTTTAAGAATTGTAGTTTTTCTATAAATCACTGTTTAACCGCGGGGCTCAGCTAGTAATTTATAATTACCTATGAGTATTGCAGGCCTCTACAATCAACAAGAAGATGTGATATTTTTACACAGGCATGTCGTTATGTATGTGCCATTTGCCTGTCATTATGTAAAGATGGGTCATTTACAAAAAAGGTTTCACAAATAAAATACACAAATAATCGAGTTAATATTTTACTATAGGATATAAGTTACATTAATCAACAATAGGTATAAATAACTAGCTAGGAACTGCTAACTAACGTGGTTACACTTTGCCGAACGTAAAGTTTCATTGTCCGATTGGGAAACAGCGATTTGGAGACGACATTTACAATAGCTCTTACAAACCGAACTATACTGCCAACACACCTGTAACAACACCCTGTGGGCTTATAAGGCGTTTATCAGATGGTCTTATACTGCTACTAATAAACGCTGTACATCCTTAAAATAGTTACTCGTTGTTTTGTCTCTCGATCTAATTTGAAACTGCATGTCAATGCAAAAGACAAAACACTGTAACTGTTCCAAAGATAATCCGAGTTTTATAGTAACACGGTAGCTCTGAAACAACTTTTAAGATGACCTCTTCAAATGTTTGCTGAAGCCTGAAGCATATCGTCAGACGTGTTTGACAGTCGCGACTGACAGGTGTGGCTGTATCTGAGGCCCAAGTCGGAGTTTTGCGAACGTCATCGTAACGACGATCGTCCGTGTATAAAGTAATAACTAGCTAGTTACCGTGCCAGAAACATCACAGATTAATGGCTACAGGTCTAGCGCTTAACTGAGTCAGTCCCTGAGCGAGCGGTACGGGAGGGGTGTTTTCGTTACGTCAAAATGAAGCGTGGTTTCATGTCAACTGATAATTTGAGAGACGAAACACCGCTCTCGTACCGCTCCCATACCTCAGGGACTGACTCAGTTAAGCGCTAGACTTGTAGTTACTAACTTTACTAAGCAATACACGCACGATCGTCATTACGATCATCGTTACGATGAAGTTTGTAAAACTCGGACTTGGGCATACAAATACACCAACGCGTGCACACTATAAGTTATAAGTCGTGGACGTGTCACTCTAAGGCCCGTAATATCAATAGCAGTTTATTCTATAATTTATAAGTTTAAACTATTTTTGTCCATTGACAGAAGTAGTTTAAACTTACCATTACAGATTTACTGATTAAACTACTATGTGTGTACTTAAGTGTACTTTTTTTTGTTCTTTTTACTTGATTGTATTGATATTACGGGCCTTATACAGTGTGTCTTCATAATGTGCACAAATTAAAATGTCGGTAAGTGTCGGTAAGTTTGGTTAATTTTATCGACGGAAAAAAGAACAAAAACATCTATATATATTTTTTATTATTTTAAGACGCTTTTTAAATTTTTGTTTTCTACAGTGGCCTCCATCTAAGCAAACCGGTGTAACTTTTAAACTAAACTATCTATTTCAATGAAAAAAACTGATTAATGATTAAAAATAACAGAAGCTGCTCATAAAATAAATAAGTACAGGAAAAACAGCCCTTAATTGAAAATTAAGATGTGTTTTCACAAGAATCAGCTTTTTTTTCAATAATTTTTCCTGTAATTTAATTTTTTTGCAATAAAAGCCCCACATTACCTACATTTATTATTACTTTTAGTTATTCTACATTGTATTATCTATCTGATAGTAAAAATCGCAAGTTTATAACTAAATAACAACATTTCTTATCAACTGTTAAAGAAAGGCCTTGCTCACCAGTTGCTCAACAAATAGTGCTTCGCGCGACTATGTGTTTGCAAAAAAGAGGTGGACATTTTGAGAAACTTATGCACTAGCATTTACGTGGAATAAATATTTTTTTATTGACTTCTTTTTTTTTGTTTTTATCTTCCCATATTAAGTCTCCTTAGGAAAATAATGAATGGCGCGTCCGGAGTGCCTTTCTTTAAGAGTTGATAAGAAATGTTGTGATTTAGTTTTAAACTTGCGATTTTTACTATCAGATAGATAATACAATGTAGAATAACTTAAAGAAATAATAAAAAAATAAATAAAGTAATAGTAGGTAAAGTAGGGCTTTTATTGCAAAATTTTAAAATTACTGGAAACATTATTGAAAAAAAAGCTGATTCTTGTGAAAAAACATCTTAATTTTCAATTGAGGGCTGTTTTTCCTATACGTTTTTATTTTATGAGCAGCTTCTGTTATTTTTAATCATTTATCTGTTTCATTGAAATAGATCGATTAGTTTAAAAGTTACACCGTTTTGTTTAGATGGAGGCCATGGTAACAAACAAAAATTTAAAAAGCGTCTTAAAGTAATAAAAAAAAATATGTTTTTTTTTGTTCTTTTTTCCGTCGATAAAATTAACCAAAGCTGCCGACATTTTAATTTGTGCACATTATCAAGACTCACACTGTATATTGCGGACGCGTCTGATGATATGTTTCAGGTTTAAACCTGATTGAAATTTTTGTTAATAACAAAATTATTGGTTGTATTTATATACAAATAACAAAAAAAAAACAAGTGACAGTATCCACAGTGGAACAGACAGGCGGAACACATGGGATCATTTGGTCCTTAGTTAATATTCCGTAGCAGTACAATTTATGAATGTATTGCATACATTAGTAGTGATCGTATATGTATGCCGTCATGCAAATCGTCTTGTTTCGTTTAATATAGCAAACCAGAGTCAAAAGATCTATAATAAATGCCATGGATTATGTTATGGTGATCGTTGAGGCGCGGGTCACAGTATATTCAGAATTTTAATAGTTTATGGTGGCCATACACCATGCTACCTATCGTCCAATCGGCATGACGCTACCGATTGGATCAGTTAGAACTGACCGTGTGTGGGAGTGGATTGGCATGACAGTTATACTTGACGGCACAATCGAATTTCGATTCTTTTGGCTTGATCATGGCGATTGTGGATCATGCCGATTGGACCATGTATGGCGGTCTGCGATCGTCAGTTCAGTCTGGTACAGATTTTTGTCGGTGGTGGACGTTGTGCTCGCGCTCTCAAGATGTCGCAAAATACAGCCCGGTACCGCGAAGTGCAACTAGAATTTATTGCTATATACCAAAGTGAACCGTGTGTTTGCACCACTCTGCTCAGTAAAATGCTCAAAACGGCTAAAATATCGTCTACTGCCACCGGTGACGCCATTGCTTCAACTGAACATCGCTGCTGATTGGACAATTTAAACTGATCGTGTGTGGTGTATATAGACGAACTGCAGATTGGATCAAGCCTGCAGCGTCATGCCGATTGGACGATAGGCAGCATGGTGTATGGCCTCCATTAGTAGCATAGTGGGTAGCATAATATACAGCGCATCAAAATAGGACAAGTACGTTTCTTCCCATTTATAGGGCTCCGTACATCGTCAGAATAAAACGGGAACTTTCTAAAATTAATATGTTGTCAGTCTGTAGCGTACCTCACATTTCTGGAATTTAGAATGCCGAGGCTTTGTAAACACAAATAAAGTAAAAGTTTATAAGTACTTAGGACCTTTTTTCCGATAGGGTAGGCAGAGTCTCAATGGGCTTTTTTCCCGGTGGGTTCCACCATGTATATACCAGTTTATAATTGAGAAATTTCGTATTTTTTTGTCCCGGGAATGGGATGGTGAAGCTCTACAAAACCACTATAATTCGACATGATACGAGATACAAATTTGACTGAGTACTCTCAGACACGATCTGATGGAGTTGTGACCCGCCTCGAGTGAACGCGCGTCGCACGCCGCCTCGAGTGGACGCGTGACGCACAACGCCGCCTCGAGTGGACGCGCGACGCACAACGCCACCTCGAGAGGACGCGCGACGCACAACGCTCACGTTCAGTCTTGAGTTATTACTAAATTGACTAATCGATAGATTTGAATTCGTTCATTGATAGATTCACTAATAGTATTGATAGAAAAGTTCCATGATAACATTTTATTAGGTAACTACTACTCAACATAAAGTATTATGGGTAAATTCTTGGTAACTAAAATGGGTAGATAATTGATTCAGCGGAAATCAATTTTAAAATATTGAATAGACAAGTAAATATTTAGTAACAACTAGCTGTCGCCGGCGGGTTCATCCGCGCTATTCTCCTACTAATCTAGGTTTTGATCTATTTGTATAGCTAACTAATTTCATCAAAATTCTTCAGGCGTTTTAGTATGAAAGCAAAACTAGCAAACAAAATTACTTCTGCAGCCTGCTGCTCGCCTGGTATCATAGCAATATTAATGTGAAAGTTTGGATGGTTGTCTGTGTATTTACTCAATCACGCCAAGACGGCTAAACCGATTTCAGTGAAATTTGTACACTGATAGATTGTGACCTGGATTGAGCTATAGGACACTATTTATCCGGAAAAATAATTCCTCGAAGTGTCAAATGGGGGGCTCTACCAAAACGATATATTCGACACGCATTTTTTTTTAATACTTTTTGAATGACGTATCATGCAGATGACCCACCTGATGATAAGAGGTAACCTCTGCCTATGAACAGTGTATTACCTCATAGGTCACGTCCACCTAGGACGCACCCTATGTGGTATTGCACTGCGCCCGCCACCCTGAGACATAAAGATGAAAAGTCTCATGTGCCTGTAATTTCACCGGCACCCCCCTTCAAACCGAAACACAGCAATGCGAGCACCACTGCTTTGCGGCACAAATAGGTATGGTGGTAGTAGTTCCCCGGACCAACTCTTTCACAAAAAAAGCTCTACTACTACTAAACTTTTACTAAACGATTGGCTCAACGAAACATACTCAGAAGAATTGAAACTATCGTGGTTGGGAATCGGCTAATTACCACTAATTTCGTCGCTTTGCTGACGTTTCGAGACTGAATTCAGAAGCCTCTTGATCATGAGCACCGCCCGCGACCGCGTTCGACGGTGGACCGGCGAATACTGCGTGCTGCCGCGCGCTCCGCTCGCTGGGACAGCGGCGGCGGCGGCGGCGGCGGTAGGTTCGTTGCGCGTGCGTCGAAAACTAGTTCATCTACGTCACGAAATTAGTGGTAATTAGCCGTTTATCTTTTAATATCCTCAGAAGAGTCAAGCGCACAATCAAAGTTCCCCGAGGATCCTCCGTAGAGGCAACACGCGCGTCGAGTCTCCGGCTGAGAGGTAATCGTTACTAAATATTTATTCACCTATTCAACAAAATTAATTAAAAATCTCTAAAAAATAATATCTAGTGCAAAGTGTAAAAACAAACAGAGGTTGGTACATAGTGTCGAGTCTACTCAGCATTCTCTGAACTGATACCGTTACAAATAAACATGGCGTAAAGGCAGAGTCTCATTGAACCAGTATGTTGATTCAGGCCAATATACAGGCCGTCCCAAAACTATGCGACATGAAGGGAAAGTACCTACCTTAAATATTGTAGTAAGGCTGTTTTGCTGAAAGGAGACTTTTTTATTTTCAAAACATAGCAATACTGCATTCAAGGTTTTTTTTAAAAATACTTGCTTCGTCTGGGAACTGAACCGAAAATTTAATGGAATCAAAAATTTAACGTTATACTTTTGTTATAAGATACTGTATTACTCAAAAAGAATTATAATTTTTTATCCATTCTTTCGACTGGCATCATAAAAGTACGAGTTGTTTTTTTTCACATTTCAGTCGGTTCGATTCCCAGACGAAGCAAATATTTTTTAGTAATCTATGATTGCAGTATTAACATATCTGCAAGCTGAGTACAAGATCAGATTTTTAGTAGTATAATTTTTTTGTGAAAGAGTTCATCTGGGGAAGTACTACCACCATACCTATTTCTGCCGCAAAGCAGTAGTGCTCGCATTGCTGTGTTTCGGTTTGAAGGGTAAAGGTGCCGGTGAAATTTCAGGCACATAAGACTTTTCATATTTATGTCTCAGGGTGGCGGACGCAGTGCAATGCCACATAGGGTGCGTCCTAGGTGGTCATGACCTTGCACACTGCACTCACTGAATTGATTAAGTCAATGGTAGTTCACCTCGGACCGCTTCCGTCTTACCTGTTCACAACATTTTATAATTGAAGCTAGCTCTATGTATCTTTATTTTTATTTGAACATTACTTTGTTCTTGTTGTTATTCGTGCTTAGTCCGTACGTCAACCGAGGTCCGTGCTGAAAATCAGCGCTGCAGATTACTGCAGCATTATGCTGAGCACGGTCCTCTTTTGACAGCACTATACACAGCCAAAACGCTGTCAAAGCCTATCTGTTTTACTTACTTATTTGTGTTGTGTATAGTTTTTTGTCAAAATAAAAGTTTTACTTACTTACTTACTTACTTACAGTATTACTGTGATTTAAAAATAAAATAGTCTCCTTTCAGCAAAACATCCTCACTACAATATTTAAGATACTTTCCCTTCATGTCGCATAGTCTTGGGACGCCCTGTATACATTGCATTTCAAAAAAACTCTGAAGCAATAAAAAACATTCACTGCTTTATATATTTTCATACAGCTTGTTAAGGCGGATGCTCATGCTTGCGGCGCGAAATTCAAATTTTTTGGTGCTTTTTGCGCATTACAGCTAAGTTGAGTTCGAGAGAACTAGGAGACTTAACACAAATGTTTTAATTGATAGTATCTCATAAAAATAATCAGTTCAGCTACAATCACTCTAAACAAAAAAAAACACTGTAAAAATGTGTTTAGGGGTATCATAGACTGATGATATTTATGAGATACTAACAATTTAAACATGTGTGTTAAGTCTCCTAGTTCTCGCGAACTCAACTTTCGCTATCTGAAGAGGTGTTGATGAGCTGTAATGGGCAAAAAACACCAAAAAAAAATTATTTCTCGCCGCAAGCGTGAGCATCCACCTTAAAGCATTAAACTACCACTGTTTGACTATTCCACGTTTATTTGTAATGCCGTTAAACTCTACCTACTTAGTACACCATACCAGAGAGTATAAGAAGGCGGGATAATATGGTGAACAACCTTGTCGATATAAGCGACATATATCCAACACAGACGTGTACAATCAAGTAACGTGTAAAACCGACGGTGTCTAAAACATTGGACCTACCTTAGGAACTTTTCCCTCAACACAACCATAGTACACACGAATGTACACCTTATACCGTTGCAATAACAACTATCCGCAACTAAGAAGAATACATTTTATGGGTAAAGGCCAAAATTTTGACGCATTTGCCCTGTGTAAAAATTCCCAACCATTTTTCTTAAAAACTATGTAGGATAGAATTTTATGATTTTCTATACTGAATTAAATGGTAGTAAATTAAATTAAAGTATTTGTACTACTTTGGTGTCACTATCGCACAACATTTTGTGTCACTATTGTGTCACATGCGTCAATATTTTGGAGTTCACCCTTATACTACATATATGGTCATTATTATGTTTTTATCTCGTTTTAGCCATGTTTTATGCAAGTCGTGGCGAAACAAATAAGTACCGAACAAGAGCATGGTAAAACAAATAAAACATATTTTTTTAAATAAATTTTTCGTTAATTATGGTAGGTAACATTTGTTCCTTCAAAATGTATGAAAAGAGTACGTCAAAATACTGTCACATATTCAAAATGTACGACATGAGTACGTCAAAGTACTCTCACATATTCAAAATGTATGACAAGAGTACGTCAAAGTACTCTCACATATTCAAAATGTATGACATGAGTACGTCAAAGTACTCTCACATATTCAAAATGTATGACATGAGTACGTCAAAGTACTCTCACATATTCAAAATATATGACAAGAGTAAGTCAAAGTACTCTCACATATTCAAAATGTATGACATGAGTACGTCAAAGTACTCTCACATATTCAAAATGTATGACATGAGTACCTCAAAGTACTCTCACATATTCAAAATGTATGACATGAGTACCTCAAAGTACTCTCACATATTCAAAATGTATGACATGAGTACGTCAACGTACTCCCACATATTCAAAATGTATGACAAGAGTACGTCAAAGTACTCTCACATATTCAAAATGTATGACAAGAGTACGTCAAAGTACTCTCACATATTCAAAATGTATGACATGAACTCTATCAGCTTAAAAATAAAATACTTAGGTAGGTACGTTAAAATAATTTGCACTTATTTTATAATAACTTTAAAAATACTGTTACATTTAGCTACCTGTTCGTATAATTATTACTTGAATTGACATCACTCACAAAGCGACCAATTTTCTACTGAGACTTAATTTTTTAAACCCCGACGCAAAAACGACGGGGTGTTATAAGTTTGATGTGTCTGTGTGTGTGCCTGTCTGTCCCATCGTAGCTCCCGAACGGATGAACAGATTTCGATTTATGTTTTGTTTGAAAGGTGAATTTGTCGGAATTGTTCTAAGCTATATTTGATCAAAATCGGTTCAGCCGTTTCATTGTGTTGACGGTTTCTTTAATTTTTACAAAATTAATTACTTGTGTTTATTATTAAAACCAATCAGGAAATAATTCAAACATAATGGCGGGTGTCTCGGCCACCTCCGGTACGGACACCGCAATGCTCTAGGCAGGCTCTCACAAGTATAGTGCGCGTCATGTAAAAAGAACGCTGGCGGTCAAGCTTCTACAGGCGTTCCAGCGTTCTTTTTATAATTGTACTTACTATAATTGTACATTATTTGTAGTAAACTAGGTAGGCACTCAGAATCAGAATCAGAATCATTTATTTGTCCGAAACACAGGTTTACATGCAGATGTTATAAAAAAGAAAGTATCACCATGTTTCGCCTTGTCAAGGCATACAAAACACTCACTCAATGCATAGGTATATATCTCTGAAATAAGTAGAAAAGTAATCTCTTAAAAATAACGCTGGAACGCGTGAAGAAGCTTGACCGCCAGCGTTCTTTTTACATAACGCGTCTAACCAATACTGACTTCACGATACATCTATTAAAGTTTTGATATCTTTTCTTGTTGGCTTTAATTTGCTAGTGGCGCCAAAGTTTCATTTATATGACACAATACCGCATTTTGGGTCTGAAAATTGTTAATGTTTGCTTAGTGCCTTCATTGGAAAATACAAGGAAGACACGACCGACATTACACATATATCGGCCTGCTCACACGACGCAGGAAACAACCAGTGAGACGACTAACGATTATAGATATCTCAGTAGAAAATTGGACTTTACCTACAATTGACTGTACATTGAACCAACCGGCCGATACAAATGTAACTAGTTCATTCACAAAGATAAACCAAAATGAAATTCATAGCCTCCGAGATGAACAACCAAAGATATACTAAATAAAAGAGCACAGACACTCGACCGAACATCACGATGGCAATTTTCGTGCTTTAGAGATTAAGTCGAATTCGGCATATGTCGAAAAAAGATGGCGAATGTCAAATAAAATCTTAATTTGCTATTCTCGTGATGTCACAAATATACATAAGTCGGGCAAAATCATTCAAATCGAATACGATTTGATGGTTATTGTGACATTTTCGTGACATTTTTTGTAGACATTCATGCTTCGGCATTATCTCTAATTTAGAGATAATCTCTACAATCCGAAAATTGCCCTCGCCTCCTCACAAGTTGTACTCCATAATTGACTAAACAAGTTCACTAAAATAAAGACTGAATACTTCAACTGTAGAATATCATAAAATGATCGCTTCCAATAAACCTAAATCTAGATAAATGTAAATAGTACAGCAACTTTTGCTTTATATTCAAAGATAAAATATTTTCAGTTTATTTCAACAAATCAATAAAATTCTCAATAATTTCGTAGTAGATAGATACAATAGCACACACATTTTATAATTTTTGACTTAATTTTAATGATATGAAGCAAGCGCAAACGTACTCTAGTTACAATCAAATTATCTCACACAAACAACTTTACCGAATTCAATAAATCAACTTGCACTATAGTATATTTATTTGCATTACAGGTCTCGCAACAATTACAATGAGCCTATAAAAACTTGGAAGGTAAACTCCATCGAAAATAGTAGAGCATACATACTAATGATTTCGCTAGCTTCCTGCTATAGATGACACTCTGCAATATGTCACCAAATCTTTATAAAAAAAAGTTACTATTTCAACACACTTGCTCATAAAGTGGCTCTAAATTCACTGTAATTAGGCACATAATGACACCTGTAATCAAACTGTGACCTTTTCATTGCTATTATTCACAAGTGAGTTATAGAGACAGTGGAACATTTACACAGAGTGTGTATTTCTGTTTTACACCTGTAATCATACTGTGACTTTTTCATTGCTATTATTCACTAGTGAGTTATAAAGACAGTTGAACATTTACATAGAATGTGTATTTCTGTTTTATTATTTTCTTCACAAGTGTGTTGAAAAACGTCGTATGATACACATGTGTATTGATGATTACCGTCCTCAGCTCTCTTAAGACCCTCACCCGGCTCGGGTCTCAATGGCGCCTCAGCATTAATCACCAACATTACACACTAGTACCATAATGTACTATTACAATATCCGTGCGCCAACAATAATTACAAAATTAAAGAATACCGATTTTCTCGGTGTTTACTATTATCCTGTAACATTTACAACTTATCATTTTTCTTCTCAAATACGAAGTACACATTGGCTTATCGATTTCAACAAAGTTCGTCCTTCCGGCCCTTACAATATCAGTCCTACTACATCCTCTGAACAGCAGCTACTCTATCGTGCACTCTATTAACTATTAATGGATGCATTTATTAATAATTCGATACATATCCCTATAATTACCTACTTATTCGTTATATTTCGCGCAAACCTTGATGACCGGTCAGAACATATGAACATGCTCTCGTAGACCAACCAAATAACTTTGCAAGTGGGAATATAGTCACAAAGTGAATGTGGTGTATTCATTGGTTCAATATGAGTTTCAATAACATCAAGTTATTTTTTCAAACATGCTTGGATTTACAAACTTTTTGTTCGATGACCTTCTTGGAGGTGAATCAACCTTTACCAGGAAGAAGGAAGAGTGGGGTGAATTCGTCCTCAAGTTGCACTGATCAATGGGACGAAGGAAGAGTGGGGTGAATTCGTCCTCAAGTTGCACTGATCAATGGGACGAAGGAAGTGTGGGGTGAATTCGTCCTCAAGTTGCACTGATCAATGGGACGAAGGAAGAGTGGGGTGAATTCGTCCTTAAGTTGCACTTATCAATGGGGCGAAGGAAGAGTGGGGTGAATTCGTCCTCAAGTTGCACTGACCAATGTGACAAAGGAAGAGTGGGGTGAATTCGTCCTCAAGTTGCACTGATCAATGGGACAAAGGAAGAGTGGGGTGAATTCGTGCTCAAGTTGCACTGAGAAGTCCAATGAGTGATGAATGAGAAATAAGCTCTGTTATTATTATTTCGGACACAATCCATTCCACACTTTACACCAAGTAAAGTTTTTTACAAAGTGCTTAGAATTATATATATTTAGTTTATAATTATTATTTGTCGTTTTTTGTATCCATTTTTATAACAAAACTGAGTGGGTACTGCCTAGAGTATTTAGTTGTATACACGTGTTAGAATCAGAAAACACGCCATTTTGTACCGAGCTCTCTTTCTAACTTAAGACAACCGTGAGAAGGCGATATGAATGGCGTATTTTCTGCATTTGAACCGACTACAAAGAACTTAACATTTCTCAACTTAGTTTTCGACTAGTTGTCGAAACGCGCTCGGTCAGTACCCACACAAAGATTTAAAACGCGTTAAGCGACTAATAGTCGCAAACTACTAGTACTACTCGCGACTAGTAGTAAACAAAACCTAACTAGAAGTAACGAGGAAGACAAGGGGAGAAATAGAAAATTACGTGCTTCTATACAATTAATGCGCAGAACAAACCGCTAATAATATAAACACTGCCCATAAAGTGTTACAACATTTTGATCTTTAACACATCGCAGTACAATAAAATATTGCATGACGCATACTAAGGACATTAGATTACACGACCCTAAGATCATACAATTGTGACACATGTGCTGCGCTGATAAAGTTCAATATGCCGTGGCATCTTCAGCTGTTTGTCGTATATTTATGACAAGAGTTTTTTCTATTATATTATTAAGACAAAGGAGATAAGCAAATATAGATTTAAGTAATAACTAATAAGATTAAAATTCATTTACTTTTCACCCTTATATAGATAGATTCAAAAATAGATCTGAGGAAGGAAAGAGATTCAGTAAGTCTTTACATTCGCTGTACGGGTTCTCTCAACAAATAGGCCTACAAACTTAATATTGAGGTTGTTTAGTTTATGGTCAATTTTAAACATTGATAATATAATTTTTAAAACTATGAAATAAATGCTAAAACTTTGACAAAGGGATATTTCAGGAAATGTCCCTTCATGCAAAACTAATACCGCTAATACCCTATGCAATAAACTGGTAACAGTAAAACCGACCTTATCACCATAAAGATAAGAATGGTTCTTCCAGTAGTCAACTCGTAACAAAGTCAGCCCACAAAGCCAACAACATTGTGAAAGGTAAAGTCAGCCTTATAACAGTGAACATAAGGTTAGATGTTCGCTTCCTAATTTCAGTCACCAACAAGGCAACACAGCTTTGTACCTTACATGGTAAATCGGACCTTGTGAACGTGTCGTTAGGTCCTTAGTTGGCGTGCTGTATGTTGGCGAGGAAGGCTGGATCCACGGACGCCACCTTAGCAGTCAGGAATGCGTGCATGCAGAACAACAGGCTTTGCAGGATTTGACATTCCAGCTCCTGGTAAACAAGACATCATAATGTTACCTAATTCTAAACTGTTCTCACCTATGGCACGGGGCCCCTAAGTACCAGCTGTTTCGCTTTGACTCCCTACAGAGAAGAGCCGTTAGAATCGTCAACGACCCCACGCTCTCCAGTTCAGAGCCGCTGAGCCTGCGCCGAGACATCGGCTCGGTCTGTGTGTTCTATCGACTCGATAATGGGGAGTGCTCTGAGGAGTTGTTCAATCTCATACCCGCTTCCAGGTTCTATCATCGCACTTCTCGACAACGCAAGGGAGAGCTCATCCACACATCATCGACACGTGGGTGTCTCGTACTGCTCGCTTTACGAGATCTTTTCTCCCCCATACGTGCAAGTTGTGGAATGGGCTCCCTCCTGAGGTGTTTCCGAAAATTACAACATGAGCCGCTTCAATAAAAATGTAAAAAGAGTCCTTCAGGGAAGGCAACGCGTTGGCAATACCCCTGGTGTTGCAGATGTCAATAGGCGACGGTAACCGCTTACCATCAGGCGGGCCGTATGCCAGTTCGTCGAGCCAATACATAAAAAAAGCACCGCCACTACTACTAGATGGCACCACTAGGCATGTTCTATAGTTGCGCGTTTACGTTGTGGAGACCGTTCGTCGTGCCGTACAGAGTGGGTCGTTATATTTGTTTTTAATGTAATGTATTTACGGAATAAGCAAATGTGCGGTCGGTGCTCATGAAGAAGGACCTCTAAATGGTCAACGAAACGTCAGCAGGAGAATATTAAAGTACTAATCTAAGATTTTGTATTTAAGCTATTAGGATTGTTGATGTGTGTGTGACGGCTCAGTCAGGAACTCACCTTAGTTTCAATAACTTTAGTCTCAGAATCTTGGAAATGTAGTTTTAACTTGGATTTTCCATCGTCACTCGACCCTCTTAGTTGAGAAAATCTGTAAAATATCAGTGTTCACATTCTAATAAGAGTAGATGAAGGAATTGGATGAATTTGTACGCAGTGGTAGTCACTCATCATTATTTCAGGTGATGGGTTGATTCGTAGCGGCTGTACTCGAAATATTGATGTGTGCATTATTTAGAGCACTTTGATGTTCTAGAAACCAAAAATATCGAAAGCATGTTACATCTACCGACCTGAGTTACTCATAGCGTGAACGCAGCCTACACCACAATGTTTACACATAAGAAGAAACGATAAAATAGGTTAATCATAGGGGTCGTTCACAAATTACTTAAAGCAAAATTCTCAAATTTTCGACCCGTCCCTCTCCCCACGTAACAGCACTCGTACAGTAACGCTTGGCTAGGAATATAACCCCGAGCTCCAGTCGAGCGTGAGTCCCGCCGCGTGCCCCCCGTGCACCACCGTGAATGCTCACCTATAAGCCCACACGGGCGGAGCCCCCGGCGTGCCCTCGCTCAGTGAGAACGAGCTCCAGTCGAGTGTGAGTCCCGTCGCGCGGCCCCCGTGCACCACCGTGAATGCTCGCCTATAAGCTCACACGGGCGGAGCCCCCGGCGTGCCCTGGCTCAGTGAGAACGAGCTCCAGTCGAGTGTGAGTCCCGCCGCGCGGCCCCCGTGCACCACCGTGAATGCTCACCAATAAGCCCACACGGGCGGAGCCCCCAGCGTGCCCTCGCTCAGTGAGAACGAGGTCCAGTCGAGTGTGAGTCCCGCCGCGCGGCCCCCGTGCACCACCGTGAATGCTCACCTATAAGCCCACACGGGCGGAGCCCCCGGCGTGCCCTCGCTCAGTGAGAACCCCGATCTCCAGTCGAGTGTGAGTCCCGCCGCGCGCCCCCGAGCACCACCGTGAATGCTCACCTATAAGCCCACACGGGCGGAGCCCCCGGCGTGCCCTCGCTCAGTGAGAACCCCGAGCTCCAGTCGAATGTGTGTCCCGCCGTGCACCACCGTGAATGCTCACCTATAAGCCCACACGGGCGGAGACACCGGCGTGCCCTCGCTCAGTGAGAACCCCGAGCTCCAGTCGAGTGTGAGTCCCGCCGCGCGCCCCCGAGCACCACCGTGAATGCTCACCTATAAGCCCACACGGGCGGAGCCCCCGGCGTGCCCTCGCTCAGTGGGAACCCCGAGCTCAAGTCGAGTGTGAGTCCCGCCGCGCGGCCCCCGTGCACCACCGTGAATGCTCACCTATAATCCCACACGGGCGGAGCCCCCGGCGTGCCCTCGCTCAGTGAGAACCCCGAGCTCCAGTCGAGCATGAGTCCCGCCGCGCGGCCCCCGTGCACCACCGTGAATGCTCACCTATAAGCCCACACGGGCGGAGCCCCCGGCGTGCCCTCGCTCAGTGAGAACCCCAAGCTCCAGTCGAGTGTGAGTCCCGCCGCGCGGCCCCCGTGCACCACCGTGTATGCTCACCTATAAGCCCACACGGGCGGAGCCCCCGGCGTGCCCTCGCTCAGTGGGAACCCCGAGCTCCAGTCGAGTGTGAGTCCCGCCGCGCGGCCCCCGTGCACCACCGTGAATGCTCACCTATAATCCCACACGGGCGGAGCCCCCGGCGTGCCCTCGCTCAGTGAGAACCCCGAGCTCCAGTCGAGCATGAGTCCCGCCGCGCGGCCCCCGTGCACCACCGTGAATGCTCACCTATAAGCCCACACGGGCGGAGCCCCCGGCGTGCCCTCGCTCAGTGAGAACCCCAAGCTCCAGTCGAGTGTGAGTCCCGCCGCGCGGCCCCCGTGCACCACCGTGTATGCTCACCTATAAGCCCACACGGGCGGAGCCCCCGGCGTGCCCTCGCTCAGTGAGAACCCCGAGCTCCAGTCGAGTGTGAGTCCCGCCGCGCGGCCCCCGTGCACCACCGTGAATGTCTTCTTCTGAAAAGGTAAAAAGGTATCATTGTAGCTCACCATCGCGAGATCAAAGTACAACCAAGCACAACTGCACAACTGCTGTTCTACAACATAGTTGCACAAAAGTGTACGAAGAATAATAAAAAATTGATTTTTCTGCTTAAGGTGGTTGCTCTTTCATTCTTACGTATTTGCACAAATATGGGCGAGCAAAGTATCATTTTACACTGAAATGACTTCTTCTTTATCCTCGCCACTTCCCGTTATGAAGTAAGTACGTAATAAAACAGTGAACTAATAGCGAAAATAACATCGAAATTACTTGAATGGACTAAAATTTCTATGTTATTTTTGCTATTAATCCACTGTTTTCTTCAACCAAATATGATTTGCCGCAAATAATGACCAATATAAAAACCAACTACAGTCATTTCAGTGTAAAATTATGTGCGCTCATATTTGTGCAAATACGTTTGTGTGAAAAAGCAACCACCTTAAATGTTCATACCTACATCTTTTTAATAACCTTGGAGATAAAGCGACCTCACCGGTCTAGGCTGGCATCGTTAGTATGAAAATCCATATCAATCACGTTATTACAAAGAGAATTTCACCATGAAAATTATCAAATCAAGAAGTTGATGGCACAAAGCAGCATATTAGAGAAAAAAATATTCAATCGTGGCCGCAACCAGGGGATGTTGTACTAACATGAAGTCCCAAGCAGGGGATGATGTTTTTTTTTTTTTTTTTTTTATACTACTGAATGACGGAACAAGCAGATGGCCTACCTGATGTTAAGCGGTAACCTCTGTATGTAAGGATGTACTAACGTGAAGTCCTTTTGATGAAAGAAGTCTCTTGCTGGGCGCTAGTTTGTATGCTCAAAGCGAACATAGTCTATCTGCTAACCCAAACCGCTGTAAGTTCTGCAAGTTCCGCTGTATCTGTAAGGTCCCCAAATCGCAGAGGGACTTCTTTCGCGAAAAGTACTCTTTAGTGAGTCTCGGCGAAGACGTTCGACCATTATGGCCTGACTTACTGGCCGCGGCAGTAATGTAAATTCGTGATCAATGGCTTGGGGTGGTGTTGCCACTAGTTCGCCAGTCACGTTGCATCATCCACGTTGGACCATAAACCATAATAGCAAAAACATTGTCATCGTGGTTGTCAAGAGCATTGTATATCAGGTTTTATCTATGGTTGTCAGTGTCACAAGTTTAAATTATTTTCATCTATCACATCGAATGTCAATGAATATGTTTTTCATTCTGCGGAGACTTGCTGGGTTGAATATTTTAGAATAAATTTCAGGAAATGAATAGAAACGAGAAGCACGTTTGTATGCTATCGCAGGTGCCGCCGTGTGTCGAGCTACCGCCCACTGCGGGCTGCAAGAAGTGCTTTGTAAGTGGAGGTGATGGATGCTGGATCGAGGCTATGGAATTTGAGGAAACCACCAGCTGAGAACAAGTCAAGGTGTGATTTGCCCATGCTTGATAGAACGCTAGGCATGGGAAAATCTCACCATCTGACCAGCCTGGGTTGACGAAGGTAGTCAATCAAAGTATGAGCTACATGCCGGTTGCGTCACAAAGCACACAACGTGCATTCAGAATAGGTCTGCAACTCTTAAAACTCTAATTCTAAGAGGGGTTCAATCACTACACCCTGTCAACTCTAACCGAGCCAGCGCAGCACCTCAAAGTAACTCTGGGTCATGGCAGCATCGTTGAAGTGTTCCGGTGTGCGTCAAGGTGGAGAGCGGGGTTCAAGCGGCTCCAGCTAACCTGTCGTGGCGATGGCCTCTTGTGTCACACCTGCATTAGAGCCTTTTTACATCAGCGTTTTTTCGGCGGGTATATTCTCGTTTTGGAAGCGCGTATAGGCGCGCTTTTTCCACACGCGCATTTAGTATGAGGAACGAGCGTTGATGCGGTCATAAGCTCGTACAAGCGCGAGCCACGAACTGACTGACACACCGGTTCGAGCGAACACGCCGGAATAAACGCGTTCAGTTTTTTTAAGCGCAAAATGTGGCACTTATACGCTCAAAAAAGCGCTAGTCTGAAACCACTCAAACCGTTGTATCCTCTAGCTGTGCAAGCTGCGCGAGTGCGTGTTGCCGTGCGCGTGGCACCACGGCGCGGCGCTGTACGTCCGCTCGGCGCGGCGCCTGCGCAGTGAGCGCGAGCGCGGCTGCGCGCGGCTGCACCCCTACAGCCCGGGCGCCTTCTACTGGCAGTGTGCGCACATGGCGCTGACGGCCGCCGTGCTCGCGTATATGCCGTTCGAGGTGTTTATGCACTGTGAGTACTTTTCGTAAAAGTTGAATATTGCCGGCTCCGCGACTAACGCTTGGAGTCTTGGAGCACCAAGGCTTACTGCCACCTAGTTCAATATTTAACGGGAATACTATAAACTCTCATTTATCATTATATATTTAATCTGGGGCGTTTGACATGTGTTCCACGTGACCCGCATAACGATAAAAGGCCACGGCCTAACTAACGAGAAAGAAAGGGATCGAGAAAAAAAAGAAGAAGTGACAAGAACGATCGACAAACGCTGCTCAGCATGCGCGTCTTTTGTCGATCGCTGATGTCATGTTCATACTCAGGATACGTAGGGAAATTAATTTTGGACGCAAACTTGAATGGTTACTTTATACATACATCCCCTGGCTAACTGCATCTCTCGCGCAAACGAATGAGGCTTGACATCGCAAAACCTAGTAATGTTCCTCTGGTTAGCTATCTCTGCTCTTGCAATTAATTCGATAGCCATGATTTGCAAGCTTTAGGAGTTAACTTGAGGAAAACTTTACATTTTCAGGCCCGAGCCCGTATGATTTGTTCATTCTATTCTGCGACGTGATTTCGTTTCTGAACATCTGTATAACCTTCAACACGGGCTACGTCGACGAGGACAACAGGCTGATCGTCCTAGAACCGAAACTCATCGCCCGTCACTACGTTACGACAGCGTTTCTGCCAGATCTGATTGGGGCTTTACCTTTACAATTGATACAACCCTTCGGAGTCTGCAAATACCCGACGCATACCATCATGTTCGTATTCAAACTGCTCAGACTGGTTACTATGAAGAAGGAATGGACGAATCTCCTTGACCAACTAGGGATGTCCTACGTAAAAAAACAACTAGCGACAGTTATTTTGAATGGCATTCTTTTCTTCCATTGGATGACGTACATACACTATCAAGTACCAGTGTTTACTGTGCATTTCTACTCAGAAGACGAGAGGGTCAAATTCTGGGATAGACTTTTCAAGGTCAATAATATAGAACAGACTTCTGTGTTCCAAAAATATACGGCTAACTTATTTTTAGTCTGTGGTCTGTGTATCGGAGCAGGGTATTTTAGACAAATTCAAGAGCACATAGTTTCCGAACTGCTGCTAACTTCGGGCATGGGTTTGATTGGACTGGTATTCGTCACTTATTTGATCTCGATGCTTCTGCGATTGGCAATATACTGGCAGTTTAACATGAATGTATTCAATGGAAGGCTGAACGAGCTGAACAAATACATGATTTTCAAAAGGATACCTCAGTTTCTTCAGCGAAAGGTACAGCTATATATAAACTACAGGTTCAATGGACTATCCTACAGTGAAGCTAATATTATGAACACAATCAATGAACAAATCAAGCAGGATATTAACATGTTTAGTTGCAAACATCTGGTCCTGAATGTACCGTTGTTTCAAGACATGCCAGTAGCACTGATAAACGCTATCATCTTCAGTTTGACTCAAGTTCTGTACATGCCTGGAGAGGTCAGAATTTGTAATTTCGTGTTTTATTTCTCAGGTTTATAGACTTTAATTTGCTGTGTTTTATTTCAGGTTTTGGTGAAAAGCAACCAGGCAGGCAATTCACTATTCATGATTAGTTCTGGGACTGTGGCGATGATGAGCTCGAGCGGTAGAGAGGTGTGTTTCTTACTCTCTGTACACGGTTACCGAAGCGCTATACATGATTTTATAAATTTCTCTTCAGCTGACTCATTTGAGAGATGGCTCTTATTTCGGCGAGACTGCATTGATACGACCTGGCACTCCGCGCTCAACCACCATCATCGCATTGGAGATCACGGAGACTTATAGGCAAATTAGCTAAACAATTTTTACCGTTACTGTCACTAGAGATAAATCACCAAATCACTTACATGGGTCGCTAGACTTCTAAGTTTTTTTACAGCAGATGGCCCACCTGTTGTTGAGCGGTAACCTGTGTTTTTAACAGTGCATTACCGCATAGGTATTGCACATGACTTATATGCCTCTTAAATTTAAGATGCCCCGTAATTACTCGATGAAATTATGAGCTACTAGCTGTACCCGCGACTTCATTTGCGCGGTACATTCATATGGTCTGAACATTCCAATTTTAGAATCCCTAGAATTTTCACTAAAATCTGTTGAGCCGTTTCGGAGCCTATTCGATACAAACTTTCAGAATACATAGTTCACGTAAGTTTTGACATTTATATTGATATCACAGACAGACATTTTTTTATATCGGTATAAGATGAGCATTCATCTTGTAGGCTATTTGTTCAATTTTTGAAAATATCTTAAGAGATTCGGTGTCGAATCTGATGCACCATGATTATAATATGAACTAAACTTGACAACGTTAAATAATACACCGGTGTACTTTTAAGGTCTCGCTCTCGCTTGAAGCACGAAATTCAAACTTTTTGGTGTATTTTGCTCATTACAGCTCATGACCACTTCTTCAGATAGCGAAAGTCAATTTCGCGAGAACTGGTGACTACTGTCCTACTTTAGGAGACTTAACAAAAATGATTTTTTAATTTTTTTATACTACTTGGTTTGACGTTTCGAGCAGATGGCCCACCTGATGTTAAGCGGCCTATGAACAGTGCATTACCTCATAGGTCACGTCCGCTTAGGACGCGCCCCATGTGGCATTGCACCGCGCCCGCCACCCTGAGACATAAGGATGAAAAGTCTCATGTGCCTTTAATTTTATCAGCACCCTTACTCTTCAAACCGGAACACAGCAATGCGAGCACCACTGCTTTGCGGCAGAAATAGGTAGGTATGATGGTAATACTTCCCCGGGCGAACTCTTTCACAAAAAAGCTCTACTAAGTACTAATTAATTGATATATCTTTGTCTTCTAGACCTTTGTGCTCCATCTTCGGCCACATCGTCACTTTCCAACAGGTGAGATCGTGGTCAAACAAAGGTCTATCAAAGTTAAAAAAAAAAAAACTCTTAGATATCATCCGTTTACCTACGATCACCCTAAACAAAAAAAAACACCTGATGATTAGAGAGAGCCTTAAATGTGACAAGTAGAGAGCTAATGAGTTATTGTGTTGTTACAGGTTGGACAGCAAGGAGTTTGAAGCGAGCCTACAGCCGTACCCTCACCTACGGAGACGGCTGGAAGAAAGCTTTTCGAAGCGAGGAGTCACGCGGGCGGAGAACGAGCGAACTCAGTGACAAGTTCGTTATTGTTTATATGCAAGTTAGAGCACAGTTTGAGTTATGTTTAGTAATAATACGCGTGTTTTTAAGGGGCTAGTCCTTGAAAATGACACTTCGAATTCTGACACTATTCCATTATCTGTGACCTCCACCTTGCGGTGGGATTTGGAACTAATTAGGTAAACAAATCTCTCAACCGTACAATTGTGTAGAAAACGCATTACTTGTTTTGTCAATAACATCATTGAATTTTTGTTCTGTACGTAATCAGATAAATGTGAAAATAAAATAAATGTATACTACCTATACAATCGTTGCTTGACTGACTGACTCGGTCACTGACTATCAACGCGAAGTCTAAACCCTAGGTCATAGAGACCTGAAATTCACATAGGTACATTTCTTTTGTGGTACAGCGGTGCTCTAAGAAAGGAATTTCCGAAATACACACCCTAAAGTGGTGCAGCGGGATGTTGAAGTTTGAATAGCAAAAACTGCACGCGGGCGAAGTCCCAGGCGTTCCACTACTGGATACTTGAGGAATCTCTGTGCACCTGTTGTGTTTTACATATTTTGCTGTGTGCTTCAGGTTTCGTTATATTTTATAACAGTTTTATTCGTTTTATTTTACCCCAAATAGACAAAGTGGTCAACAACTTCAATGACTGTACCAATATGGGTGCAAAGTTAGTATTTCAAAACCATCATAACCGAATCGCAAATGAACATGGTCAACAAACGAACAAACCCACAAAAACAACCAAAAAATACAGGACCACAAAAAAACTAAATTAAATCAAAAACACCCTAAAAAAACTCTCACAACCTAAGAAGGTTTGTACCTCTAAAAAACCCCTTCCAACTCCTAAAAACATAGGGTTTAGCCTATTCTACGTCCCTAGAGTTTCATACAAGTCTTAAACTTTAAGAAACAACTAAAACCTCGTACAAACCCATACAACCCAATTTAAACCGGTATTGAACGACGGACCTTGCTAAGGAAAATATCTTGGGAATGGGGATTTTTCCCAGCAAGGCCCAAATTAGATCGTTTTCTCCGCCTCAAAACTCACTATTCTGCCAAACTTCCTGCTGATGTTTTTTTCCATATGAACTTTCATCCACTAATATACCTACCTTGTTTGTTTATATTAATTTGAATGTGTATGTGTGCCTACTTTTTGTCGAATGTACCTATTCAACCTTTGGAGGTTTTTAAGGTACAATATTATAGTTAAATGTGTAAAATATATTGTGTATGAAATACATAAAAATAAAAAAACCTACACGTTTAGGGCTGTTTAAAAAAACGCTCATGCAGTGATTTTATTATTTAAAACTATTAATTTAATCCTATTTCGTCAAAATACATAGTAACAGATTTTCGAGTTATTTTGTACAAAAAGACGGATAAAGAAACAAATAAATTATATAGGTACCTACAAACTATGTTGGAAGAAATACACGTAATTGAAACATACTGACCACCTACAAAAAAAAAAACGGCGCGGCGAGGACGTTGCATTTGACATGCCTAGTAAGATAATTTTCAAACATTTATCGTCTTCTAAATTCTAATTTCCAGTACTACCACAGAATAAATAATAGTACCTACTTCTTGAAACATGCCATGAATTTGTTTGGCGTCTTTATGAAAGGATTATAGGAAATTCAAACCCTAAAATCAATGGCGTTGACGACCTCTGTGGCGCGGCGGGCGAAGGTTGGCCTGCGACGCAGGAGGTTGCGGGTTCGATTCCCGCCTCGGAACAAATATTTGTGCGATCGCAGATATTTGTTCAGGGTGTTCTGGGTATTTTCTATGTTTAATAAAAAATATCTATCGATGTATTATATTGTATTAAATATATCAATTATCTAGTACCCATAACACAAGCTCTGCTTAGCTTGGGGCTAGATAATGTTGTGTGAAATGTCCATTATTATTATCATTATTATTATTTATTATTAATTGGGGTCATAAAGTTTGGATGTATTGTTTGTTATAATATTAAAATTAAAAATCAAAGCGGGCTCCCATACAAGAAAAGTGATTTTAACAAACGCGGTATCCCTTGGTCCGTAATAGGTAGACACAAAAAAAAATACAAAAAGTGTGTTATAAGTAGGTATGTACATGTACCTAGGGGAAAACAAACATGTTTATATTTACTTGCCTTATTTTTATTAATCATCATCATCAGCCTAGCTGGAAATAGAACATGTCCATAGAATGCTACGACAACTGGTCTTGAGCCGCGTCCGTCCACAGACTTCCCGCGACCTTTATAATGTTTGGTACATCGGAAGTTCCCCTCCTACACTGCGTCGTCCGGTTGTTGGTCGCCACTCGAGGACTTTATTTCAGTCATCTTAATTAGTGCGTGTTGCCAGAGATGACTTACGTGACTGAGACGTGATCGCTAACTATCACACACACAAAAGCTCAAAGTATCACATCGGGCTATGCATGGAGAGAGCTATGCTATTACCATCAGTGTACAAATACGTAGTCTGCGACAACCGTAACTACAAGAAGTATTGTTACGAGATATTCGTACCTAAAGTTTTTTATCTTAAATTATTGATCAGTCAGTGATTTTGTAAATATTTATCTGTTATGTTTTTGATCTGTACGATCGCTACGATCATTCCCTTTAAAACTGTGTTTATTATATCGTGATAGCATTAATGCTTTTTTATTATTTAGTAAATAATAGTTGTCTAGTGCAACATTATTTTAGAACGTGCTTAACCTAAGCATGTGCGCCGTATGTAACATAGTTACTGTTCGCATGTCTAGAGATTTTGTTACGGTGTTCAGCAAACGGAATATACTCAAGCTTTATCAATCTTATGTGCGGTAACATAGCTACTAACTCAGTTATACACCTAATTAAGCTGGGAGAAAAATAAAATAACTGTAAGTAAGACCACAGAATAAATAATAGAAAAGAACAGAAGGCTTACATCGTGAAAAAAAAAATGACGAACCTTGCTGGGACGCAACAAAGTGCATTTCAGTTTGCATAAGTGCTTAGTGCCTAGCGGGATATTCACCTAAACATTCCCGCATTCTTCTAATGTTTGAATCTTTTTATTTGTGTATTATATTTTTCTTTATTTTTCTTTTTATAATTTTATACCTTTTAATATTCTTTGTATTTTTGAATTTTAAACACAAATTAAATTAAAATTAATTGACTATTCCAAGTATATTTGGTACAAATTTAATCTGCGTAATGTTTTTTTTTCGAATGGAATTTAAAAAGTATTAAACTTTTGTTTTATTGACAAAATCCGAATAAATTTATGGACATAATACTTGTTTTTGACTTTGTACGGTGAGACGTGACGCGTCGAAATAATAACTTGGTTACTTTCTATGGCGCATGCACTATTAAATTGTTTTGACCAAATGTTCCCATTTTTAGGGTTCCGTAGTCAAAGACAAGAAACCCTTATGGATTCGTCATGTCTGTCTGTCTGTCTGTCTGTCCGTGTATGTCACAGCCTTTTTTTTTATAAAAAGGATCAGATTTTTATTAGAAACGTCAAAATCATTTTTGAAGACCTATCTATTGATAACCCACACGTATGGGTTTGATGAAAAAAACTATTGAGTTTCAGTTCTAAGTATGGGGAACCCCAAAAATGTATTGTTTTTTTTTCTATTTTTGTTCTTGTAAGTCCTATCTAACTACATAAATAAATCCGGAGACATACAATTTAAGGATAGGTAGCAAAAGTCTACATTTGTTAGGGAGGTGTACCTAATTACCTATAATGTAGACGTGCATTTCTACACATTTCAATGTCCCTTGGAAGTGTGAAAAACGTGAGGTTCGGATCCTTGTTATAATTCAGGCAGCCGAATGCGATGCAATATGCGTTTATCTTCATTTAAGCATAGAATAAATAATAGTAGAAGACTTTAGTTGACGGACGACGTGACGCGGCGCTTGAGTGAGTTTACCGAACTAACTTCACGTGCGATCCGGCTGGCGCGCGGCAGCCCTCTGAATGGATTGACTCGTCTAGATGAGTCCGCCGGGCACTTGCAGCTTTATACCTAAAGTGCGGAGTGCGCCACGCCTGACGATGATAATGTTCGATTCCTTTGTTTTCAGTAGTAGTTAAGGGCAATAAATAATATCAACACTAGTCTTAAGCACCGTATATGTTATGTATGACGTTACTATGCTTAAGTGTATCAGTTATCTAGTACCCATAACACAAGCTCTGCTTAGCTTGGGGCTAGATAATGTTGTGTGAACTGTACAGCATTATTTATTTATTTATTGTTTCGATATCAAATTGAAGTACCAGTATTATTATTAGTAACAAACAGCCAAAAATAGATAAAAATTGAATGGTAGTAAATAAAAAATAAAAAAAAACATACCCTTCCTCAGTAAGTCGGGAAATAAGCAAGTATAAAGAGCTTGGTATATTCTGAGGAAAATCGCTAAGCGAAACTTTTTGGTCTAAAATCACAATATAAACTCCTTCGTGAGTATACTACCGTAGAATTGCACCGAGCAACTACGGAGGCCTGCAATGTTCTAAGTAGAGATCCACCAACTTATCTGTAGAATGAAATGTATGTAGATGATAGAAAGCTACATAAATTTCATTCTACAGATAAGTTGGTGGATCATTGGTTTGTGTTCACGACTGTATGATTGAACTGTCAAACCATGTCAGTCCCGTTAATTTTCACAAACCTCATATAAATAGGTATTTGGATGGGTTTCCTATTACCCGAATTACAATTATAACAAAGAAAACCAACAATTTTCAGTAAAATAATACAAGTTTTTGTAATGATATATCGAAATATCCGGTTGCCCGTTTTCACATGTGAATGAAAAAGTGAACGTGGCCCACCCTTCCAGAGCCGTGGATAACCACGGAATGACAGAAAATGGCGTAGAAATCGTGTAGATACGGCGAATTGAAAATGTTTTCGTGTTTTTACACATCTTTTGTATGAAAAGATCAAAAACCCCAACTTACTTTTAAAACCAAGTGTATAGACATGATACTAAAGTGTTTTATTTTTCAGAAATAGCTGTATTTCCGTAGATTTTAGCTCATATGTAGATGCTCTATTTTGATCAATTTTGTGAAAATGGGTAGGTAGTTTTTCAATTTACACAAAATCTAGAAATAATTTTAGAAAACCCCTACTTACTTTTATTCAGCCTGAAGTGTTCTTTCTTCTGATCTAAATATTGTTAGGAATAAAGCTAAATTCGGGAAGTTCTTGGCTTTTCAAAACACCACTTTTCAAGGATTTTCAAGGACGTGGCCCTTAAGAAATGAGTCTCATTGGACGTTGTTGCAGAGTAAAAGTAACAATGTTTTATTCATAACAAGTAACTAATTTTGTAAAAATTAAAAAAAACCTCAACGCAATGAAACGTCTGAACCGATTTTGATCAAACATAGCCGACACATAAGAACACTCAAGACAATTTCACCTTTCAAACAAAACAAACAAATCGAAATCGGTTCATCCGTTCGGGAGCTACGATGTCACAGACAGACACAACACACACACACACACACACACACACACACACACACACACACGACAAATGTATAACACCCGTCTTTTTAATAGGGGTTTTTTTTACTAATAACTTTGTAGATAGTCGTTAAACAAATAAGTTATGTATTTGCGAACGATACGCAATTTATATTTCGGCCGAGTCACATCAAGTCACACACACGGTGGCAAGACTCAGGAAACATACAAACCCAACATCAAACTTATAACACCCCGTCGTTTTTGAGTCTGGTTTAAAATGACAAGGATCAATGATAACTGATTAATATGAACGTTGAACAACTTACCCCCAGGCGTATAACGGAGTTGACGATGTTGGCGGTCCAGGCGGCCTCCACCCGTAACAGGTCCTGCCGCGTCTCCGCGCTGAAGTACCGCGGCCCCGCCCCCGCGCCCCCCACACCCCCCACACCTCCCGAACTAGCCTGAAATTACAACATTATTGTATTTTAACTTTTGAAACTATCATGGTTATGTTTCTCTTGTTTTTGTTGGTTACTTTTCACTAAAAACGGGATATTTACCATGATTCTTGAGTTTTATTTGTTCCCGATATTTCGGCACAGTTGCATGCGCCATGATCACGGGAGAACTAACTAAAGTCTTTGCGAGTAGATGTTAAGCTGGGGATATACATGCCAGTAAATCGGAAAAGTAGCTGGCATGAAAGTTACTGTCATGTACGAGTAACTGGCACACTGCGGATACATTTGCAAGTAATACTGGCATGCTTACTGTGCCCTGGCATGCCAGTATTACCCTTGCGTATACACAGGACAGTTCGTGAGAATATTTCGTACCAATTCTTGCGGGCCAAACATGGATAACAATCGAAGTGAAACCCCCGCGACCCCTCCCCCAACGGGCATGCAAGAAAATCATATGTTGTGCTAGCTACTTGCAACTAGCTATATAGCTTCCAGTTACAGGCATGCCAGTAGGTGAATACACATGACTGTTGCTTGCACTTGCAAGGAGCAGAGGGGTGAGTCTGAGTTTTGCAAACACCATCGTAAAGGTGAACGTAACACGATCGTACGTGTATAACATAATAACTAGCTATTAATCTGTGCCAAAAACGTCACAGATTAATGGCTAGTTACTACGCAATACACGTACACTCGCCGTTACGATCATCGTTACGATGGTGTGTGTAAACTCGGACTTGCCCCTCTGGTATGCTAGTGTGCAAGCTACGGGCATGTGTATCACCAGCGTTATTGGCAGATATATCGATCTACCCTCTTTCTCACTCTTTTATTACGAACGATACCACTACCACTACTTATTGTATTGCCTCGGAACAAATATTTGTACGATCTGCAGATATTTGTTCAGGGTATTTTATATGTATAATATCTATGTAATGTATTGTATTAAGTATATCAGTTATCTAGTACCCATAACACAAGCTCTGCTTGGCTTGGGGCTACATAATGTTGTGTGAACTGTCCAGCATTATTTATTTTATTTATTTATTTGATATTCGGCCGCGTGGTACACGCGGATTCTGATACCCGCGGTTATCAGCCCAATCGCTCCTTGGCAACTGGACAGATTCTCAACTACCTATACCCTGGTTCAGAATTCGAGATATTTTTTGTAAACAAAAGGGATACCATAGCAAAAAAATAGGTGATCTTTGGTAGTTTATTAAATTATGCCAATAAACAGGCTAGGCATGTTATTCTAACTCAGATCTGATAAACTATAAGGTAATCAATATTTTGTCGTAGATATTTTTGAGTTATTTCGGTTATTAACAAAGTTATCAAGCAAAAATATATTTGTTAGCAGAAAATATTTCATGTTACTTGGAACACTGCAGAGATTCTAAACAATGGGCTTTGGCTCTGTCTATCGATATAGACAGATTCTCAACTAGACAGATTAGCAATAGGACGGATTCGCAACTGGACAGAGTTCAGTCTTGAGTATATCTACTAGCTCTCTACCAAATTTAATTCAAATTGATACATTCATTAATTACTGCTTTATTGGCAACAAACGACACACATTTATAATATTAGTAGGATACCTAGTACTTGCAACTATTGTAACGTTGGCAGGAAGTCGGTGGATGGAGGTGGCACAAGACCTTTCAACGCAGCATTGTTTGGAGGATCCAGCAGAGGCCGTGATGCCCTATGGGTCACCTGCACACGTGGCTAGGGCACTCTCACCTGCACACGTGGCTAGGGCGCGCTCACCTGCACACGTGGCTAGGGCACGCTCACCTGCACACGTGGCTAGGGCTCGCTCACCTGCACACGTGGCTAGGGCACGCTCACCTGCACACGTGGCAAGGGCGCGCTCACCTGCACACGTGGCTAGGGCGCGCTCACCTGCACACGTGGCTAGGGCACGCTCACCTGCGCACGTGGCTAGAGCACGCTCACCTGCACACGTGGCTAGGGCGCGCTCACCTGCACACGTGGCTAGGGCGCGCTCTCCTGCACACGTGGCTAGGGCACGCTCACCTGCACACGTGGCTATAGCACGCTCACCTGCACACGTGGCTAGGGCACGCTCATCTGCACACGTGGCTAGGGCGCGCTCACCTGCACACGTGGCTAGGGCGCGCTCTCCTGCAAACGTGGCTAGGGCACGCTCACCTGCACACGTGGCTAGGGCACGCTCATCTGCACACGTAGCTAGGGCGCGCTCACCTGCACACTTGACTAGGGCGCGCTCACCTGCACGAGGAAGCAGTGCTGTCGCCAGTCGACCGTCTCGCTCTCCTTGACGGTCCGGAACATGGTCTGGTACACTTTCAGTGTCTCGGGACACTTCGCTCACCTGCACCAGGAAGCAGTGCTGTCGTCAGTCGACCGTCTCGCTCTCCTTGACGGTCCGGAACATGGTCTGGTACACTTTCAGTGTCTCGGGACACTTCGCTCACCTGTACGAGGAAGCAGTGCTGTCGCCCAGTCGACCATCTCGCTCTCCTTGAAGGTCCGGAACATGGTCTGGTACACTTTCAGTGTCTCGGGACACTTCGCTCACCTGTACGAGGAAGCAGTGCTGACGCCAGTCGACCGTCTCGCTCTCCTTGACGGTCCGGAACATGGTCTGGTACACTTTCAGTGTCTCGGGACACTTCGCTCACCTGTACGAGGAAGCAGTGCTGACGCCAGTCGACCGTCTCGGTCTCCTTGACGGTCCGGAACATGGTCTGGTACACTTTCAGTGTCTCGGGACACTTCGCTCACCTGTACGAGGAAGCAGTGCTGACGCCAGTCGACCGTCTCGCTCTCCTTGACGGTCCGGAACATGGTCTGGTACACTTTCAGTGTCTCGGGACACTTCGCTCACCTGTACGAGGAAGCAGTGCTGACGCCAGTCGACCGTCTCGCTCTCCTTGACGGTCCGGAACATGGTCTGGTACACTTTCAGTGTCTCGGGACACTTCGCTCACCTGTACGAGGAAGCAGTGCTGACGCCAGTCGACCGTCTCGCTCTCCTTGACGGTCCGGAACATGGTCTGGTACACTTTCAGTGTCTCGGGACACTTCGCTCACCTGTACGAGGAAGCAGTGCTGACGCCAGTCGACCGTCTCGGTCTCCTTGACGGTCCGGAACATGGTCTGGTATACTTTCAGTGTCTCGGGACACTTCGCTCACCTGTACGAGGAAGCAGTGCTGTCGCCAGTCGACCGTCTCGCTCTCCTTGACGGTCCGGAACATGGTCTGGTACACTTTCAGTGTCTCGGGACACTTCGCCAGCTCGGCGATGTTCATCTGTAACAAACAGATTGTTAATTGAAAAAAACCGGTATTAACTCACGTAGGTACTGTTCCGAGTAAAAACACCCGACTCGAGATTCTGGGATTTAATATCCCCTTCCTCAAGGAGTACACGGTTTTTTCAATTATGAATATCACTCAACGGAAGTTTTAATAGTAAAACAGATTGTTTACCATTGCAATACGCCATTTATTAATTAAAAAAACAACATAAAATGAACTAATTTCCTTCTAACATAAGTTTTTTTAATTAGAAATAATTTGGCAGCCTTTTCTGTTTCTTACGTTTTATTAGTTTAATGTGAGCAACTTGAATACTTGCAGTGCACACTAGATATTGTTCTACGAGACAATATGTTGAAGAAATGTTAAGATTAAGCAACACAATACATTATGATTGCCAATGTAACATTTCACAAAAAATAATAATAATGGAAGCCTGAACGAAAACACGCGTATTCTATACAAGCAGCGCCCCGCAGTTTCACCCGCGTATGTCGTGATCCTGTGGGAATATCGGGATAAAAATGTGCCTATGTGTTATTCCGGGAGTCCAGTTATCTCCATTCCAAATTTCATCCAAATCCATCCAGTAGGTTTTACGTGAAAGAGTAACAAACATACATCCATCCATACTTACAAACTTTCGCGTTTATAATATTAGTAGGAAGGATTTGGGGGCATCCCCAAATAGATTTGTAATATGGTATCCTCGCATTTAGTCTAAAGTAGATAAAATTATTTTGAGTAACATAATTTTTTACCTTTTGTTTTTATTTTATTTTTGCATAATTCATTATTTTAGCAGAACATTTATCGGCAACGCGTAGCCGTGTTTTGTCTAATACGCATGCGCCAGTTCATGCTGTGTATAAAAAGATCGTTCAAATTACAACTTAATAAAGTTAAACAAACAAACTTAAGTATTTTCAAACTGTCAATACTGATAGAACTAACTAAAGTCTTTGCGAGTAGATGTGCAACTGTGCCGAAATATCGGGAACAATCAAAACTCGAAAATCATGGTATATATCCCGTTTCTAGTGAAAAGTATGTACATAACCATGATAGTTTCAAAAGATATATTGTCAATACTGTATCAAATCCTCATTGCATCATGCTAAAGTGACCATTCTTAAGCAAGGAAAACATCAGACTATAGACAAAATAACCTGTCTACAACAACAAAAAAAATTGTTTTACTTTGTGAATGTCGTAACTGGCAGATGTTCCACTTGATGTTAAGTGGTAACCTCTGCCTTTAACAATGCATTGTCTCATAGGTCACGTCCACTTAGGACGCACCCTATGTGGCATTGCACTGCGTCCGCCACCCTGAGACAAAGATGAAAAGTCTCATGTGCCTGTAATTTCACCGGCACCCATACTCTTCAAACCGGAACACAGCAATGCGAGCACTACTGCTTTGCGGCAGAAATATGTATGGTGGCAGTACTTCCCCGGACGAACTCTTTTACAAAAAAGCTCTACTACTAACAAAAACTCAAGTATCAAAGCTTTTTTTCGTAGTACTGTTCGGTGTTTCCATCTATACATATTAAAATTACACATTTTTGTTTCATTTAGCACAGTTAGAGAGTCCAGACTTTTGGTTATTGTTTTCATGCTAAAAAGTAATTCAGGAATTACTGATTGACGACCTCTGTGGCACGGCGGGCGAAGCTTCGCCTGCGACGCAGGAGGTTGCGGGTTCGATTTCCGCCTCGGAATAAATATTTGTGCGATCTGCAGATATTTGTTCAGGGTGTTCTGGGTATTTTCTATCTATAATAAAAATATCTATCTATGTAATGTATTGTATTAAGTATATCAGTTATCTAGTACCCATAACACAAGCTCTGCTTAGCTTGGGGCTAGATAATGTTGTGTGAACTGTCCAGCATTATTTATTTATTTATTTGTTTTAATTAAATAAATATCTATAATAAATAAATAAATAATGCTGGACAGTTTACACAACATTAATTTAAATCTTCAAAAAAAGATTAATTTGATTTATACCGTGATTTAAACCTTATAATAATACTGATTAATTAGTTCTTATTTTAGCTGGGCCATTTTAATTCAATAAGCCTCGTGATAATTCAGCCATCTTTGTTTTTATTGTGTTTCGAGCCGAATAACATGACAGGCCTCTGAAACGACGGCGGACTCGTGGTCACACCAGATTGTCACATTGGTGTGACTTGCAGGAATTAATTTTACTCGTATGGTCACACTAAACTTTAAAGGGTCAAAGACTTCTATTAAAACTGAGTTAGACGTAGCATACACACCAAATTTTGAATCGTTTCAAGGAAGCTAATTCATACCATTCACTATCAGAGCTCCCTAATACCATAGACTAACTAAACACAATAGACTGCTAATCTCATACAAGAAAACGTGCATCGATGAATGATTGCCTACAATGACGCTAGATGTCGCTGTTTTGAATCTGCTATTAACGATTGAAATGATTTTTACATGTATTTCGAATAGATCGATAAAACATGTTTTGCGACCATAGTTTCATAATTAAAAAATAAATTAGAATTTTAAATGTTTATTTTTAAAGAGATTAGGTAATTGGTTTTAAATGCTGATTGAATGAATTTGCCAGCGCCATCTAGAAATAGCCTGCAATTTTGCCAGCGCCATCTAGAAATAGCCTGGAGTTGACCTTTTTTGAGTCATGCTTTCTTGTGTGAGATTAGCAGTCTATTGTGTTTAGTTAGTCTATGCTAATATGCTACACGTGACGGTCGCAAACGAAACTACGAAAAAGGGTTGTTTTAAAAATAAATAAGCAAAACTCTCATCATTAAACGTGTTCAAAAGTGTCAATCGTCATCGACTATCTTTCTATAATAATTGAATGAATATTGCTATCTCGCGCTCGCTTGCTTAGATACTTTTTGTATGTGTGTGCAATGTTGTCAATGTGTAGTTTCAAGATCGCTTTTCAAACGTCATTTAGTAGAGTACACCACGGTCTACCTCAGTTTTAATAGAAGTCTTTGTAGAGGATCGCATTTGTATTGTGTGTTGCATGTTGCATATCGTCGTGGCGTTCTATGTGGCGGTTTATATGTAGCAGTGGTCCATTGGGTGCTTCGACCAAAAGTAAAAAAGTTAAAAGTTCAGTTCTTTTTAGTTAAAAGTATTAGGCGGTTCAAGTGACGCCTGTCACGTGATCCCCGGGCCGCGACGCGTCGGCGATCACACGTGTGTTAGATTAAGTAATAAATAAAGTGTTTTTTTATGTGTATGTTAGTTTCTAAGGTATTTATGTTGATATGGGCTTACTGTTTACATTTAGTGCATTTCTCAGTGAGCCTGAAATAAAGATTTTGAATTTGAATTTGAATTACTTTGGTCGAAGACTGGGTGAGTGTGGTGTGTTACCGGCGGCGTGTCGAACAGCATGACGTCAGTGCCCTTGAGCACGAGGAACTTGGGCGCGTAAGTCTGCCATCAGGCGGCGCCCTCTACCACCCAGCCCATGTGCTCGATGCGCTCGCCCGCCTCCAGGTGCCGGTTGATATGTAGTAGTGGGTGAGTGTTGTGTGTTACCGGCGGCGTGTCGAATAGCATGACGTCAGTGCCCTTGAGCACGAGGAACTTGGGCGCGTAGGTCTGCCAGCAGGCGGCGCCGCGCACCTCGCCCTCTACCACCCAGCCCATGTGCTCGATGCGCTCGCCCGCCTCCAGGTGCCGGTTGATATGTAGCAGTGGGTGAGTGTGGTGTGTTACCGGCGGCGTGTCGAACAGCATCGTCAGTGCCCTTGAGCACGAGGAACTTGGACGCGTAGGTCTGCCAGCAGGCGGCGCCGCGCACCTCGCCCTCTACCACCCAGCCCATGTGCTCGATGCGCTCGCCCCCAGGTGCCGATTGATATGTAGCAGTGGGTGCGTGTGGTGTGTTACCGGCGGAGTGTCCAACAGCATGACGTCAGTGCCCTTGAGCACGAGGAACTTGGGCGCGTAGGTCTGCCAGCAGGCGGCGCCCTCCACCACCCAGCCTATGTGCTCGATGCGCTCGCCTCCAGGTGCCGGTTGATATGTAGCAGTGGGTGAGTGTGGTGTGTTACCGGCGGCGTGTCGAACAGCATGACGTCAGTGCCCTTGAGCACGAGGAACTTGGGCGCGTAGGTCTGCCAGCAGGCGGCGCCGCGCACCTCGCCCTCCACCACCCAGCCCATGTGCTCGATGCGCTCGCCCGCCTCCAGGTGCCGGTTCAGCAGCTTCATCTCAACAACAACAACAACATGCATACAATTAGCGATCGAAAACACCACATCATCACAATTACACCTAAATCTCGCAGTGCATTTTTTTTAACCCCCGACGCAAAAACGACTTGAAGTTTGACGTGTCTGTTGTGTGTTTGTGTGTGTGTGTGTGTGTGTGTGTGTGTGTATATATGTGTGTGTGTGTGTGTGTATGTGTGTGTGTGTGTGTGTGTCTGTGCCATCGTAGCTCCCGAACGGACGAACCGATTTCGATTTTTGATTTTGTTTGAAAGGTGAATTTGTCGGGAGTGTTCTTAACAATGTTTGATCAAAATCAGTTCTGCCGTTTCATTGCGTCGAGGGTTTTTTTTATTTTTACAAAATTACTAGTAGTTGTAGGATTTGGAATGACGGAACATGCAAATGGCCCACCTGATGTTAAGCGGTACCCTCTGTGCATTATCACACAGGTCACGTCCACATAGGACGTGCACTATGCGGCATTGCACCGCGCCCGCCACTCTGAGACATAAAGATGAAAAGTCTCATGTGCCTGTACCATTCACCGGAACACAGCAATACGAGCACTACTGCTTTGCGACAGAAATGGGTATGTAGTAGTACCTACTTCCCCGGACGAACTCTTACACAAACAAGAGGAAAGTTAAAAAAACTATAGCCCACAACATAAAACCACAACATTAGGAATCTTAGTAAGGCACACGTAACATTTACGACACTTCATGTAACAAGACAAAAAAAATACAGAAACAGTATTTTTTTATTCTGTCAGATTTTTCGTGTTTTCTGACCACACGTACCTACCTACCCACTGCTATCGATTTTGAAAGCAATCGGGCCAGTAACAATATTCAAAGTTCAAAATGGCGACCACTTTTTTCAATTCTGATTACATATTCATGTTCTCTGACACAAGGACCGTCAGTTACCGAGTTTGAAAGCAAACGGCACGGTAACTTTTTTTGAAATCTCGGGTCGCTCTCCGCTTTGCCTCACTAAAGTAGTCGGCCAAAAAGCTCTACCACTACTAAAACTACCACCTTCTGTCTCCATCATCAGATCAGCTTGCTTACGGCCCTTTTCTACTTCTACTATATTATGTTTAGAGCTAGAGTCCGCCCGCGGGTTCGCTCGCCTTATAGAGGTAATAAAAGTAGTATTACTCACTACTATTTCTCAATCCACATAATGTGCAGCAAACTTTATTTATATCAGTTCCATGGGGAGCCACAGGCAAAACTAATCTCAGATGGCGCCACCATCGCTGGTGCTTGTCATTAAGTGGTCTTGTCTTTTTCTCATCAGAAGGGAAACGGTGTGTACCTTTATTGTTACACTGAAATGCACTAAACAGAGGCATGTTTTATACCAGACTATTATTTAAGGTGATTAGTTTTCCAGAAACGCAATAAAGACCATATTAGAAAGCCTTACCTCCTACAAAAATAGCCCAAATAATTTTATAAAATCATATAATAGGTATAATATAGTCAAGAATAGAAAAATAAGTTTACGTTTTTTAAATTGCTGTTGCTTTTAACAGGAAAATATAAAACAAAGTACCCTATAATTTACGCAAGAATTCCTACTCCTTCCAAACGCCTGCAGCTATTTTAATGATTCTTTCACAATATTATAGACAATTTACAGACTTTACATATATAAGTTTACATTTTCAAAAATAATTATCATTTTGAAACAGTAAAACAAAAACTGTGAAACGAGATTCCTCGAGCGGTTCGGCCGCGAACCTCAGTCCGGCCCAAGCGTTCGCACGGGGTACCCGCGTCACTTTTTTGCTCTGCTCCTATGAGTGCCACCGACTGGTTCGGGCACAATAAGACACGGTAGCAGTTAGTGTACTCATCGCAGTTTATTAGTTGTGCTTTTTCTTTCCTTGAACAAAACATTGTAAATATTGATCGTTTTCGTTTAGATATCTTGTTTGCGCGAGGATGCTTGTTGGTTACTTATCTTTGACGACCTCTGTAGCGCGTCAGGCGAGTAGCCGGCTGAGATGCGAAAGGTTGCGGGTTCGATTCCCGCTGCGGGACAAATGTTTGTATGATCTGCAAATATTTGTTCCGGGTCTGGGTGTTTTGGTACCATGGTAGTCGTAGTTACTGATACCCACAACACAGGGATGCCTTGTGTGGGATCAGGACTATGTATGTGACTGTTGGGTGTTATGTTGTTATGTTATCTACTATAAGAATAAGTACGTATATGAAAAATCTCGAATGAAAAACCTCGAATGTAAAATCTTGGCTAAAAAATCTCGAATGAAAAATCTCGAACGAAAAATCTCGAATAAAAATACTCGGAATTTAAATCTCGAAAGAAAAATCTTGCCTTGTGTGGGATCAGGAATATGTATGTGACTGTTGGGTGTAATGTTATGTTATGTTATGTTACCTACTATAAGAATAAGTACGTATATGAAAAATCTCGCATGTAAAATCTTGACTGAAAAATCTCGAATGAAATATCTCGAATGAAAAATCTCGAAAGAAAAATCTCGGAAGAAAAATCTAGGATGAAAAATCTCGTATGATAAATCTCGAATGAAATATCTCGAATGAAAAATCTTGAACGAAAAATCTCGTATGAAAAATCTCGAATGAAAAATCACGAATGAAAAATCTTGAATGAAAAATCTCGATTGAAAAATCTCGAATGAAAAATCTTGGATGAAAAATGAAAAATCTTGAATGTAATATCGAATGAAAAATCTCTAATGAAAAACCTTTATTTTCTACTTGTTTACTGTTAGATGTCTTCTTAGGTGCACGGCAATTCCTGGCCATATGGCCATGTTTGTTGCAATTGAAGCATCTAGGTCCCGTACCTTTTGTGACAACTTGCTGTTTCCTTTTATTCTCGGTGTAAAATACTGTTGTTTCCGTTTTATTTTGCACTTCCTGCAGTAATTTTGTTTTTATTAGATCTGCATTTATTTTTATGCCGGAGCTTTCTATGCCCATAATCATGGGTTTATAGGTTTTTGGTAAGCCTGCTAACATAAGTGTTCCCAGCCACTCGTCGTTCACTTCGAACTGTATATTTCTCAATTTATGAGCTATCGTCATAATCTTATTCACGTAATCTTCTACGCCTCGCGATGATTTTAGAGTGGTGGTAATCAAATCTTTCAACAAAGCAACTCTCCTGTTGATTCCAGTGTCATCGAATGCTTTCTCCAAGTTCATCCACACATTCTTGCATGTTCTAGCATCTTGGATGTGAACATAGTTTATAGGATCCAACAAAAGTATTATCTTCGATTTCGCCTTTTCTTTCATCGCATCAGTACACGACCCATTCACACATTCCCAGAGATCTTCATGCTCTAAATAAAGCTAAATAAGCTTGAACTGCAAACTTCCAGCTGGCGTAGTTGTCTCGACCAGTGAGCTTTTCAATATGGAATGCACTAGCAGTGCTGCTCGACATAATGGAAATCAATTTTCACCTTTCTGAACCTTTTGTAATTTTTAATGTACAACTGAGGTTATGATTTGCACGCGTCCCGTGCCGACCGGTTTTTCTTTACGGATTCACGGAGTTGTTTTACTTTTTCCAGTTAACCACGCTCTGCTATCATGAAGGAATCCTTCCGTGGTTAATTATAAATAAAACGAACTTGAATTACTATGATAATCTATTATAGCGAGATAGAAATACGTGGGAGACCATTTGATGCACAATCATCAAGGAAGGGCCACAGACAATGTAACGACACTAGTTGCCTATCATAGACTAAGTACTTGTTATATTAAACAGATAATAATATGTTTGCTTTCTCTATTATCCCAGCAGTCTCCGATCTGGTCTGAATACGTTCGCCTATGTCTTTCCCTTCGCACTTTCCCATTCACGCTCGTCTTGTGTACCCGTTTCGTCAATCTACTATCGTCCATCCTTTCTAAATGCCCAAACCATCTAAGCATACCTTTCTCAATCCTAGTCACTACGTCTTCTTTAATTTCACAACGCTCTCTTATCACACTATTCCTTATTCTATCTCTCAAAGTCACACCACACATACTTCTCAAAGCTCTCATCTGCACTGCATTTATTCTACTTTCATGTTTCTTCTGCCATACCCAACTTCCGCTACCATACATTAGTGTCGGTACTAACACCCCTCTATGCACGTCCAGTCGTGCCTTTTTGGACACATTCCGACTGCCCAGAAAGGCTTGAAGGGCCCCATTCACTTGGTTTCCATCATTTTCATTCGAGATTTTTCATTCGACTTTTTTCATTGGTCTACCCATTGGTGTTTTCCTGGTTGGGTTTTCAGGAATAAACCGTTATGAACCCATAAATCTACTAGGTATGTAAAAAATAGGTACTATTATTTATATTTATATTTATGGGATCTGCTTACACTTTCGGGAAAAAGGCGTGAGTCGTCTATGTATGTATTTATGTATATTTATTAGTTCATTAGTCCATAATGGTTTTGCCTGACCTTAAAAGTAAACATATTTTATTGTACATAATATATTGATTTGTCTTTGTCTCCCAATAACTTGTTGTCTTTATTTCGTAATCCAAGGGACAGTGTAGGTACCTATTTCATTATCTACCATTACTAGGTCTAGACAGGTCTAACAAACAAAGCTAAGAAAAATCAACAATGCCGCCACGCATATACTATTATAGCAATAGAGCATAATTTCCGATGCTCAAAATCAAATGTGCGCGAGTTCTCAAACACAATTAGACAACAGATATGACTGCATGACTAGCACCGCGTGCCAAACCTTGGCTGCCGCCTGCCGCGGGCCGTGGTCTGCATGACTAGCGCGACGCGCTCCACGCCGCGGCCGGCGCCCGCTGCCGCGCGCGCCGCGCGCTGCGGTTATTCATTGTTTCTGAATATTGTGCCAATGTTTATGCACGGCGTGTGGTGCGGGCTCGGGATGCAACATTTCCTAGGCTCCGCCCAGATGACCAAGGTCGTTCGAGGCTATAATCACCTTAATGTTTATTTACTAAAATTATCCATTGATATTTGACACTTTTGTCAGTTTTTTTTTTAACATTGATAGACCTATATTTCGCTACGAAAAAACACTAGCGATAATGCGCCACCTAGCGGGATAAATAAGCAGTGTGTCTCCCCATTGTTACAGCATGAAAGAGTAAACAAACAAACATCGAATCTTTTTGAACTGGCCCCGTGGTGTGAAATTACCGATGCATGTCTTCACACTTAGTGATTTTGCAGTATTAACCTCCGTAACTTAAAACCAGAGAAGCAGTGACTTGTATGAATGCTTACCTTTAGGTTAGTGAGTCCGACGATGTTGTCAGATATGATCTTGAGCCAGTGCGAGAGCGCGGCCGGGTCGGGCGCGTGGATCACTCCACGTGACGTGCGCACCTGTATGAATGCTTACCTGCAGGTTAGTGAGTCCGACGATGTTGTCAGATATGCTCTTGAGCCAGTGCGAGAGCGCGGCCGGGTCGGGCGCGTGGATCACTCCACGTGACTTGCGCACCTGTATGAATGCTTACCTGCAGGTTAGTGAGTTCGACGATGTTGTCAGATATGCTCTTGAGCCAGTGCGAGTGCGAGTGCGCGGCCGGGTCGGGCGCGTGGATCACTCCACGTGACGTGCGCACCTGTATGAATGCTTACCTGCAGGTTAGTGAGTCCGACGATGTTGTCAGATATGCTCTTGAGCCAGTGCGAGAGCGCGGCCGGATCGGGCGCGTGGATCACTCCACCTGACGTGCGCACCTGTATGAATGCTTACCTGCAGGTTAGTGAGTCCGACGATGTTGTCAGATATGCTCTTGAGCCAGTGCGAGTGCGAGTGCGCGGCCGGGTCGGGCGCGTGGATCACTCCACGTGACGTGCGCACCTGTATGAATGCTTACCTGCAGGTTAGTGAGTCCGACGATGTTGTCAGATATGCTCTTGAGCCAGTGCGAGAGCGCGGCCGGGTCGGGCACGTGGATCACTCCACCTGACGTGCGCACCTGTATGAATGCTTACCTGCAGGTTAGTGAGTCCGACGATGTTGTCAGATATGCTCTTGAGCCAGTGCGAGTGCGAGTGCGCGGCCGGGTCGGGCGCGTGGATCACTCCACGTGACGTGCGCACCTGTATGAATGCTTACCTGCAGGTTAGTAAGTCCGACGATGTTGTCAGATATGCTCTTGAGCCAGTGCGAGAGCGCGGCCGGGTCGGGCGCGTGGATCACTCCCGACGTGACGTGCGCACGCGCACCGCGCACCTTCGACACACACACACAGTACATTCAACACGTACTATACATTGAGTTTTTTTTTAACTTGGACAGTATGGGCATATCCAAATCCTTATGAGATACGGGAAAATTGTCTTTGGAACCATTTACTCATTTTGTATGAAAACGATATTATTATTATTATTTTTTGATATTGTTATTTTTTTGGTCAAGCATGAGTTCTCCATAGAAATGAGTTGTTTTGTTCAAATTGTTTTTAATGCGTATCGACTCAGTTCCATGTAAGGATTGTTTCATTGTATTGGAAAAAAAACGGAGCAGTAGAAGTTAATCAAATTTAATAAAATGTTTTCTCATACAATTTGTAAGTAATTTGGTACATACGTTAATAAAACTATAGCAATAAATGTTCAATATGGCCTCCCTCTTGCTGTATACAGGTACCGGCACGTTTCAGAACACCTCTAGTGGCCTGACAACACTTTGTTTTTTAGTGGAACAGAAACACTATTCGTATAAGCACTCATAATGACTGAGGTGTAAGGTATTTAATTAAATTTGCTCGATTTTAATAGCGTTTTGAGCGGTAAATAACTAATTGAAAATTAACGTGGGAGAAATTAATAGGTGCTTTCCTACCTTTCTGATAACTAAGCGATTAACCAAATTTTTCTATGAAAAATAAAACAGTTCTGCTGCAAATTAAAACAATCCAACGGATCGACCTTATTACGTTCGTATTGGTCAAGTTTGGCGGCGGCAACAAACTTGACCAATCCAGACGCAGTAAAGTTCGAACGTTCCAACGTTTGATCTTTCCTCTGAACGCTCGAATTACCGCGACTAGTGCCCCTCGCCGGTCGCTAGCGCAGTACGCTTCGCTCGGCTCGGCGTTAATGTTTATTTATTCTGGTAACACTAAGCCTAGATAGTGATAGGTTTTTTATACAATTTATTTTCCTAGGTGCGCAAACTTAGCCCCTCACACACCCTCACCACAGAATAAATATGCCCTCACTTGTAAAATTCGCCGCTAACTAATATGATAGTTCTAAAGTGCTGAGTTGTAATAATTGAGGATAAATCTAAATTATTTAATGCTCAAATGGCAATGTTAATGCCCTATCATAATACTTGATGCTCACTCTATTATTTCCCCTTTATACCTCAAACGCTCCTGGCCTCAGTTTGTCCGTCCCCAACACGTATCTCGTCACGTAGCCCATCATCAGTGGAACTGAAAAATACACCAAGAAAACGGGTTTTAACAGTTGTCGGGGTCTTTAGCACTTGATAGTTATAGGGATTTACAGGGTTTACATGGGATTCGTGCAGAGATCACTTTCATAAACTTCATATTCTTACCCTTCCTAGTTTGTAGATTTTAGTGGTCACAATAAAACATCCCCTGAAGTACGAAACACAAGTAAATAGAACGATGAGACTAAACACTAGAAGAAAGGACCTAGAGGCCACAATAGGTCCGAGGTTATATGTGTTAAGGCATGGCTGTCGGTACCAAGCGGCTAAATTATTCAATGCTCTGCCCACCGAAATGAAAGCAATTGACAGTCCAAACATATTTTTTAAAAAAATAAGAAAACTTTAATTGCAGGGGTGTTTTTACTCTGTGGACGAATTTATGACACAAGATTATTTAAGCCATTTCTGACTTACCATGCATCTATTTTAATCGTTATTGTTTTGTGTATTTTTTTTGTAATTAATTTGTTTATGTAATTTTAATTCCATGTGACATTTATTAATTAGGAACATTCAAACATGATTTAAAAAAAAGTATAAATAAATGAAATGAAATGGTTCCTCTAAGTTTTTATGAGTTTGTACGTGTTTTGAAAGGTAAATTTTAGTGGTTGTTGGGGGTTTTTAGAGGTCTGTGTGTTCATGGCTTAATCCCAGCTTCCACGAAAAGCTCGGCTGACTACTAATAGGTTAAGACAAGAATGTTTACCTGAGACGACATCCCGCCACTCGGTGCCCCCTCCCCCCGCCCCCGCTCCGCCGCCCCCCGCGGGCTCCCCCAGCGTGTCGGAGGCGGCGGACGGCGGCCGCGAGCTGCCCGTGCTGCGCGACTCTTCATGGGCACTCTGAGGACATCACAATACGGCACTTATTCTCTTGTTCACTAACCACTTATCACCACTATTCCAAATATACCATTAAAAAAAACCTGAATAATCAGTATTCGATAAAGATCGTTACCAAATAACAATTTCCAGGAATAGCCATAAAAATGGGAACAATTGGTCAACTCTATTTTCTAGTGCATGGGCCATAGATTACTACCAAGTTATTATTTCGACGCGTCACGCGTCACCACACAAACTCAAACACGAGTATTATGCCCATAAATTTATTCGGATTTTGTTAAAAAACAAATGTTAATATCTTTTTTTATTCCATTCGAAAAACAAACTACATTACATTACAACGCAGATTACATTTGTGCTGAATACTTAAAATCCAGTATTTTTTTAATGTTATATTTGGAATAGTGGTTTAACCAGGTAAGTCTAATGAATGTCCCGCAAAATAACAATTGATTCAAGAAATTGGACATGTGACGTGCTCTCTATCTATTGGCCTTATTCACGAGCTATGAAGAGAGCTATGCACGGAGTTTCGGGGGTGAACTGAGTGAAAATAAAGAGTTCAGTCTCCGTCTGATAACACCGCCCATTGTACTTCCGTGTTTAGTTTATGTATTAATTTTAAAATAGCTTATTTTCTGTGTTGTACAATAAAGTGTTTTCTATCTATCTATCTATCTGAAAGAGTGCAATGGGGAGCCACAGGCAAAACTAATCTCAGATGGCGCCACCATCGCTGGTGCTTGTCATTTAGTGGTCTTGTCTTTTTCTCATCAGAAGGGAAACGGTGTGTACCTTTATTTGATAACTGAAATACACTAAACAGAGGCATGTTTTGTACCAGACTATTATTTAATGTATATATATTTACTAAAATTATCCATTGATATTTGACAAGTTTGACAGTTTTTTTTTTCAACATTGATAGACCTTTGTTTGGCTACGATACAACACCAGCGATAATGCGCCACCTAGCGTGATAAATAAGCAGTGTGTCTTCTCATTAAGAGGGATGATGAGAGTGTATACCTGCAAGCCTCCGTTGGTGTGGTCGGAGCTCTTCTACGAGTTGCAGTTGGCGTCGAGAGTCTTGTTGTTCAAGGAGGGATGGTCGTCGCCGGTGCTGCTGTCGGACGTGTAAGAGTGTATACCTGCCAGCCTCCGTTGGTGTGCTCGGAGCTCTTCTCCGAGTTGCAGTTGGCGTCGAGAGTCTTGTTGTTCAAGGAGGGATTGTCGTCGCCGGTGCTGCTGTTGGACGTGTAAGAGTGTATACCTGCCAGCCTCCGTTGGTGTGGTCGGAGCTCTTCTCCGAGTTGCAGTTGGCGTCGAGAGTCTTGTTGTTCAAGGAGGGATGGTCGTCGCCGGTGCTGCTGTCGGACGTGTAAGAGTGTATACCTGCCAGCCTCCGTTGGTGTGCTCGGAGCTCTTCTCCGAGTTGCAGTTGGCGTCGAGTCTTGTTGTTCAAGGAGGGATGGTCGTCACCGGTGCTGCTGTCGGACGTGTAAGAGTGTATACCTGCCAGCCTCCGTTGGTGTGGTCGGAGCTCTTCTCCGAGTTGCAGTTGTCGTCGAGAGTCTTGTTGTTCAAGGAGAGGTGGTAGTCGCCGGTGCTGTCGGTGTCGGACGTGTGAGAGTGTATACCTGCCAGCCTCCGTTGGTGTGTTCGGAGCTCTTCTCCGAGTTGCAGTTGGCGTCGAGTCTTGTTGTTCAAGGAGGGATGGTCGTCGCCGGTGCTGCTGTCGGACGTGTAAGAGTGTATACCTGCCAGCCTCCGTTGGTGTGGTCGGAGCTCTTCTCCGAGTTGCAGTTGTCGTCGAGAGTCTTGTTGTTCATGGAGGGGTGGTAGTCGCCGGTGCTGTCGGTGTCGGACGTGTGAGAGTGTATACCTGCCAGCCTCCGTTGGTGTGTTCGGAGCTCTTCTCCGAGTTGCAGTTGGCGTCGAGAGTCTTGTTGTTCAAGGAGGGATGGTCGTCGCCGGTGCTGCTGTCGGTGTCGGACGCCGCGTCCGCTGTTAAGACGATATTTTAACGTTTTGGAGTCGTTACGTTACATGCTCACTCAGAACAGTAAAGGTTACAAACTTGATGTTAATACAGTAGTTACTTGAGGATGTAAGCAAGTATTGCATCTATTGTTTTCTTGATAGAAGACGATGACGACGATAAATTTGACCTGGCCTCAAAAATAGTTCCAGCGGGACTTTCTACGGCTCTAATCAGCTTCGTCAATGGAGTTCGCTGACGCGCTTTCAACTCTGCTAACTCCAGTCTCACTGGAAGTATATTTTTCGGTCACATTTGTTCTTATTATTATGGCTTACTATGGCTTAAATTTAATGTTCTTTATTATTATGGCTTACTATGGCTTAATTTAACATATTTTATTTTATTTATTTATTAAAGCGCACTGGGATAATGGGCAAGACAAAGATGAATGAATTCCATCACGTCGCTACTTCTGTCACCAATTGGTAAAGAGTCCTTGTTCAGTGGTACCATAGACTAACTAAACACAATAGACTGCCAATCTCATACAAGAAAACGTGCATCGATAAATGATTGCCTACAATGACGCTAGATGTCATGATGTGATGTCTCTCGTTGAGTACATTTCCGCACACCTGATCCGAGGTCGTCAGGTTGATGAGCTGTACTTTGACTTTCAAAAGGCTTTTGATAAAATCAACAACGACGACGTGCTGCTAGCAAAGCTTAGCCGTATCGGATTTGCACCAGACCTCCTCAGATATAATCTGACTATCTGCGGGATCGCCAGCAATTTGTCAGACTAGGGATTTACGAATCATCTCCCTACCATACACGCTCTGGTGTGAGTCAGGGCTCAATCCTCGGACCACTGCTTTTTCTTCTTATGGTAAATGACTTACCGACTGTTCTTAGACATGCAGAGTGTCTTCTTTATGCTGATGACCTAAAGCTGTACTCTAAAGTAGAATGTAAGGCCGACTGTGTGGCCCTTCAGGATGACGTGGGAGCGGTGCATAGATGGAGCATTGCAAACAAAATGAACTTCAACCTGTCTAAATGTTATGTTATGACTTTTGGTCGAATGTGGCACCCAGTAATATTTAACTACAAAATGGACAATACCGTCATAGCTAGAACAGTGGCGATGAAAGATTTGGGAGTCACATTCGACCAAAAACTTACCTTCCATGATCACATTGCGATAGTCGCCAAGGAGTCATTCCAGCGACTGGGCTTTGTGCTAAGAAATTCACGTGATTTCAAAAGTGAGCATGTGATAAGGTTACTTTTCAGTGCCCCTGTTCGCAGTAAGTTAGAAGCCAGTGCTTGCGTTTGGAACCCTCACGAGAGCACCTACAAGCTTTTGCTTGAGAAGGTACAAAAAGCTTTCCTTAGGTACCTGTACAAGCTTAGGTTATTATCCGTTTATGTACCCCACCAAGTTCCTCCAAGGCTGCTTGAACTTCAATTCACTTGAGACTAGAAGGGCGAATGATCAGATTGATACAGTCTGTAAAATACTACGTGGACTGATTGACGCTCCTGATCTTCATAAGGAGCTGGCTCGATTCTATACTCCAAACAACTATCGCGGGAGTAGGAGACACAAACTGTTTGCTGTGCCCTCGTGTCGTACTGTCGCGCGCTCTAACTCACCCTTGCCTCGCACCCTCGCTGCGCTCAACGCTCTTCTGCATGCCAACCCAGACATTGATTTGTTTGCGGATGGATGGAAGAAGATCCTCATGGTGAGTCTGGCTTATAGTGAGAATAGTTAGTATGTATTTAAGCAGGTACCTATGTTGCTTTTATTTGTTTTTAACGTTGTTTTGTATGATGATTGTTTTGTTTTTAATTTTAGTTTTGACATTAATCATTAACATTGACATTATTATTATTTTTCACTTTATTATAAATTGGAATACACTACCGTCGTCTGTCTTTCCTGAAAACTATAATCTGAGTCTCTTCAAGGCTAGAGTGAATAGGTGCCTTCTAGACCTTTGTGCTCCATCTTCAGCCGCATCGTCACTTACTGAGATCGTGGTCAAACAAAGGTCTATCATTGTTAAAAAAAAAAAAAAAAAATTGACTGTGTATGCAGTCTCTTAACGTTGTTATTTATAAGCGTAGCGTGTATATCTAACTATTGACTACCTACCTTTTTAATTTGTGTAATTGATAACTGTTTGTCGTTCTAATTAAAGTAAAATATAAATTTAAAGTAAAATATATGTCACCGAGTGTTTTGAATCTGCTATAAACGATTAATGCTTTAAGTTCTAAAAGATCGACCATAGTTTCATAATTAAAAAATAAAGTATAAATTTAAGTGTTTATTTTTAAAGAATTAAAAGAGTTTAGGAAATTGGTTTAAAATGCTGGTTGAATGACTCCCAAGCTATTTGCTAGCGCCATCTAGAAATAGCCTGGAATTTGTCCTTTTTTGAGTCACATTTTCTTGTATACAGTCTATTGTGTTTAGTTAGTCTATGGTGGTACGCACCTCTAGCTGGTGACTGAGTTCGGCACGGTGACCAAGAAAGAACCAGTGATACACGAACGTAAGTTACCTTGCTTCTGCAGAAAAGGCGTAGCGGCGCGATAGTGTTTCACAGTTAACACCACGATGTCGCCCGCATTTCGCAGAATATTGACCGCGTCGTCGTGCGCGCACGCCGTTATGTATTCTCCGTTCACTGAAATAAAGGTTATTTTATTTTAACTATTATTTTACCTTTGTTTGACCACGATCTCACCTGTTGGTAAGTGACGATGTGGCTGAAGATGTGGCACAAAGACGACCTCTGTGGCGCGGCTGGCGAAGGTTCGCCTGCGACGCAGGAGGTTGCGGGTTCGATTCCCGCCTCGCTACAAATATTTTTACGATCTGCAGATATTTGTTCAGGGTGTTCTGGGTGTTTTCTATGTATAATAAAAAAATATCTATCTATGTAATGTATTGTATTAAGTATATCAGTTATCTAGTACCCATAACACAAGCTCTGCTTAGCTTGGGGCTAGATAATGTTGTGTGAACTGTCCAGCATAATTTATTTATTTATTTATTTATTTAAAGGTCTAGAAGGCACCTATTCACTCTAGCCTTTAAGAGACCCAGATTATAGTTTTCAGGAAAGACAGACGACGGTAGGATATTCCACTCCTTAGCAGTTCTCATTATAAAGGTAGAACTGAATCGTTTAGTACGAATAGAGGGTATACTAATGAGGTAAGGATGGTACCGAGCCGTGCGACTGCTCGTCCTATGATGAAAAGGAGATGGTGGGATCAGATCATGAAGTTCCTGGGAGCATTGCCCGAAATGTAACCTATAGAAGATCGAAAGGCATGCGACTTTACGGCGGTGCTCGAGACACACAATTTTGAGAATTCACTCGTTGTTCTACTGATAACTGTGTTAATCTAACTTTTTGTTGTTAGTTGGAGGATGTTAGTAGATTCAAGGTGATTTGAAGGTGCCGATTAGAGCAGAGATAAAAGGACGTTCCTCAGCCCGTGCTCAGTAAAACCAATTTACGCTTCCTTTGTTGGTTTTGTCGCACGTAGTTGACCAATAATCTATGGACCCAGTCAGCTGATAGGTACCTTATCTCTTAAAGTAATGTAGTATACGAGCTTTCAATAATTTACCTACCTAGACAAGAAAAAGTCATCAGAGTAAAAAGCTTTATATTTTATTTTTCAATGTAATCCCCGATAAGCCCAATACACTTGATCCACTTCTATTTATATTATACTAGCGACTCGCCCCGGCTTCGCACGGGTAGCCCCCAGTGACCCCCCCCCCCCTCCTACCCCTCCCCCCTATGTCAATCTCCTGGTTCTAAGCTACCTCCCCACAAATTTTCAGCCAAATCGGTTCAGCCGATCTTGATCTTGATCGATTCTTGAGTTATAAGTGGTGAAACTAACACGACTTTGTTTTATATATATAGATTATAGTTATTTATTAGAGTCACCAACATAGTACACACCGTTACAAGTAAATACACACGTGATAATTATATTATGCATGCCAAGTGCTACCTCAATTATAGATGACCGACAACATGCTATTACATGATGAGCGAGAACAGATTAAAAATAGAAAAAATAAAAATTATTACAAATTATTAAAATCACAAGGATGTCCTACAAAAAGAATTAAATTTTAACAAAACAAACAAAATTATAAAAAATAAAACCTAAAAAAAAAGTCTCATGGTCAATTTATCTACAAATATTAAAAATTAATTTATCTAGCAAATAAATTCTTAGGGAAAACATTCTCTTGAAATGAGCTGAAAAAATATATTTTGGCTGCTCGTAAAACCAAGTGGCCACAGCTTCCATGACCTCTTCATCACAAGAAAATCGTTGCCCTCGAAGGAATTTGTGAGTAGATTCAGACATCAATGTATGCCATGCTCTCACTTGGAATGTATTAATTGCACTGAATTCAAATTTGGAAAACGTCACAAGAAGAGAAGACCAGTATTAGTACGAGCGGCAACCGCATAATCTACTTCGTCATTTGATACTAAGATAAAACGCATGGCACATGAATATAAAAGTAATGCTTAGTTTAGAAAAAATATGGGACAACAAGTAATTACTTTGTAAAAATTCAAAAACCCTCTACGTAATGAAACTGCTGAACCGATTTTGATCAAACATAGCTAAGAACACACCCGACAAATTAACCTTACAAACAAAAACAAAACGGTTCATCCGTTCGGGGCGACGATGGGACAGACACACACACACACGCACACGCGCACACACACACACACGCACGCACACACACTAACACACACACACACACACACACACACACACACACACACGCCAAATTTATAACACCCCGTAGTTTTTGCGTCGGGGGTTAAAAACTAGAATTTAGCGAAAATACAAAAAAAGTACCTGTTCCGGTTAACAATTTAAATGGTATTTACGTCAATTGATAGCGAGATGATACTTGTGGCATCAAATAGCATTATATTTTTAGTTACCTTTTATAACAGCATCACCCACAAACAGCTGGCCCGTGTGGTCAGCCGCCTGTTCCTTGTATATCTTGGAGATGAGGATCGGCAGCTTGTGTTCTGCACCACCCTTGATGCTGAGCCCCAGCCCTCCGATCTTCTGTCGGGTTAGTTGGACCATGCGTTCCTGGAAAACACAATAAGTTTATTGCTTACACATTGTCATATTCATCATCAGCCCACACAAGTCCACTGCTGGACATATCTCGGCACCATAGGTCATTACTTGGAGAAGGCCAAGAGAAGGTTCAGTTGGGCTGGGCAGTGTTCGTAAAACTACGCTAAGTCTTCTCGCCGCCTATACCACAATGCCTGATGACTAGTCTTCAATCAGTGCATTCCACCAGTATTGTTGTATTCTAGGTACTTTAATTATGAGCAATCTAGGTCATCCATATAAATATTAGGTTCCGCACAGGCAGACCCACGGGCAAACACTATAATCAGCTCAAATAAACAATCACAACTTGGGTTGTAGTTTTGTGATTCACAAACCTACAACCCAATCTGTTTATATTTGTCTAACAATTTTTAAGCTTTTTTTCTTCAATTCCTTGTGACACCAGAGGCCAGCACTACCTCATACGAAACGAAACGATTGTTATTCTATATAACAACCACTACAGTATACCAGATTTATCACAAACACTATATACCATGAACAATAATATAGGACTCAGAGGACACTCGCTGCAGCTGCAACGCGGGCCAAGTACCAGCAATCCAAGGATGCACATATTGCCTAATCGCATCGTGCGCACTTGGAACCGGCCACCAGACTCGGTGATCAGTGCCCCCTCTGTGAATTCTTTCAAAAATAGACTTGAAAAACATTTAAAGTGCACTGATAAGGACTAAGATATACACGCATCAGCTCCGAGAGCTGCCTGTGTATTATAAATAAATAAATAAATATTAACTTTATTATGATATACATAGGTACTTAAACATTAAAGACATTAAAGTGTAATCAGTGCAGCGAGTGAAACTAAGACATTTCAACACTCTGAAATAGGCACATCAGTGAAAGCTGCTCGTCTATAATTTTAAATAATAATAATACTTCAATAGTAATCAAATGTGTTGTTTATTGAAGTTAGATATATTGTTAGAAAGTAATTTATTCTTACAGAATATTTGCGTGCTAGAGTTAGTAATATGGAGAATTAACCTATGTATAAGAACAATTTTGATAAACCTAGGTGAGATAAGTAATACCCTAGGTACCCTGGTATGTGGAACTGTGTTGTCTGTGAGTGGTGCATGCAGCGGCACCTCTCTCTGCACCGTGACTGCGTCCATGGTAAGGACGAGCCGGGCTGGCCGCGGCCGAGACTTGCCGTCCGACACCTGCACCATGCCTGTGCGGATCTGAAAGTACATCAGGAACTCAGCCAATGCTATTCATTTTTCCCTTCTTCTCGGGTGTCACTATAAGGTGGACAAAATGAGGCTCAAGATCCTTTCATTCCATTAGCCCAAATGCACAAACTACTACGGCTCTTTTGAGAGTTCATCTATTAGTTTCATATATTAAACTTACTTTGATCCTAGGTAATTTAGTTTTGTTTGATTACTATGTACCTTAGTACATAGATAGAAGATAGATAGAAAGACAGAAAATACTTTATTGCACACCTTATTACAAAACAATTTATAAGTTATAAAACTAAAACTAACAATGTTGTACAATGGGCGGTCTTATTGCTTAGTAGCGATTTCTACCAGACAACCTTTGGATGGATAGGACTGTATAGGTACATTCCTAAATTCAAGTTATTCTTAAAATTTATTTACCTTTTCATCTTTCTTCTCGTCGATAGGTGTCATCATCGCTTTATATACATACCAGTTATCGAAACTACTTGCAGTAGCAATTTGTTAGATTCACGAAAACAGTTCGGGGACATCGAACACAATATCAAAGACACCCATTATTCAACGAGTATTCAAGTGTTTTGTGATGTGCCCAAGTCAGTTATACATTCGTAATCACCGCACGCCCAGCCTAATGATGTTATTAATTATTTAAGTTGCGAGTTACATATTAGTTAAACGAAAAAACGGGTCAGTGAATAAATCAATAGCTAGCAGGCACCGTCATAACAATACGAATTGCACAGTTTTTCTCCAACTTAGCACCTTGAACTCGTGAGATAATGTACCCAGGAGACTTCCCCATAAATCACAATAGTTACGTTGACTTCGTTGCTCGAAATTTGGCAAAAATATATATATTATTTTCTTTTTAACACAGTCAGACAGACACCGAGACGAAACGAAACACAAACACCTTTCCTTTTCCTTCCTTCTTCCTCAGCCTCAGTTCGAGTCGAGTTGGGGTACGTTCAGTGGGTACACTCTGAGTGTTGGTTGTCACCAGAGTGTACGGCTGTACCGTTCACAGGCTCGGTTAGAGCGTTCTGTTAGCGTCACGTGACCCTAACCGAATAACTACCTATGACAATTCTGACGTCTGTCAAAGTCAAATCATGTGCTTGTTGCCAAAGCGTATGGGTTGTTCCGTTCGGAGGCTCGTTTAGAGCGTTCGGCTAGCGTCACGTGACCCCAACTGAACAACCACTGTTTTGGATGGGTGTTCGGTTATTACGATTTTGACGTAAGATTGCTGTCAAAGTCAAGCCAAAGCCACCTTTCTCCCGCAAAAATCCTGTTCCATCCATAGATGGAGAAATATTTTATGTAAGTTCGAGTATAGTATAGTAACTACGATGCGAAAGTTGCAATTTCCACGAGAAGGTGTTTTTATATTCAGTATATTTATATTTTTGTATTTTTATGAAATTAATGTAATCAATGTAATTTATTTATTAATACATATTTAATTTAATTTTGTATCATATAACAGATATGATTACTTATATAAATTGTTAAATGACGTACCTAAGTACATGTATGGTGTCAAAAGGGAAATAAAGATTATCATTATCATTATCATTATACAGTGAAACAGGACTTTTTATCAGCTCCTAGATTACTTTGATATTAAATGCTGTAAGACTTTGTTAATCAGTCACGCCGTAACAGCTGAACCGATATTGATGAAATGTCTCTTTGCAGATGTCCAGTAGCGGTTAATATGGGCTGATGATGAGGTTGCAAACATCGTCAATATTTTTTTCTGTGAAATATCAAGGATAGCTTTTGACAAATTTGTCAGTGACTAGGTAGGTACCCTATCAAGGCTGGAAGGATGTTTGTTGTAAAACACACGTCGGATCACGCGCATTATGGTTCCGTACCAAATGTACCAGAAAATTCTCGAAATGTTTCAAGTTTTTAATATAATATTGGTAAAATATAAATACACATTATGGTTTATGCGATAATGCCACCCATTTTACTGTATTTTTTAGTTTATCCTATTACGTTTATTTTTTTGTGTTTATAGGGTGTTAGTATATCGATCTAAATACATAACAAGTAGCATATTTACAAAACAAACTCCTAAGTCAAATGGAAAATAAAAAAACTTTGTAACAAAACTTCGGAAAAAAACTGAGTTTGACGGCCTCATGACTTTATTTTCCATTACTATTAAAAATAAAAAACTCTACTTCATGAGATCTAAAAATGATATGAAGCAATAAAAATTTATAAATGAGGGCTTTTCATTTTCGAATAAAAAAAAAGTAGTTCAATTTGGTGATTGATGGCGCTGACTCAAGTATGCTTGTCAAAATTAACAAATGCATTATCTGTGCTTTTGTGTGATATTAACAAAATACCACGAAAATAAATCACTTCGTTGTTGACTTTGACATCTCACTTTATTTTGAAAGCTAGGTTCAAAGCAGCGCCATCTATTAGCGCATGATTTGAAACGTACGTGAAAACCCCTCATTATGATTAATGAAAGAAAAAAAATTAAAAATGAATGGAAAAATTAAAAATAAGGCTAATTGTTTCAGTAAAAAGGAGCTAAATAAACCATACAGGTTATGCGATTCAACAAATCATTCTACTTCGATAAAAACTTTAGGCTTTGGTTTTGTCGTTCATTCATTCATGCTATCTAATAACATCTTTGGAAAAAAGTGGAACTGTCAATGTTGATAATAAGCTGAATTTAGCTCTTAAATAGTTAAATTGGCAGGACTGGTTGAAGAACATCCAAAATTAACAAAGACATTGCCATTACCTGTCAATCGAAGTCGTTGAGAGCCTCAGAGCGTGGTTAAAAAACAACTAGTGGAAATTAAAGCCACAGTAGCCACAAATAAAAGAAGATGAAAAAACAACTACATCCTTGGAGTGTGTCTACATTATTAAACGCAGACTTGTAGTTTTTGACTGGGAATTTGAGAATTTTGAGATTTCCTTCCTGTCATCCAGTGTTGCCATATATACAGATTTATCTGTATTGGTACAGATTTTTGGCTCCTGATACAGATGACAGATTTCACTTTAGGTTTATACAGTTTTTGGTAAGAAGTATTTCGCGCACAAGACTGATGGAAAAGCACATTATCCGACTCTCAAAGAGACAGTTTCAGCCTTATTATAATATTTAATTAAATATTGTGCGATATGCAGATATTTGTTCAGGGTGTTCTGGGTATTTTCTATATATAATAAAAAATAATCTATCTATGTTATATATTGTATTAAGTATATCAGTTATCTAGTACCCATATCACAAGCTCTGCTTAGCTTGGGGCTAGATAATGCTGTGTAAACTGTCCAGCATTATTTTATTTTATTTTTATTTTATATTTTTATTATGCCTACCCCACGCCAGTGCAACAGGAGAAAGAATATTTTCTTCAATTCATTTGTTAAAAACGAAAACTCGCAACCATTTAGGTACAGACACTACGGAAGGTTTTTTTTTTTCGGAACTTTTGTCGTTCAACATCAGTTATTAAAAAACGAGCCATGTTTCAAGCTAAATATTACTAAAAATATTAATAAAATGAATAAAGGTATGTATCAACAATAAATATGTTTTTCACTGGTCTACTACTTTATTTAAAGTTTAATTAATACAGATTTTATACAGATTTTAGCTTTTTAACGTATACAGATAGAATACAGATTTTCAGACATACCGATTCAGATTTTGAGGTTTAAGATATGGCAACACTGCTGTCATCACACTCCTCCTGAGTCCTCCTCCCTGTTAAGTCAAGGGTGGGTACAAAAACATTACAAACACACGTAGATTTTGTTTTCGTCCCATCATGTCCCATCCATATAGTTTTTTTTTATAAGGTGCCACCAAAAAGTTAATCTACAAATGCCTAATTCAGTCTGCAGAGTTTGTTTAGCCAGCAACCTCAGAATGCATTGCATTCGAAGCATCGGGCTGCAAGAGATATACGAATGGTCAGTAATAGCAAGGTGAGCCCCAAGTTATTATTTACATTTGTTTCTGTTTGAATCATCGCTGTATTTGGTACATAGAGATATAAAGGCTATGTTCTATATTACCGGTTTACCTACCATGGAGTTGGTGGTCAGGATTTGATTTCTAGCTAAAATAAATAAAAAAAGCTCTATTCAGACCTTGCACAACAGAAATTAACTTAAAATGGACGACCTCTGTGGCGCGGCGGGCGAAAATTCGCCTGCGACGCAGGAGGTTGCGGGTTCGATTCCCGTCTCCGAACAAATATTTGTGTGATATGCAGTTATTTGTTCAGGGTGTGTTCTGGGTGTTTTCTATGTGTAATAAAAATATCTATCTATGTAATGTATCGTATTAAGTATATCAGTTACCATAACAGTACCATATCAGTACCCATAACACAAGCTCTGCTTAGCTTGGGGCTGGATAATGTTGTGTGAACTGTCCAGCATTATTAATTTATTTATTTATTTATTTATATACATTGGTAAATTTTTATAACTTTAATATTTGGTTTGTTTGTTGTAGGTTTGTAGTTTTAGGTAGCGTTTCTTAGTTATTTTTATTTTGTTAGTATTATTTAATATTACTAGTTTTCTGTGCACGGACCGCTTTTAGTGGTATAAGCCTCCTCCTCTTTCCACCTCTCTCTGTCTCTAGCGGTTATTATAATATTCTATTTCTAGCTAGGTTATATTAAAACAAGTCTACATTTAAAGTTTTAAGTTGCGGAAACAGATTGTATTTCTCCTCCCTCCCCAAGTTCCCACCTCCTCCTTACAGAGTTACCTAGTTAAACTTCAATTCGATAAATCAAGTAACACGTTACAAAGAATAATATATAATAGGTAATAAAATCAACAGAACTGGTACTTACAGTAGGTACAGTTGATAAAATATACAAACAAAACATTTAGCTACGAACATGTAATGTGCCTAGCCCCCCAATGATAACTGAAGCCAACCCGACATTCCACGAACTGGCTCATTGACTAGCCCCCCAATGATAACTGAAGCCAACCCGACATTCCACAAACTGGCTCATTGACTAGCCCCCCAATGATAACTGAAGCCAACCCGACATTCCACAGAATGGCTCATTGACTAGCCCTCCCCATGATAACTGAAGCCAACCCGACATTCCACAGACTGGCTCATTGACTAGCCCCCAATGATAACTGAAGCCAACCCGACATTCCACAGAATGGCTCATTGACTAGCCCTCCCCATGATAACTGAAGCCAACCCGACATTCCACAGACTGGCTCATTGACTAGCCCCCCAATGATAACTGAAGCCAACCCGACATTCCACAGACTGGCTCATTGACTAGCCCCCCAATGATAACTGAAGCCAACCCGACATTCCACAGATTGGCTCATTGACTAGCCCCACAATGATAACTGAAGCCAACCTGACATTCCACAGACTGGCTCATTGACTAGCCCCCCAATGATAACTGAAGCCAACCCGACATTCCACAGACTGGCTCATTGACTAGCCCACCAATGATAACTGAAGCCAACCCGACATTCCACAGACTGGCTCATTGACTAGCACCCCAATGATAACTGAAGCCAACCCGACATTCCACAGACTGGCTCAATGACTAGCCCCCCCAATGATAACTGAAGCCAACCTGACATTCCACAGACTGGCTCATTGACTAGCCCCCCAAAGATAACTGAAGCCAACCCGGCATTCCACAGATTGGCTCATTGACTATCCCCACAATGATAACTGAAGCCAACCCGACATTCCACAGACTGGATCAATGACTAGCCCCCCCAATGATAACTGAAGCCAACCCGACATTCCACAGACTGGCTCATTGACTAGCCCCACAATGATAACTGAAGCCAACCTGACATTCCACAGACTGGCTCATTGACTAGCCCCCCAATGATAGCTGAAGCCAACCTGACATTCCACAGACTGGCTCATTGACTAGCCCCCCAATGATAACTGAAGCCAACCTGACATTCCACAGACTGACTCAATGACTAGCCCTCAAATGTTATGTTCTGTAATTATTTGTTCCAGCTCATCACTGCAGAAGGAAGACCCGTTACAATATGCTACATCTGTTGCTCCCAGTTGCTTAGATGTCATCGGTTTTCAGAAATGAGTCAAAAAGCTGAAAAAATATTTACAAATTTAGTTAACAACAGCATGCAGGTAAAGTTTATGCCTATTCCTAATTCGATTTGTGCTTGCAGTCCAGAATAAATATCATCGTACGATTTGAAGTCATCATCAAGTTAAGTCGTGCATGGGTATTTTTGCATAGCATGTTATGTATGTTTAATGGGCTTAGCGCCGCAAGATGGTGCTAATTCAAAATGTAGAAGATAAGATCTGTACTGACATATGGTGCATTGTCCCCTGCTAATAAGGCCCCGGCAGCCTGACTCCTTAAACTAACAGAGATGGCCTTTGGGTGGATGTAAACAATGTGCTAGGGTCCCCAAGGATGCTAGCAAGAATCCAAAACTTCTACCAGACTGTCTCATTAGTTGATCTGAAGCCCAGTTCCCTCATTTATTATAAACCACTCTGGTGGTTGACTGAATCGAGACTGTATTGTGTATTCGCTGGTCCACCGACGAACGCGGTCGCGGGCGGTGCTCATGATGAAGAGGCTTCTGAATTCAGTCTCGAAACGCCAGCAAAGCGACGAAATACAGTGGTAATAAGCCGTTATTTATTTAAAATGTATTGTGATTTGTGAATTGTCTGAAAATTGGTAATCTGGTCCCTCATAATAACAATTTAGTCTACTTTTGATTTATGGCAACCATAGATCAGGGTAGGATGGTGCTGTCTATAATGTGACAGAGAGATGTGTGTATTAAGTTAAAGTTATCAGTTTTTTTATTTTTTTTTATTTTTCACTTTTCAATGTTGTATGGTAGCCTAACGGTTCAATAGTGCAACTCAGAATCCAACGATACCGGGTTCGATCCTAGGCTCCGCACCAATGACTTTTCTAAGTTATGTGTGGATTTCCATCGCTCTGTGCTTCGGAGGGCACGTTAAGCTGTCGGTCCCGCTGTTATTGATTAATAGCAGTCGATAAGCCATGTCAGAGGCCCTCGGGCGGCTTGACAAACTCTGACACCAGAGGCCAGCACTACCTCATACGAAACGAGGACGAATATCGGTTGTGTTTAATACTACTTGTGGCATTTATGACATCGACACTAGATTGGAGCATGACCGGAACTATATTTTGTAAAAAAAAAGAAAAGAGAACCTGGCCTTGTGATACCTGTGGGCCGATTGCTTAACTCTGTTGCTATCGGTTTCAATCGATTTCAATGCTGTTTCTATTTGGAATGACGTTCTTGCGGTTACCTAATGGGGAGCCACAGGCAATACTAATCTCAGATGGCGCCACCATCACTGGTGCTTGTCATTTAGTGGTCTTTTCATTTTCTCATCAGAAGGGAAACGGTTGTACCTTTATTTTTACACTGAAATGCACTACACAGAGGCATGTTTTATACCGGACTATAATTTAATGTTTATTTACTAAAATTATCCATTGATATTTGACACTATTTTTTTAAACATTTATAGACCTTTGTTTGCTATGAAACACCACCAGCGATTATGCGCCACCTAGCGTGATAAATAAGCAGTGTGTCTCCCCATTCATGCAGTCTAGTTGCAATCAAGCTTTGCAGGTAAACTGCGTAAATTAGGTAAGCGCGAAAGCGTCCTTTCGGATAGAAACAGCATTGAAAGCTGACAACAGGTTTCTATCATTTGGTTGGACATATTTGACGAATCCTTCAGTTAATAAGACTTTGCTGGACAGTACGCTGTCACAGACTAATTGTGAGCTACTATACTACCGAGTTGCTCCCAACATGTAAGGTCAGAAGGTTTGCCCAGATGCAGATGGCAGGTGGCAGGACGGCACACATTCTGTGAACTGGCCTACAGGAGCCCTAGAGCAGGCTATATTGTATAGAGACCTTTGCCTAGCTGTGGGTTCAATGTGGCTTATTGGATTAGATGTGTATTATCTCAGTCAGTAGGTTGAGTTTCACGGCATTCATCATCATCATCAGCCCACAGAAGTCCGCTGCTGGACATAGGCTTCCCTCATGGAATGCCACGATGCACGGTCGTGAGCCGCCTCTATCCACTGTTTTCCTGCGACCTTAATAATCTCTTTTGTCCATCGAGTGGAGGGCCTTCTTTTTTGCGTCGTCCTATTTGTGTTTCCCACCCGAGAACCTTTATTCCCTAATAGTCATTAGTTCTGTGAGCTATATGGCTTGGCCATTGCCACTTCGACTTGCTAGTTCTGAGAGCTATAATGGTGATCTTGGTTCTTCTACGGATCTCCCCATATCGGAGTCTATTACGTACCGGAACTCCAGCTGTCTCTATAGCCTGCTGTGCCGTAAGTCATCACTGACAACACGCACTGATTATAGACTGTAGTATTGAGGGTCTGCGGTATCCGTGACGAAAAGATGTGGCGTAGTTTCTCAAACGCTCACTTGACTGAATTCGTATCTACTAAAGTCCCTTTGTGTTTCGGGGAATGCTCCCAGGAACTTCATGATCTGATCCCACCGTCTCCTTTTCATCAAAGGACGAGCAGGCGCACCGCTCGGTACCACCCTTATCTCATTAGTATACCCTCTATTCGTACTAAACAATTCAGTTCTCCCTTTATAATGCGAATTGCTAAGGAGTGGAATGCGCTACCGTCGTCTGTCTTTCCTGAAGAATATAATCTGGGTCTCTTCAAGGCTAGAGTGAATAGGTGCCTTCTAGACCTTTGTGCTCCATCTTCGGCCGCATCGTCACTTACCAACCGGTGAGATCGTGGTAAAACAAAGGCCAATGATTGTTAAAAAAAAAAGCTCAAGGCAGCACAACGGAGTATGCAGATACCTATGCTAAGAGTTGCACCAAGTGATCAAATCCTAAACTAGAGAATCCGTTGTAGAACCAAGGGCACTGACATAGCTCTTAGAATTAGAAAGTTACATTCCAACAATTGTTTTTAATGTAACTTGAGATGACGCAGCAACTTGATGGCCCGCCTGATGTTAAGCGGTACCCTCCGCCTATGAACAGCGCATTATCTCACAGGTCACTTCCACCTAGGACGCGCACTATGCGGCTTTGCGCTGCGCCCTCCACCCAGACATAACATATAAAGATGAAAAGTCGCATGTGCCTGTAATTTCACCTGCACCCATACCCTTCAAACTGGAACACAGCAATGCGAGCACTACTTTCCTAGTCAAACTCATTAAAAAAAAAACTCTACTACAACTTTTGGGGAGTGAATGATTTAGAACATGTACAGGAGAATACAGTATTGGACGGCCCCCCACTCCGACGGTCTCTCAAGTCAAGACCATTGGTCGTGGCATTCTAATGGGGAGGCCTGTGTGCAGCAGTAGTCGTCGACCCGTCGATGATGATGACATCTATTTATATATATAACAAAGTCGTGTTAGTTACACCACTTAATAACTCAAGATCGGCTGGACCGCTGTTAGTTAGCTCTTTTTTGGTGGATTCTTCTCCGCTCCGAATAGCAGCATAAGTAATAAAATATCGGGGGGGGGGGGGGGGGGGGGGGGGGGGGGGGGGGGCTGTTTTTTTTAGGGGGCTACCCGTGCGAAGCCGGGGCGAGAATTCACTGCAAGAAAAGAACAGACTAGATCTTGTTATAGTTGTGACATGTGCAGTAAGGTATTGCTGTCAAAAATAAGCATGGTGAAACATTTACAACGCCACTCAGTAATAAAGGATTATGTCTGCACCCAATGTGTTAAGACATTCACTCAGAGTAGTAGTTTGCGAAAACACATGAGAATCCACACTGGAAAGAAGCCATATACCTGCAACCAATGTGATAAGTAATTCGCTCTGAGCAGTGATTTGCCAATACACATGAGAACCCACTCTGGTGAAAAGCCATTTGCCTGCAACCAATGTAATAAGTCATTCGCTCAGAGCGGTGGTTTGCGAAAACACATGAGAATCCACACTGGAGAGAAGCCATATGTCTGCAACCAATGTGATAAGTCATTTACTGATAGCAGTAATTTGCGAAAACACACAAGAATCTACACCGGGGAGAAGCCATATGCCTGCAATCAATGTGATAAGTCATTCGCTGAGAACAGTAATTTGCGAATACATATGAGAATCCACACTGGGGAGAAGCCATATGCCTGCAACCAATGTGATAAGTCATTCGTTAAAAACAGTAATTTGCGAATACACATTAGAATCCACACTGGGAAGAAGCCATATGCCTGTAACCAATGTGATAAGTCATTCGCTCAGAGCAGTGATTTGCCAATACACATGAGAACCCACACTGGTGAAAAGCCATTTGCCTGCAACCATTGTAATAAGTCATTCGCTCAGAGCGGTGGTTTGCGAAAACACATGAGAATCCACACTGGAGAGAAGCCATATGTCTGCAACCAATGTGATAAGTCATTTACTGATAGCAGTAATTTGCGAAAACACACGAGTATCTACACCGGGGAGAAGCCATATGCCTGCAATCAATGTGATAAGTCATTCGCTGAGAACATTAATTTGCGAATACATATGAGAATCCACACTGGGGAGAAGCCATATGCCTGCAACCAATGTGATAAGTCATTCGTTAAAAACAGTAATTTGCGAATACACATTAGAATCCACACCGGGAAGAAGCCATATGCCTGTAACCAATGTGATAAGAAATTCGCTCAGAGACGTTGTTTGCAAAGACACATGATAATCCACACCAGGGTAGGGCCATAATTCTTATAATGGAAAAATGCGACCAAATGCCAAAACTCAAACTTCGTACAGTGAAGGGTTCTGTGGTCGGTACGAACGTTCATGGTTAATACTGGTATACTGATGAAGTAAGGATGGTACTGAGCCGTGCGCCTGCTTGTTGAATGATGGAAAGGAGATGGTGGGATCAGATCATGTAGATCCTGGGTACATTATCCGAAATGTGACTGAGCATGTAATCACTATGATGTAACCTATAAAATAGAATATCGAAAGGCATGCAACTTTACGGTAGTGCTCGAGACTCTGGCTCCTAGTCTCCGCCATATATTGCTCTCCTACAAGCCTGAAAGCTCTGCGTTCAATCGAGTCTGAGGCAGTAAGCTGGTGTTTGGGCGAGCATCCCAAACATGGCAGCAGTAGGTACTCCATACCAGACCGGGCTTGTGCTTTGTACAAACCTTCCGAATAAACCTTCCGGAATAAAATATTCCATTGCTCTTTTGATCACCTCCGTAACGGCATCAGCACAGACCGTCACAAGAAGAAAAGCGGGTTTGCCACCAAGGATAAGAGCCAAGAAGTGTAGCATCTCATCCCAGTCGGCCGACTTGTATCGACACTTATAACTTTTTTTTTTTTTATATTTTCTTGTAGAAACTTTAGCAGTACTTATTCAGTGAAAATTTCAAGTTTCTAACTATTACGGTTAAAAAAATACAGCCGTTATTAAGATCGAGCAAAAACAATGGTATGCCATCGCGAGATCATTCTAATTTTAATTTTATGTAGTTTGCTTCGTAAATTAACCACTATCCTTTGATTATTTGGTTTGTAAATTGATTATTGAACTAAGTTAGAGTAATATTTTTGATTCCAATGTATGGTAAATTCAACATAGATTTAAAAGATGAGTGACCGCTTGTTTATGGTTCACATCAACAAGTGATAACCCATCATAGTTTTTGCTTTGTTTTTGAAGCTTGCAAAGTTAGTTCTTAATTTAAATCTTGATTAATAAATGCATAATAAATGACAAACAACGGGTTTTCTAGTGTTTGTTTTGCTGTTTTGCAAAACTACAATACACGCCTGAACATCGTTTTAGGAAATCGGAAAGGTATGATCTTCATTGTAATGTTGTGAACTTCATTGCAATGTTTGAAGAATGTTTTAGTCAAAACAAGTTAAACTACAGAAAATAAGTTTAAAAATTGGTGCACTAAACGTTTTTTTTTTTTGAATATTTTGTTTTTATTAATCGTTAAAATTGGTAACTGCATAGTTTAAAATGTTGTGATTAATAAGTGTATTGACTTGGAAACGCACCCCGCTGCCATTCAGATTCATGTAAATCCGCTCTCGTTCGGATGACTTCGGATCGATGGCGGACGGAGCGAGGATTGAACTGGACTCTTGTCCAGGCCTCGGTTGAAGGCAAGTCATGTACAATCCTGTGAGTATCTACCTCTAATTCTGTACCTAGATTAAGCCTAGATCCAATAAGCTCAGCTAAATCTGTTAAGTTTATAAATAAAGTTGTGCTTTTAAATGAAGTGTTTCGTTATTTGCATTGTGTGATACTAGTGATAAAAATGGTAACGTCAGCCACTGTTTTAAAAAACCCTGTTGGTCCAAATTCTTCGTTAGGTTTATAATATTTTAATTTTTACTTTATTTTATTTTATTTAATACTGGCCTCCCTAATTTTTTTTTTGTATAATTACCATATAGGCTATACTAGCTTCTAAAAAACAATGCGGCTCGCTCTGATTGCCTTACATTGGTTCAATTACAATTTTGCCTTTTCTCGCTTCTAAAACAACATAATTTTCGAGTCTCGCTCCGCTCGCCTGAATTTTGGATCAATTATCATTTTAGCTATTCTCGCTTCCAAAACAACATAGGTTTATCCTACCTATTCAGAACGTTTCTAACGATCTAGGTTTTATCTTTGGTGTAAGCTGTATGAAATACACCAACTGGTCTTCTGGTCTGGTCAGGTCTTTTTAAAAAAAAAAAAACATAGGTAATCACAACACTCATTCTTTATTTTGTTCCTTTCATCCTATATTGATATCTTTTTATTATTACACAACATGTAAATAGAAAGACTTTTATACAATAGTGTATAAATTATTTACTAATCTATTATTATTCAACAATATAATAAAATAATTATGAATAATATTTAAGTACTTACATTTAAATATTGGCAGTCTAATAATATGATATGTATCTTTTGCAGTTTGGAACAGCCATTATTAACACTAGCTTAACAATTAACATATAAATAAGTACCTACCTAGAAATTGAACTTAATTTCCTGAAACATTTATGTACAATTTACCCTAATTACGAGACAATTAGTGCCTAGGACGTTTTATATTTGAAATTCACAATAACTGCGTGAGAACCTCGTAGGCGGTAGCTAATTGGTTATAATTCTAAATGTGGCTTGGTTTTAGTTCATCTGTTAGCAAAGCCGATGAATTTATGTACGTACCATCTACCTAAAGTCAAAGATTTAAATCGTACATATGCCCTTACCGTTGAGTGACCGCGCCGTAATGTTGCCACGTGAAATAAGATAGCTCGCTCATTTGGACTCAGTGCACATCTAGACACAGGGTCAGCTGGTAATTATTTTTTTCACAAAAGTTCGTGCAATATGATTGCACAATAAATTGTAATATCAACAGTTAAGTTTATAGACAAAATCACGATTTTTAAATATTCACTAGTGTGCGTGCGTCAGACTTGATTCAAATACAATGCAACAGTTTTCGGTGTCTGGGCGTATCTAACGATTTAAATCTTTGCCTAAAGTAACGAATTGTTGGTAAGGTAGCGCCATAGCTTCAACAAAAACAAAGTTGTTTCGTATAACCTAACTTATGACAATCTGTGAAATAATAACAATTGTTTATTTATTGGTTACACAACACTTGATTGACACTTCGTTTATTACCTACCTGAATGATGTACACATACAGATAATTGAATATTAATAAATTTCTACAGTAAATCTAAAGGCCATAGCTTAGCAGAATATAAAATCACATTATAAAGTACTTTTTTGTCAGTAAATAATAATAAGTAGGTACACCATAATTGAATTCTGTGATGCATTCACAATAAATAATGTAAAGTCCACTTAATCACCATGAGGCGTAAATCATACAAACGAGCTGGTATCGACTTTTTTTTTGCAGAAACATTCCACATGCTATCTGACGCAATGTAAGCATAGCTTATTTAAACATGGCGACCGACATAGATATCAACCCAGTGTTTAACTCTCACAGTAGTCTTAGTCCGTGTTCTCACTCCTAACGATGTAAAGTGAATGCTACACATGGATAGTGCATTCCCGGCGCTCGCGCTCCTTTCTTTGTTGATACCTGTCAACATCACAATCATATCAATAACATGCTCTTTTATATTATTTAAATTCGTAATGTAGGTTGTGGATTGCTATATAAAAATGCGTACGTAGCTAAGACTAGTTAAAATCTATATATATCAAACAAAGTCGTGTTAGACCACTTATAGTTATAGTCGTTGAGTTCAAGAAGGGGTGAACCGATTTGGTTGAAAATTGGGGGCTACCCGTGCGAAGCCGGGGCGAGTCGCTAGTAATAAATAAATATAAATAATGCTGGACAGTTCACACAACATTATCTAGCCCCAAGCTAAGCAGAACTTGTGTTATGGGTACTATATAACTGATATGCTTCATACAATACATAACATAGATGGATATTTTTTATTATACATAGAAAATACCCAGAACACCCTGAACATATATCTGCACAAATATTTGTTCAGAGGCGGGAATCGAACCCGCAACCTCCGCAAAGGTAGATATAGGTAGGTACACACACGGGGGGGATTGGCAGAGCTAAAACGTAGTGATTAATGCTCAGTGGGCAGAGCTTCAATCTCTCCACCGTGGGAATACGCGCCACAAAATTAACCATCTATTTTTCATCTATCTACTCATTAAATATTAGTAAAGCCACAGAATAAATAATACCAAGTTAAAGTAAAGCTAAGGCCTTTGCTATGCTGCAAGTTCGTACACAACATCTCACCGTGCGTGCACAGTTATACACCACCGTGGGCCTCTCGCTACAGAGTAGGTATTGTTGTTCTGTGACGCGGACTGAACGCGTTGGTTTGGCCTTACAGACCGTTCACCGTAAGATGTCCCCTGCATTGTTTGGCACTATCATAGACTAAATAAACACAATAGACTGCCAATCTCATAACAGAAAACGTGGCTCAAAAAATGTAAAATTCCTGGCTATTTCTAGATGGCGCTGGTAACTAGCCTGGGAATCATTCAACCAGCATTTTAAACCAATTACCTAATCTCTTTTAATTATTTAAAAATAAAGATTTAAATTTAAATTTTATTTTTTAATTATGAAACTATGGTCGATTTATTCGAATTTAAAGCATTACAATCGTTTATAGCAGATTCAAAACACTCGGCGACATCTAGCGTCATTGTAGGCAATCATTTATCGATGCACGTTTTCTTGTATGAGATTGGCAGTCTATTGTGTTTAGTTAATCTATGGTACTATTCACTTACGTGAATACGTGAACACTGACGTGGTTCACTCTCGGATGAAGTTCTAGGGTTCACTCTGGGCATCAACGGGAGATCAGCGCTGGGTTGCCAACGCGGCCTAGCAAACGCTGAGTTGAGGACCCTTTTGTGGCTTTCGTCAGGCACACACACAAATTGCCGTAGTTTCTGTGTAATTGTTTTTGTTTTAGTTTTTATTTAGTTCTTGCCTTGTTTGCTTTTTTGTTTGTGTGTCTTTTAGTCACAAATAAACGTTTTCTTTCTTTCTTTCTTATTCCCAAGTCAGGGGACATGTTACGGTGAACGGTATTATATTTAGCATGAGTCATACTTGTCAATTAGAGATGAGATGTCGGCTGGCACAGGAGCGAGGCTTCCCAAGAGCGCGTCACTTCCAGTCGCGCCTGCGCTGTTAACCACGGAACAATAAATACACTGGTAACAAAGATAGATACATTTCATGTTTATAGAAAACTCTAAACTTCATATAAAGGTACCTACTCATTTGAAGCTGGTGTTATTCATACCTAGCTAGTTCTCATCTCAAACGTAATTTTACACAAAAAAAATATTACAATCGCTACTTATTTGCTAATCTGGGTCAGCCAATACAGAATATTGTCAAATTAGTTTGCTATTCCGCGCCCGTTGCTAATCTAAATTAGAATTTCGAGCAGGCTTATTTTGAATTTAAATCAGATCACACTAATATTATAAAAGCGAAAGTTTGTGTGTGTGTAGTGAGTTTGTTACTTCTTCACGCTGAAACGGATTTGCATGAAATTTGAAATGGAGATAACTGGACTCTTGGAATGACACATAGGCACATTTTTATCCCGATATTCCCACATCGAAACTAACGCGGGTGAAACCGCGGGGCGCTGCTAAGTAGATAATAATGGTTCAAGAGGAACATTAGGGCATTTTAAACATGATTAAAAAAAAAAAAAGATTTTCAACAGCTATTTGAATTAAATATGAGGATTGAGCAAATTTTTCGAGTCCCCTATAAATAAAGTGAGTTGTGCGTGGATGCAATGGGTGTGGGTGAGGGTGAGAGTGAGGGTGAGGCCGGCTGTGAGGAGTGAGCGGGGAGGTACCTGCGTTCTACCTGCTGGTGGTGCGCGCGCTGCGCCGCCCGCTGCCGTGCGCGCTCGCGCAGGGTGACGTGCCCGACCCTGAACATAGCCAACTACTTATGAAGATAGGTATCCATGTTTATAGCTCCACAGAAAAAATTAAAAAAAAAGTAAGGTCAGTCGGGGCAAGTGCCTCTACGGGGCTAGTGCCTCCACCATCAATATCTCAGAAACTAATTAAGTACTTCACTAATCTGCCATCTCTCCATAAAGCCCGGCCCAAATTTATATAGTTTTAAAATAAAATCCTAGATGGCGTGTCTCGTTTTGGCTCAACCACAGATGAAGTAGTACATGGATAGAGAGCTAAAATAGCCACTAATTTTAAAGAGTGTTCCTTCTTACTCCTATCCTAGAAGATAGCTTGCTATCCTATGTTAGAGAGAAACAAATATATTGTCACACGACAGTCGTTTTTCCTTTCCGTACCACTGAATATTGATACCATGAATGTACATCTTCCTAGATTGGTACCATGAATGTAGTAGTAATTGGTACCATGTGTGACATTTGGCCTGGTACAAGTTACACAACTAAGAACAGACTCATTCCAGCTTGTCTCATTTCAACACATGAATACATTCATATAAAAGAATGAGACTGGTATAATCGAATCCGGTTTGTTTATAGCCTTATTTCCATGTAGTACATCTTCCTAGTTATGAAGGTAGGTACCCATGTTTATAGCTCCACAGATAAAACAAAAAAAAAACTATATCAAAAAACCTGTCAAAATTGGTTCATCTCAATTACTTACCTAGATAAATATTTATGCTTGAACTTCTTAACACGATACGAAGAAGCTAGCTACGAAACTATTATAGAGACTTCTGACATATTTATTACTTAGTAATATAGGTATCGCTCGTTACCAATGGTACCTACCTGTAAAATGTACCTGGTTGTTAAAATGTGCCTAGCCTTTAGCTGGTTGGTATCAAATTAGTTTTAACACTTTTGTTTGTACGCTGTCCAAAAACTGTTGTTTTTTTTTCAGTGCAAAAGTGAACCATATTGAAGCTGCGAAATGGTTTTCGTTTTATGGGTTTTTTAACATTGTTTATATGGCATTTGAATCTATGATTCCTATAGCTAGCTACGTTCGACCGACATCAGCGCTCACTGTCGTCGTTCGAGCACTAAATCCGTCGACGTCAGCACTCACTGTCGTCGGCCGAGCACTAAATCCGTCGACGTCAGCGCTCACTGTCGTCGGCCGAGCACTAAATCCGTCGACGTCAGCGCTCACTGTAATCGGCCGAGCATTAAATCCGTCAACGTCTTTACTGATTGAATGCTTGACCGACGACAGTGAGCGCTAATGTCGTAGCTAGCTATAGGAATCTTAAACGAGTTAGGTACCTATCTTCATTTGACACATTCGACTGATTAAAATGCCATATAAACAATGTTTAAAACCATAAAATGAAAACCATTTCGCAGCTTCAATATGGTTCACTTTTGCACTAAAAATAAAACTAGAGTTTTTGGACAGCGTACAAACAAAAGTGTTAAGAGTCCGCACCACGACTGAAATACGACGGCCTTTTGCACTTTTGCGAATAGAAACTAGCGCTTCAGGCACCGGACTTCAGTCGTAGCACGGACTCTAAAACTGTTTTTATACCAACCAGCTAAAGGGTGGGTACATTTTGTTGATTGCGACAGTTTGCGACTCGTTGAGTTGTAGGTGCAATATGTACCTTTAGTAGTGGTGTTAGCGGCGCTGTCGCTGTTATCATCGGAGTCTGTGTGCGGTTCGCGCCAGCCAGCCGGGCCGGGCTGCGCGGGCGCCGCGCGCATGCGGTGCCGCGCCTCCACGGTCGAGCATTTAGACAGGCTGGACTCATCTGTAGAGAGGACTCTCATGGTTCAAGTACATAGTATGTGCAGGTGCGGCTCGCGCCAGCCGGCCGGGCCGGGCTGCGCGGGCGCCGCGCGCATGCGGTGCCGCGCCTCCACGGTCGAGCATTTAGACAGGCTGGACTCATCTGTAGAGAGGACTCTCATGGTTCAAGTACATATAGTATGTGCAGGTGCGGCTCGCGCCAGCCGGCCGGGCCGGGCTGCGCGGGCGCCGCGCGCATGCGGTGCCGCGCATCCACGGTCGAGCATTTAGACAGGCTGGACTCATCTGTAGAGAAGACTCTCATGGTTCAAGTACATAGTATGTGCAGGTGCGGCTCGCGCCAGCCGGCCGGGCCGGGCTGCGCGGGCGCCGCGCGCATGCGGTGCCGCGCCTCTACGGTCGAGCATTTAGACAGGCTGGAGTGAGCTGAACCTTACCATATCTGTAGTGGTCGCAGGCCCTGCGGCGGCGGTGCGGCGGCGCCGCGTCGTCGTCGCGCCGCGCCAGCGTGCGGAACTGCAGCGAGTGAGCGGCCGACACGCCGAATGTGGCGTATGGACTGATCTCGTATAGCTCTGCTGGATAATACAACATTGATCATGAACAAGTTTCCCAAACAAACTTGATCTTAATACAGTGTTTCAAGAACCTGCAGCATAATCTGTGTCATGTTGTATCTCGATGAGTATCCGGTCCTACATGCCTTGGCTCGGCAACTAGGCGTAGATCCTACTTACGTAACCGTTACGTTACGTGCCTCGGTTGCGCCTCGATCCACGTTATCACATTTGTCCATCTTCGCCTCACTTATCGGCAAAGGCAGTAATGTACTATTTCATCCAAATAAACTACCAAGCTATTTAATTTAAAAAAAAAACACGTAGAACTCACGTAAAGCAACGTTTTTTTGCTGTTAAAATAATGCAGGAATGTTGTATGAAAATCCATTGTATTCTTGTATCAGATAGCAGTCAAATCAGTTCACTAAAATTAAACTACCTACGCTATTTATGGTCAGGGTTTTTGTCAGTGCGATTTAGGATGCGGATGAAAATTTACTTCGCCTCTATTTATGGAAAACGAACTGGAGTTCCTGTACTTACAAGATTCAATACTCAATATATTTATTGCTTTCACATAGTTACTTATTAGTTGTTACATATATACTTAGGTAGACTCGCACATGAACCCTGTGTGTTTAGGGCATAGCAATGGAGAGGTAGACCGACAGGTAGAGATTAACTGCACCTTGTTTGTTTTGTGATCAAAACTTAAGAAATGATTATCACAACTTGCGTCCTGTCTGCGATTGTCAGGATTTAGCAAGTTGTGAGAATCATTTCTTGAGTGTTAATCACAAAACAAACAAGGTGCAGTTATTCTTGTAAGCATAGGAACTCCAGTTCATTTTCCATAATTAGAGGCGAAGTAAATTTTCATTCGCATCCTATAAGGCTGTCGGTGATCTTGGTTGTTCTAAGGTACTCCTCATTTTTCAAGTAGGTACCTAATGGATAGAGGGAGATAACTATTAATATATTTCTGGGTTGATATGGTTTAGTACCAATTTGGTTAGTTAGTTACTTATTATATGTTTGTATGTACTTTTAAATGTATTTAACTCTATCTATTATAGTGTTTTTCTTTTCGAGGCAAGGCAGACATTGATTTGTTTAATTTGATAGGTAGCAACAAATGTACCTATTTCAATAATTTATGTTTTGCTAAGGTTTAGTTTACATATAATTAGGACGACTTTGCTTTTATTTTGTATCCATAAGTGAAAACTGTTCAAGGTCATTATGTTTCTATAATATGTAGGTATTCCATTATCTTATTTAAGTGCTGTTTGTTTTTCAAATATGTAAAAATAAATCAAAATAAATATATAAAATATGTCAAATTACCAGAAGAATCGTCATTCGACTTCTCATTTCCATTGATGGATGAAGAAGAATACAACTTCTGTCCCTCTCTCAGCTTCTCCCTCTCCGCGTCGTTGCTCTCACTCAGCTTCCTGTCGTCCCGTAAATAGTTCCCGCTCGAGAAGCAGAAGAACCTGAAATTTATAGACACGGGAATATTGATGGTGATGTAGTTCGTCTAGACGATCTAACTGGCGCAGCGAGCGAGTAGCCGGATGAGATGCTTTCCCATCTCAGTTGCGGGTTCGTCTCCCGCTGGGAGACAATATTTGCTCCGGGTCTATGTGTTGTCATCATCATCATCATCATCACCTACACTGCAGTACACTGCTGGACATAGGTCTCTCCCATGGCGCGCCACTGAGCCCGGTTTTCGGCTCTCCTCATCCAGTTTATGCCAGCCCCCCCGCGCAAGTCGTCGCTCCACCTAGCCAGAGGGTGCCCTACACTTCGTTTGCCAAGACGCGGTCTCCACTCAAGAGCTCCTTTACTCCACTGATTATCGGTTCTTCTGCAGACATGTGTTGTGGTACCATGGTACTCATAGTCCCTGATACCCATGTCACAGCAGGGACCCTAGCGTGGGATCAGGACTATTAATTATGCGACTATTGGATGTTACGTTAGTATAATACAATCGAAGTGGATGACAGAACAAGACTTATGCATGTATCCATAGGACCTGGAGGGATAGGTACCTACATCTTCTTTCGTAACATAGCTGCACCATCTACTGGAATAAGTTCATCAGTGAACTACAGTGTAAATTCAAGTTAATACTCGTAATCTTCAGAATGAACAGTTGGGAGATAGAAACAGTAAGATTGGATGATTATATTTACTTTATATCGTTACTTTTGTTTTTTAAATGTTTTTTTTTCTTGTTATTATACTACTGTATTATTAGCTTTAAGGTTCGTTAGCTCACTATACCTCATAGGTACTTATTTGTGTAACTATAACAACATACATAATAAGCTACATCATTCATACTAATTTGTATAACTTTAATTTTATGGTTACTAAGTACCTACTATTTAGGACTAACGATGGAGAGTCCGGGGTGAGTCACTGTGACCTTGCAACACAGGCTCTTTGAGACCTAGTGCAGGGAACAGCGCTCCTCGCGTACATTATATTCATTATATTGTTTAAGTTATTACTTGAAATGATACTAACTGTACTATACTTTTGAAGGAACGAATAAAAATTATCTTATCTTATTTTACCTTATGAACGGATCATAGTTTAATATTTTTCAAGTGTAAACCACACTTTATGGATAACATTAAATTTAAATTTAACCCAACAATTTCGTTCCAGCGGGACTCTAACTATGATGGAATAGCAGTAGTGTCATCTCTTGTCAATGTTTCGAACTAATTTCGGACTTTGAACAGAAGTTTTCTAATGAAACACCTGTAGATGGCTCCTATCGGCGCTATAGCCGAGTTGATAGTGCCCACAAATTTCGTCTTCAGCGTCATAGCTCGTTCTATGGCCAAATTGGTAAAGGCATCGCCGATCACAGGCGAGGTTGGAAATTGTTGGGTTACATTTAAATTTTATGAACGGATGTCGACCAATTTAATGTAAACTACATACGATACGTTTGCATAAAAATGTGTACTAACTTCTTCTTGCCATAGATGAGACAGATGATTGCAGCCAGCGTGACGACGATGACGAGCGCGCTGGCCACGCAAGAGACCAGCACCGTCCGCATGGTGGCCGGCCGGCCGCCGCCGCCCGCCAGCGGCGCGGACGGCTTCAGGGCCGGGATACGACCTGACCCAGGCACATATAGCATTTGAGATTATTAATATTTACGTAGTAACTGTTATCTAATCTGTGGTAGAATCCTCAATGGATCAAAGACATAAATGATAAGTCATTTATTGTGTGTGAATCCAGGTTTTTTTTATACTTCTTGAATGACGGAACAAGCAGATGGCCCGGTGTTAAGCGGTTTCTCTGCCTATGAACAGTGCATTACCACATTAGTTAGCATTAGTTACATTAGTTGGTAGATTAGGTATGGTGAAGATCGCTGGACTCTGAATTTCAGCGTACCTACAAACATTAGGTATAAAGATTGGAAGAAATCAGTGGATGGAGGTGGTTCAAGACTTTTCGTCATGGCATTCTACTGGGAGGCCTATGTCCAGCAGTGGACTTTTATCGGCTGATGACTATGATGATGATGATGAATAAATCCTCAAACGAATACTTTTTATAAAACACTGCAACACAGCTTGTTTTAGATAATAAATCTTCGATGACATTGCAATCCACTTAAAACCTCACCAGCATGCGACTTCGTCCGCGTGGTACTATACTAATAAGCCACCTATACTTTACCCACTAATAAGCATTTTACATAGATTCTGCACGAATGTTCGTCCGCGCGTAGGTTAGGTAATGGGTAGGAACGTACCTACTGATGGACTCGCCTAGTATACCCACTTACTACGCATTCTGGATGGATTCTAGACGGGTTTTTTTCGCGCATATTATAGGTAAGTAGTAGGGAGGTTCCTACGTACCAACTGTACCTAATTTTTTCGGAAAATATTTAATGTGCAGACTTTTTGACCTTTACAGTTTTACTTAAAGTATAGAATATTTTATCGTCTCCTGAGAGCCTGACTAACCAACTCGCACTTCCACTTCAAGATATTTGACAGATATTTATTTGACAAGATATTGATAAAATAAATAAATAAATATTTCTGGACAGTTCAAACAACATTATCTAGCCCCAAGCTAAGCAGAGCTTGTGTTAAGGGTACTAGACAACTGATATACTTAATACAATATATTACATTGATAGATATTTTTTATTATACATTAGAAAATACCCAGAACACCCTGAACAAATATCTGCAGATCGCACAAATATTTGTTCCGAGGCGGGAATCGAACCCGCAACCTCCTGCGTCGCAGGCGAACGTTCGCCCGCCGCGCCACAGAGGTCGCCAATGAGGTAGTATGAAAGTGGTACCTCCAGCGAGGGTGTGTGTGTCGGCTCGCAGGGTGACCCTCTCGGGGCCGGCGTCGCTGTCAGCCTGCACCGCCACCTCGTACCACGTACCTCCAGCGAGGGTGTGTGTGTCGGCTCGCAGGGTGACCCTCTCGGGGCCGGCGTCGCTGTCAGCCTACACTGCCACCTCGTACCACGTACCTCCAGCGACGGTGTGTGTGTCGGCTCGCAGGGTGACCCTCTCGGGGCCGGCGTCACTGTCAGCCTGTACTGCCACCTCGTACCACGTACCTCCAGCGAGGGTGTGTGTGTCGGCTCGCAGGGTGACCCTCTCGGGGCCGGCGTCGCTGTCAGCTTGCACTGCCACCTCGTACCACGTGGCCGGCGCCAGCGCACTCACCACGTGACTGGCTGCACTGAGACCATCACCCACCTACAACAAACAACGGTTATAAATAAAAGTTAGTTTATAAAAATTCAAAAACCTCGACTATTTTCAATATTCCAACACCAATTTTGTACAAATAAAACTGCATTGAAATTGAAGCACCCGTTGCACCTTAGATCCTATTCATCGTGAGCTGGTCACCATCAGACCCTGGTGGCTGCGGGAGGAAAATATATATCTCATGTCTTACTATAAAAACTCTCGTGAATCATATCAATTATTTAATTTTTTATTATTTATAAAATAATATCTCATGTCATCTTTATCTGAAGTTTTAGCTCAAACTTAAAGAATCAGTATTAGGTACTACGTATAACTATATCGGAGTGCCCTTTCCAGAGCTTCGTGGCATCTAAGAAACATGCCATACAGACAGACAGACAGACATGGGCTCAAACTTCTCCTCATTAGTTGGGGGTTAATGAAAAACGGCAGGTATGGTCTTTGCTAATAAAAAATAAATTCTTGGAATTGGGAATTCGAAGAAGTCTTGCTGAAGGTTTTGGCTAGCTTAGGGCCCCCAAAAACTACAAGCAGGCGACGTTTTCAAAATAAACGGTTAGATATCCAATGATGTAGTTACCTTGATCCAATGTTCAGAGCCGGCTCTCCGATATGATACCCTGAAGCCCAGGATAGGACAGCCACCATCACGCCACGCATAAAAGTTTATCTTTATAGCCGTTGAGTTCATGTAGACGTGGTCTTCTGGCTTCGGAGGCTTTGGACCTGTGAATCAACGTAAACGATCTACCTTTAACTGTTATTGTTTAACACGCTTTTATTAGCTTCACTAGTAAATTGTCTTTTATAATACATTTATTTACAGAAAGAAAACTACAACTAATACAAGGTATGTACAAAATACATATGATACAGTTGTGCTACCTGTGGACCGCTGCTAGCGATCTAAAGATAGCTCAACTAGTAAATTACTTGTTTCTTAATAAATATATAAATAAATAAAAACTAACAAACAATGTAATCAAATCTTGGAATAGCATATTCGACCACTTCCCTATACCAGAATGAACTGTGGCATAAGCTGTAAGTTCCAATGACAATAGAATATTGTGGTGGCAGCCAAGTGACAGCGAGCTTATAACAATGGTGGCAGCCAAGTGACAGCGAGCTTATAATGATGGTGGCAGGCAAGTGACAGCGAGCTTATAATGATGATGGAGACAATGGAACACATCGATGATTGTTAGTAGTCTGGCAAAGGCTCATTTTGATCCGGTTCCGATTACTAATTTTAGAAAAGACTGTTTGAAAGAAAAAAAAAACTTTGGCCTATATTACGGAGCTTGGCTTAAAACGATAATGTGTGATATAACATTCCTTTTTGGGTTGTATGTGGATGTCTTGTACCAACAATTTAGAAAATACTTACGTCCTCCTCTAGTAGTAGCAGTCAGTATTTCGCTAGGAGGTCCTATGGAGATCTTATTTCTTGCCTGGATCTTCGCGTTGTAAGTGGTGCCGCATTTGAGCATGTCCATTGTGTAGGAGGTTTGTTCGGGAGACAATTCTACTGTGAGCCATTCCGCTTCTGCTGCTAGCTTGTAGTTGAGGAGATAACCTGAAAAGGAAAATGTAAATCAGTAACAAGCAGAAACAATGTGAAGGGTGTAGTAAATAGGGCCTGATGATAGTTTTTTTTTAAAACGTGATTCATAAAACTATTAGGTATTTTGTCAGCTTTTATTTAGAATCGTCGCCTATTTCACGAGATTGAATTTCTGAAAGCTCCCAGCTACTGTTTATTATTTAAAATTTTAAATTATAGACTTCGCTTTCGCTGATGTGCCCATTTCAGAGTGTTGAAATATCTTAGTTTCACTCGCTGCACTGATTAGCACTCTAATTTCTTTTAACTTTAACAGTTTGTTCGTTCGCTACCAGTTATCCAATTTGTTTTTGAAAGCGTTTATTGATGTGGCAGTAACATCTTCAGGTAATTCATTCCAATTATGGACCACTCTGTTACTAAGGAAGTGCTGTGCAGTGTTTGTGTTGGTTGGTCCACGTGATATTTTACGACTATGCCCTCTCAACGGCATTGAGCTTTCTTTTAAAATATAGATTTCATGAAATTCAGGCAAATTGTAAGTGCCAGAGAGGATCTTGAAGGTCTCAATGAGATCACCACGTAGACGTCTTTCCTCTAGGGTAGTGAGGCGCAATGCGCAGAGTCTCTCTCCATAGAGAGTTTACCTAGTGTTTCCCATCAAATACCTACTCAACGAATGTCACTAATGTTACTATTCTCTGGATGTAAAATCAAACGTAAGTTCCTTACCCAGTATAGGCTCAGTTGAATCCCCAGGCATCTGCCAATGCAGCTTGATGCTAGAGGTCGTAGTGTACTGAAGAGACAGCTGCGGCGCGGCGGGCGGCATGATGGCCACCACCACGTACACGATGGAGTCCTCGCCGATGGTGTTGCTGGCCGTGCATGTGAAGTTGCCTGATGACTGCTCGTTTACTTCTGGAATTATATAAACAAATAAATAAACAAATAATGCTGGAAAGTTCACACAACATTATCTAGCCCCAAGCTAAGCAGAGCTTCTGTTATGGGTACTAGAAAACGGATATACTTAATACAATATATTACATAGATAGATATTTATATTATACATAGAAAATACCCAGAACACCCTGAACAAATATCTGCGATCGCACAAATATTTGTTCCGAGGCGGTAATCGAACCCGCAACCTCCTGCGTCACAGGCCAAGTTTTGCCCGCCGCGCCACAGAGGTCGTCAAATAATAAAGATTGCGACTAAATATCCTCATCACATCCATCAGCATCACCACCTCACTACTGAGGGAGATTTTTCATCATCAACGCAGCTTTTAGACATTCCCTATAGAATGCAATGGGGTGATTTGCCATAATCATCCGCTTGGCAGGTGGATTGGTGGTCTCAGTAAGTATCTCAGGTGGATGCTGCTGCCCATCACTTAGTGTAGTCCCCTTATAGTCGGCTTTTACAACATCCACATCAAACATGGGCGACATAATTATCTACATTCGTAAAAATAACGTCCTTCGGATATTTACGATAACGCTTTGTAAACATTGGTGAAAGCTTCCCGTTGTAAAGTACTACCCAACTGATATCTGCGCAGAAGATGAATTTTTAAAGCGCGGGAAATGCCATTGACCAGTCAGCAAGATCCAAGCACTTTTTTTTTTGTTACCGCTCGCCGATGTGTAATTGTCGCGTGACTTGCGAGTGAGACGGAACTAACAGCTGCAGTGTATTATGAACCTTATAATGGTGATCTAAGGGTGATTGTAAGTTTAGCATTCGAACGTTAATCTTCGGAGCCATACTTTCTTTTCTGCGCGAACAAAGATTCACGACGCGCCATATCAGTTGGGTACACCTGTAATACGAGTCCATCCCGTTACTGAAGAGGTGACGAGCGTCATCAATACACAGATTACAAAGTACCCTACCTCGGATATGCAGGTGTCCTCGATGCGTGACTTGGTAGAACTGGTGGTGAGTAACGGGTGCGCGCGCGTGCGTCCAGCGCGACCTAGGAACTGGCGCGCCCACACACGTGCACGCGAGCAAGGCTGGCAGACCGCGACCCGCCACCACTCGTCCACCGAACGAGGCGATGCGAGCTGGTACTGTACAGTAAGAAACTACCATGGTAATACTTTCAAAAGAGCCAGTTATACCTAATTAAAAGCAAACGAAACTCAAAGTATTATAAACATAATTGATATCCTTCTATTTGAATAGGCCAGTAGTAGTTTTTAGTAGTAGAGCTTTTTAGAGAGTTCGTTCGGTACCTATTTCTGCCGCAAAGCAGTAGTGCTGTGTTCCGATTTGAAGAGTATGCGTGCCGGTGATATTACAGCCACAAGAGTCTTTCATGTTTGTCTCAATAATGCGCCGTGACCTATGAGATAATACTGTTCATAGGTGGAGGGTACCGCTTAGCATCAGTTGAGCCATTCAAACTAGTTTAAGCTAGTTCTGTCAGTTAAAGTTGCTTAAGAAAAGTCTCTGTTTAAAATGTGAAATCCTTGAATAGAATTGCCTCAAACACACTGAAGTTTGCCGAAGATTTTCCTGTCCTAAACCGTTTCCTAAAAGTTTCAGGAAGCATACTCACTTCTAGAACTAGGTCCCTGTCCAACTACAAGCGTGGACTCGCCTTCTCCCGACCCGGTGGTGGCTGATACCCAGAACTCGTATAGCTGGCTCTCCATCAAATTCCGCACCTGGAACACCAGCTCCAGGTCTGTCTTCTTATCCGCTGAGACCGTGAAGCTCGAGTGCTTGCCTAATCTAAAAGAGATATAACATTATGTGAATTTTAATGGCATCTGTGTTAATCTTGGACAAGTATTCCAGAAATATGCACAAGCATGAATAGTTTCAGTGACAGTTTCTTATAAAAATCTTTAAAAAAATTATACTTGAATCTCGATTCACTTTGCCTGTACAAAAAATTTGGGCCTTAGTATGGGATAATTATAGGTACGTTTTCCAGGATCGGTTCGGACAACCTCTCGGAGTACAATCCAAAAACTTACGAGTCTATTATCTTTCCTAATTTTCAGTAAAAATCTCTGTCTATTCTAGAAATAAACTAACCTGCCCGCTTCTCTATAGTAGACCGTATAGTGTGAAATGATGCCGTTTGGATTGATCGGTGCAAGCCAGCTGACTAGCACGGAATCACTGGAGTACGCTAACGCCTTGATCTTCTCGGGAGCTGATGGAACTGAAAATGAGAATAAACTTAAGCCTTCTTCTTTGAGTATATTTGGTAGCTCTGAAAAGAGCCTTGGCTGTGACCATAGCTAGAAATAATTAGTGTGATAAAATAATTCAGAGCTTTCTTTTTTTTTTACATGGGTATACCCATGTTTGTCCGCGAACTCACCTGTTGGTAAGTAACGATGCGGCCGACAATGGAGCACGAGGGTCTAGAAGGCACCTATCACTCTAGCCTTGAAGAAACCTATATTATAGTTTTTAGGAAAGACAGACGCCGGCAAAGAATTCCATTCCTTAGCAGTTCGCATTACAAAGGTACCGAAACGCTTAGTGCGAATAGCGGGTATACCCACGAGGTAAGGACATTGTATCAAAAGAGAAGATGAATACTACTTAACACACACTCTTATGGTTCATATGGTACTGTCTGGAACAATGGACACCCTACCACACTTTACTCATGAAATGTCAATCTAGGAATCAAAATAATGATGATCTTAATAATGAAAATGTTACCATCTTCTTCAGTCATGCAGTAGACCGGTGGGCTGCGCTTGCCGTCCCCGGCGTTGGTGAACGCCAGCACTTGCACAGAATAGTTGGTGTACTTGCGGAGAGTATGTAGATACGTATCGGTGCTGGTGACTCGCTTGATTTCACCCACGTCGGCTGAAATTGATGAGAAGGTCCTTAATGATGGCTTGATAGTGATCGACCATAGATGCCTAATTAAATCAAGTTTTTGAGGATGTACAAAATACTTTACCAGAGAACATTAACTACACAACAACATATTAGCAGCCCTGTAATATTTACACTGTTTTTTTATTTTATTTTATTTATACTACTTGAATGACGGAACAAGCTGATGGCCCATCTGATCTTAAGCGGTAACCTCTGCCTATGAACAGTGCATTACCTCATAGGTCACGTCCACCTAGGACGCGCCCTATGTGGCACTGCACTGCGCCCGCCACCCTGAGACATAAAGATGAAAAGTCTCATGTGCCTGTAATTTCACCGGCACCCTTACCCTTCAAACCGGAGCACAGCAATGCGAGCACTACTGCTTTGCGGCAGAAATAGGTATGGTGGTAGTACTTCCCCGGACGAACTCTTTCACAAAAAAGCTCTACTACTACTAAAACATTAACTTACATTAACTACACAACAACATATTAACAGCCCTGTGTCATTTACACTTTAATGATTGACGTACAGAAGTTCACTGGTTTATAGAGAAAACATAATTACCATGATCTGAGCTGATGGGCAAGTATATTACTTTGTATCCCTGTATGAGTCCTCCGTGCTGGCCAATCGGTGGTGGATTCCACGATACTTTGATACCAGATGACGACAATGGAGAACAGGATACCCTCATGGGATGAGATTCTGGCACTGAAACAAAATGAAAAAACTAGTACATTGGCGGAATAGTAACACGCAAGAAGGACGGCCCCCAAACATATGATCTTACCGATGATATTGTAGATAAAGGTCATATCAGTTAGGGAGGACACAGATGGAGATGGCCTAAGACCATTCTTCACACGGCATTAAATGTTAGAGATATGGCCATCAGTGGAGTTCTTCTTGCTGATGATGATGAGGTTGTAATGATGGTTTAACATTGTGTACCTCCTTCAAGCGTAGTGGCGGAAACGGGCGCTGACGCTGGCCCTGCAGCCACAGCGTTGAATGCCCTCACTCGTACCTCGTACCGCGTGAACTTCCTCAGTGCCGACAGGCTGAGTTCAGTCGCTGACCAGCCATTTACTGTCAGCGTTCTGTAAAACAATGAATAACAATTTAAATCTCTGAACCTCTCATTATTGTGTCTATTATGGCTTGACAGAAGAACAGCTCGCCGTGCCACGCGTCGCGCGGCGGCGGCTTCCACCACACGTGCAGCTCGCCGGCGCCGCCTGCGTTCTCGTGCACATTGCATGGTGTCTAACCGGGTAGTGTTCCTAGCTAGCGGCTCGGCTCACCCCAGCTCGGCGCAGGACACGGAGTAGCCGAGCAGCTCGCCGTGCCACGCGTCGCGCGGCGGCGGCTTCCACGACACGTGCAGCTCGCCGGCACCGCCTGCGTTCACGTGCACATTGCATGGTGTCTAACCGGGTAGTGTTCCTAGCTAGCGGCTCGGCTCGCCCCAGCTCGGCACAGGACACGGAGTAGCCGAGTAGCTCACCGGCGCCGCCTGCGTTCACGTGCACATTGCATGGTGTCTAACCGGGTAGTGTTCCTAGCTAGTGGCTCGGCTCGCCCCAGCTCGGCGCAGGACACGGAGTAGCCGAGCAGCTCGCCGTGCCACGCGTCGCGCGGCGGCGGCTTCCACGACACGTGCAGCTCGCCGGCGCCGCCTGCGTTCACGTGCACATTGCTGGGCGCTTCCGACGGTGCTGAAAAAACAAATAAATTGGTAATTTCTACAACCAGGTGCTGTTCTGTTCAATGTTATGGGCAGTCTTAATTCGTCCAATATAGATTTCTCAATAGTCACTAGGTAGTTTGTTTTACACTATTCAATAAGAGCTAAACCCGGAACGAAACGGAGGTTGAACGAAATAGTACCTTGCCCGGTAACCATTTAAGAGCCCCTGTTTTTTTTTTAGTGAAAACGTTCAGAGTCTTGCTGGAAAGTGACTGTAAGCGCAGATTCAGTTACTATAATATTCCAGAAGCATTTTTAAGGGTAAACTAGTGAATGGTTTATTTACCTTCTTCCTGTGTCTTCACAACCACCGGCTCAGTGAAAGCACTTTTGTCGATCTGGTTAATGGCTGCAATTCGTATCATGTATGCAGTATGTGGCTTGAGGTTGCCCATGAGAGCCTCGTAGTGGATGTCACCTTTCTTTGTCAACCTGTTAAATAATAACATCTAAGGCTAAATATTTGGAGAGGGGGCAGCGATGGGGGCGGGTTGATGCTCATTTGCAGCTGCAGTTTCGAAGTTCAAATGAACTTTCTTTGGTGATCATTCTGCTAACTGTGATTGATATAGTTGAACAGTGGGACCACGGGAAATAAGTGTCCCTCGTCGTCACACCAGTGGGACAAATTAGTGGTTCCACGAGAAAACGGCCCAATTTTTGTATGATCACCATGAGAAAAAGCACACGCACGGCTCAGTATCTACCATCCTCACCTCATTAATAAATAAATAAATATTGCTGCTGAACAGTTCACACAACATTATCTAGCCCCAAGCTAAGCAGAGCTTGTGTTACGGGTACTAGACAACATATACTTAATACAATACATTACAAAGTTATATATTTTTTATTATCCATTGAAAATACCCAGAACACCCTGAACAACCTGCTGATCTGATCTGCAGATCGCACAAATATTTGTTCCGAGGCAGGAATCGAACCCGCAGCCTCTTGCGCCGCAGGCGAACCTCCACCCGCCGCGCCACAGAATACCCTTTATTCATAATAAGCGTTACGGTTCCACCTTCACAACGCACTGCCGTTATCTGTTTTTCCTGAATATAATCTGTATTTTTTATTGTGAGAGTGAATAGGGGCCTTCTAGGTTTTCCTGCTTCATCATCGTCTGCGTAGTCGCTTACCGACAGGAGATTGCGGCTAATAGAAGGCCTATTGTTAACATAAAAAAAAAATAGACTTACGTGACATGTGAATGAGCTGGTCCGAGCACAGACACATTGACAGTGTGCGCTTGGTCCCACTGATCAGCTCGTAGTGCGCCCTGGGCGGAGAGTGCACAATGCTGGAACGTGTAGCCCATGAGTGGACTATTGCCGTCGAAGCCCTGGCTCCAAGACAAACGGACGGCACGGGAGAGAATTTCTGTTACGGTGAGCGAATGAGGAGTGTCTGGTTTTTCTAGAACACAATATCAATATTAGAAATGTCCTCTTCAACAAGAGAAATAGCCATATTGTTCTTCTTACCTTGGACGGATAGATAGATATAATGGTCGCTGTGGCCATACGCATTGACAGCTTGGCACTTGTATACACCGGAGTCCTGGCGGTCGGCGCGGCTGATGTACAGCTGGGATCTTAAACCACTATCAGTCTTTTGTTCGGATACGCTTAGCCTGAAAAGGAAAAAATAACTAAAACAAGTAAAACGTTTTGAAAACTAAAACATGATTACGGAAAACCTTCAATTTGTTAAGTAATTGTTAAGTAATTAAAAACATGTGCATACGTAATATAATATACATTTAGAATGTGAGATGTTAGAATTTTTTAAACATATCATTTGGTGCCTATTTGTATAATATTTTTAAATTATTTTAATATTCCGTTGTGACACTCATGCAATAAAGACGTATCAAACGACCTATCATTCAATAAAATCAGTTCAGCTGTTTTAGTAGTTACGAGGGAACATAGGGACAGAAATACATACATACAGGTCAAACAATAGTCCTCCTTTTATACAAGCTTTTATGTATATATGATTGTCTGGGTGGAATCTGGGTGGAATCATAAAACTGAATTTTAAAGCAATTACGCTGAAATTTAGCATACCTGTCACGTTCCGATGACAATAAAATATGATAATAAATAAATAATGCTGGACAAGTTCACACAACATTATCTAGCCCCAAGCTAAGCCAGAGCTTGTGTTATGGGTACTAGATAACTGATATACTTAATATAATACATTACATAGATAGATATTTTTTATTATACATAGAAAACACCCAGAACACCCTGAACAAATATCTGCAGAACTCACAAATATTTGTTCCGAGGCGGGAATCGAACCCGCAACCTCCTGCGTCGCAGGCGAATCTTCGCCCGCCACACCACAGAGGTCGTGATAGTAACAGCTGAGTAGTAGGCACTGATTATTGAAACAGAAGGTGGACAACGGAACTCCTCGATGGATAGTAGACTGGCAGTATTTAGGCTCATTTTGATAAGCACACGGTTATGATCACTAATTTTAATAACATGTATTCAAAAACTTGTTAGCTTTGAAGCTTAGCATGTGAAGTACTCTGTTCTTGAGTCTTACCTATAGGTATTTAGATCTAGATGGTTCATATTGTGCGCCCAGTTGACTTGTATGGGCGAGTCTCCCCGCACCTCGCACGCCAAGGTTGCGGGCGCGTCGCGGCGCGCGGTCATGTTGTGTGAGGTCGTCTCGAAGCGGGCCGGCTCTGCAGTTATATACTCAGTTGAAAAACAATAAACAAATCAGTATCTATGCGAAATGGTGATCAAAAATTACTGGACATCCAATGTTTTAAAGGGAAAGAGAGGAAGAGGAGAGTGAAGTGAGTGCACAATTTCAGTTAATATCGGCTAGGTTTAGTAGTAGAGCTTTTTTGTGAAAGAGTTCGTCCGGGGAAGTACCACCACCATACCTATTTCTGCCGCAAAGCAGTAGTGCTGGCATTGCTGTGTTCCGGTTTGAAGGGTAAGGGTGCCGGTGAAATTACAGGCACATGAGACTTTTCATCTTTATGTCTCTGGGTGACGGGCGCAGTGCAATGCCACATAGGGCGCGTCCTAGGTGGACGTGACCTATGAGGTAATGCAATGTTCATAGGCAGACGTTACCGCTTAACATCAGGTGGGCCATCAGCTCATACCGTAATTCAAGTAGTACTCGTACAAAAAAAAAAGAAAAGAATAGTGAAATTCATGATTCTTACCATTTACAGACACTAAAATAGTTTTCGTCACAGCAGCTCCTACCCCGTTTTCCGACTTGCACATGTAGTGTCCTTCGTCGTAAGGCAGAGTGGACTCTATCCACAGCGTCCCGTTGGAGAGGAACTGGAACCGCCCGCCCAGGTTCACGAGCGGGACGTAGTCTGTTGTTGATGAACCTGTTGTTAAAGAATTATTGTGAATTCTGTGGAAATGCAATCTATAAAAAACTTTTAAAATGAAATGAAAATGTATTTGCTTGAATACAGGTAGTTTGGTTCATAATCTATTTTTGGTATCACTGTACTCGACTAGATTATCGTGCAAATATTTAATTTTTAATTTTAGCATTATACATACCTTATAATTCTTATAATAATAATTCTGTAAATAATTTCATGTATTTAAATTAAATTTAATATAATACTAAAAACACGGTATATACAATGTCAATGCAATGAAACAATTTGAGAAATACATTATAATAATAACAAGATTTAGAATTTTAATTTAAAATATTCATCAATGGAATAAAAATATTTATCACAGAGAAATATTTATCCGTTAACTCTCTAAATTAATAAGGTAATTTTTTATAAAATATTAATTGCCATCAGTTTTTGTCCCACATTTTTAATCTATATGTAGTTACTATTAACGGCTTTTGTACTATTTTTATTTTAGTTATAGCGTTTTCATCTTTTTTAAATAGCTTTGGATTGTTCCTAACAAACTTGAACATTTCATATAAATGTATGAAATGTTATACTTATTACACTTATTACTTACACTTATTACGTCTTTTTATACTTATTACTTACACTTATTCTGAACAGTGGCGGGTTGGCTATAAAACCTTAAATTACATTATCAAAATGACGACACTAACTTTCAGACTATATTAAAGTTTATCTTCAAAATTGAGGTGTTTCTTTACTAAAAGAGTCAAAACGTCCAAGCTTACCTCTCTGCTTCATCCAGGTGACTTGCGGCGTGGGTGAGCCGCTGGTCTGGCAATGCAGTGCCAGTGCCTCCCCGGCCAGCACAGCCTCATCCTTGGGCTCCAGCACCCATTTGGGAGACACTGCAGCATGCGAGAGAGATAATACGTCTTATTATTTATGACTTTATGGTTCATATTTATTTGAAGTCAAATCATAGCATATTTACAAAGATATTATACTAGATCCAAATAAAAGTTACTGAGTAAGCTTCAGACTGATAAATATCTAAACTTTTACCTGTTCCAGCAGCATTCACATTTCATAAAGGAAACGCAAACATAATGCCTAACAAGTAATTAATTTTGTAAAAACTAAAAAAAAAAAACCCAACGCCGAACGGCTGAACCGATTTTGATCAAACAAATCTAAGAACACTCCCGACAAATACCCTTTCAAACAAAAAAAAAACGAAATCGGTTCACCCGTTCGGGAGCTACGATGGGACAGACAGACAGACAGACAGACACACACACACACACACACACACACAGACACGTCAAACTTATAACACCCCTTCGTTTTTCGCCGGGGGTTAAAAATACCAATAGTACTAAAACAAAATAGCTTATAAAATTGATACCGATTATAGTATATTCCTGATTCCCTATTCAAGTTGAATTATTCAGGCAAATGTTTGGCATCCCTTCCAAATGCTTTAGGTATACCTATTATACCTAACCAAACCTAACTAAACCTCATTAATCATTCAGTACATCTTACAATATCGAAGTGTTTGTTCATTGCCTTTCGCCTGACCGAAGCTATTAGCCGACGGAACTGACTCATCAAACATTAACGTTTGCATATACTAAGGAACTAGCCTAGAATATAACTCATATATAATATAACACCTAACAGTCACATACGAGTATATAGTCCTGATCCCACATTAGGATCCCCTGTGTCGTGGCTATCAGAAACTACGAGTACCTTGGTACTGTAACACCTAAACCCGGAAAAACTATTTGCAGATCATACAAACATTTGTCCCGCAGCGGGAATCGAACCCGCAACCTTTCGCATCTCGGCCGGCTATATATATATATTTACTACTGAATGACGGAACAAGCAGATGACCCACCTGATGTTAAGCGGTAACCTCTGCCTATGAACAGTGCATTACCTCATAGGTCACGTCCACCTAGGACGCACCCTATGTGGTATTGCACTGCACCCACCACCCTGAGACATAAAGATGAAAAGTATCTTGTGCCTGTAATTTCACCGGCACCCTTACCCTTCCAACCGGAACACAGCAATGCGATCACTACTGCTTTGTAATTAGTACTAGTAGTAGTACTTAGGTAATTAGTAATCACAAGCGAACAATATTAATAACTGCTGACACTCCATAATCTTTCCCGTGCACTAGATATGGGTACTTGACGATGTCAATCGAACTTTACAAATGTTTATAAGTAATTTAATAAATTACCCTTTCCTCAAGCCATCTGTAATCCAACGCTGGGCAAAACAAAAATAACATTGTTTTTTCAATATTAAATAGGGTAAAATTGTGCGGAAATAAAACAGTACTTACATGGAAAATAGATAGTCTTTACTGCTTGAAAAAAATACAATATCGGGAAATACTAAATTAGAAGACATAAATAAGTACTTTAGGAAACGAGCAAGATAGTGTTTTTGTAGATTGTAAAAATAATTATCTTAAGTTCATTTACACAAAGAATAATAAAAAGAATACAAGTAGGTATGTAAAAAAAAAGTTGAGCTAGCTGAAAACTTTAGCAAACGATTTAAAGGTAACTGAACTGATCGTAAGTACCAGTATATCAAAAATCAAAATCACGAGCAAGTGTATCAAACATTATTTCAAGCAGTAGAGACATCTCAATACGATTTGTGATGACATAATTGTATTCTATCTACTCGGTAAGTGGAGAGGTGACCCGGTGCAAAGGAATCAGCAGTTGACAAAATAATGACAATCAGTGCTCGGTGCAAGCTGTGCTCTGTGCGCGGTGCGTGGTATAGCTGGTATGGCGACTTTACCTTTAACCACCAGCTCGGCGGTGTAGTTTACTTTGGCCGCCGAGTTAGAGGCCACGCAAGTGTATAGGCCGCTGTGGTGAGCCGATACCTCTTTGAATACGAGGTTGCTGAAAAAATCTGCACCACGCTCTTCCACCTACACAACCAGTACCGTTCAAGAGATTGAAGAAACACTTTAATGAAAATATAGTTTACTTATTTGTCCAAGGTAGAGCTTAAAACAAGAAAAGAAGTCGATGAATGAACGGAAATAATCAATATCTGAACGGATAATTCCCGAGCATCGTCTGTTTAGAAAATATATTTTAAACTTTCTTCTGCCTGATATCATAAAGTGTACTTAGAGTGAAAAATCAAGAATTCAAGAAATTGAATTAAAGATACGTAGAAACACAAATTAACCTCTATCATTTTTTTAAATTGCACATTGGTTTTAAAAACCTTTAATATGAGGAAAAGGTACATTTACAAACCTGTAAGTTAGAAGGTATGGGCGCATTGTCCTTCAGCCAGGTGAAGTGGACGGGCATGTCACCTGATGTGACGCTGCAGCTAACTTGCGCTCGTTTGCCTTCTTGTAAGTTAGCGGAGAAGGAAAACGGTTCAATTTCCGGTGGATCTGCCAAAATGTATAAATTAAAAAAGTTACCGATAGTTACCCGGTAGCTAAGATTTGGTCAGGTTAACTGGTAGTATTCAAATGGGAAAATCTCAAATCTGAAAATGCTCTAAGAAATAGACCAAGCTCTGAATCGAATGCTAATTGTGCTTTGTTGTACTTGGTTCTTGAAGTCTGAATAAACTACTTACTGCTTACGACTAGCTGCAACTCCCTTTTGGCTATCTCCCCGTGCGGTCCCATTACAGAGCAGGAGTAGGCGCCAGCTTGCGAGGGGTCCACTCTTGTAACTCTCAGTGCTCCGTCAATACTGCTATCCCATTCTACAGGGCTTCCATCTCTTTCCCATTTCACTGAGCTGAAAAACAATGAGTTTTCTTACAAATAATGTAGGTACAAGTGACACGAAAAGGCCTCTGCCTAAATGTAAAAACAAATTGGTAACTCACGTGATGGGATATCCAGAGTATGGGCAGTAGAGAATGAGTTCTCGTCCAGCAACTGCTCTTATAGGTCCTATAGACCTGACATAAGGAGGACCTGAAAAGATAAAAGGTTTACAATGAATCACGTTGCTTAGAAAATCGCTCTAGCATAACAATAATTATGGAAGATAAGTAGTTTTACCGTAAATATTGAGGCGAGATGTATGGGACACTTCTCCAATTGAGTTGGCTGCTCTGCAGGTGTACAAGCCACCGTCTTCAGACCTGACTGCGGAGATGTTGAGGTAGCTCACAACGTCATTGGTTTTTGTCGCGAACTGCTCTACGCTATACCTGCAACACGGAAATTGTTTTTGCAAAGTGAAAGAAGCCAAGATGAATGATATCGAACTGGAAGAAGATTGTAACCACGCGAAATAAATTGTGTCATACTTCGACCATGGTCGAAGGTGTCATACATAATCGATAGATTTCAATCGGGTAAGACAAATAGAATACAAGCAGATCAAGATCTTATTGGCTGTTAGAAAAATGATTATACTCGTATCAGGAATTAGTAGAAGGATTAGAAAAAAAAAACTACCTCTGCCTAAGCTTTAATAAAACTGATATAGCAGCAAGAACCTCGTACTTGTCAAAACGAATCCAAACTTCTATAAACCATCATAAGTTCCATTCCATCTCCTTCATGTCTATCCTCCATCTCCATCATTATCACTGATCAGCTCGTTGACACCTTAATATTATTAACAAGACTGTAAAGATAAAAAACAATGGTTTTGTACCTACAGGAGCTTCTGCTTGACTTGATGAGAATGATTAGAACCAACCTGTGTCCCCTAGCCATGGTGTTTAGCGGTTGACCGTCCAGCATCCACGTAAAATGTGGCGGTGGCGAACCAGCGGCAGAACACTTCAGAGTCACCACTTGTCCTGGCCTCAGAACTTGTTCTATGAATGTGTACTGAAGCTCTGGTGCTGTGTCTGGAAGGTGAAAATTAATTCTCTAATGAATTTTCGTTCATAGTTTTAGCCATCGACGTAAATTTGGTCGAAGGTTTTAGCTACATAAAACAACATGGTGGATACAATTCCAGGAAAGTAGTGCTCTGTGCGTTCACTCAGGTATTAAAGTTGTGCCAACTTTTGTTTCGAGCGATTTATTGCTAGATTACTCGTAGTTCACAAATTTTATGATCTAGGTTCAGTAGTAATAAAACTATTAACAAGTTTCTATGAATGACGTTACAAGCAGCAAGCCCACCTGATGTTAAGCGGTAACCTCTGCCTATGAACAGTGCATTACCTCATAGGTCACGTCCACCTAGGACGCGCCCTATGTGGCATTGCACTGCGCCCGCCACCCTGAGACAAAGATGAAAAGTCTCATGTACCTGTAATTTCACCGGCACCCTTACCCTTCAAACCGGAACACAGCAATGCGAGCACTACTGCTATGCGGCTGAAATAGGTACGGTGGTAGAACTTCCCCGGACGAACTCTTTCAGGAAAAAGCTCTACTACTACTAATCAATAAAGCTCTACTACTATTAAAATTTGTATTTCATGTAATACTAAAAAATGGCGAATAATCGAAGGTCTTCAAGGAATTGAGGTCGTTAATATTATTCAACGATCAGGTTCTGATGGCAGGTACTTTTAAAGAGATCTTAGAAGTAGTGGTTAGTGGGTGGTGGAAAACGGTGGTCAGAGGACAGGGATCTCATTTACCTCCCAATCGCAAATCTGCGCTGGCCTGTGCTGAATCTCTTTCATTCCTGGCCATGCACTGGTAGACTCCCTTGTCTGCTCTGTGCACGGCGGATATCACCAGCTGTTCCCCGTTGTTCTGGATCCGTACTCTGCCTCCTACGACTCCGGCTCCTAAGGGTACACCATTGTGGAGCCACTCCAGGCGGGGTGCTGGCCAGCCACCCCAGGTGCAGTTGATGACAGCTGTTCCACCGCTGTTTACCACCTAGTGATAGAAATTGTGGGTATTATATTTTCATATTCCAGTTTGTATTTATTATACAAGTACGGTAATACGGTATACAAGTAAGTGCGGTCGCCCGCGGATTTGCCCAGAGGGAAGTGAATTTCTGAATGAAAAGTTTCCTTAGATTTTGATCATGGCCAAGCCATTTTTGTGTGATAGGACAACAATAGTACATTGAAACGTTCTTGCTACGTCGATTGTTAGTTTGGTTACTAAATAATAAAGATATTGAGTTAAAATAACATTAAAAAAACATTTATTCAGGAAACCGGTTCTGTTTCTGTTTAAACAGCGCTTTTCGCTCTATTTCCTACACCGAGCCGAGTATATGGCTCAAAAGCGAGCCATATACTCGCAGAACTGACAACTGTTGGGGCATAGGTTCTCGAGTGGTAACTACAAACCGGATGACGCAGTGTAGGACCACAAACCTGCCTCTCGATGGCCCAAAGCCATTATAAACGTCGCAGGAAGTCGTTGGATGGAGGCGGCTCATTACTATTCGTCGTGGCATTCTATGGAGGAGGTGTATGTCCAGCATATGACTGCTATAGGCCGATGATGAAGATGACTTTTTATTTTAACCCCTAACGCAAAAAGAGGGGTGTTATAAGTTTGACCGCTGTGTGTGTGTGTGTGTGTGTGTCTGTCTGTGGCACCGTAGCTCTTAAACGGATGAACCGATTCAAATGTTTTTTTTATTTGGAAGCAGGTTTTGTAGCAAAGGTTCTTAGATATATTTTGTCAACATCAGATCAGCTGTTTCACTGAAGTTTTTTTCTTGTTAATTTTTTTTTGATGTAGAAACTCTGGTTAATTTTCAATACATGCAAATTTTTTTACCTTCCTAGGTCGCGTTACCGAAAGCCAAAGGTGATTTACACACATACACACATACACAAGCATTATTTTTATAAAAATGCAGATTTTTGCTAGCGTTTTACGTGAACAATTATAAATATTTGGTAGTTGGAACTGGAAATAAATAAATAAACGTATTGAAAAAGACGGTGTTTCACTATTACCCATAGGTATATAGTAAGGCAAAGAGAGGCCTATACTCAGCAGTGGGTGAAGTCAGGCTGTGGATGATGATGATATAGTAAGGCAAGGTTAGTAAGGTTTTGAAAGCCGTTTTGGCTCTCAAGAGCCGGAAATACCAAAAATACTTACGTCCGGAGATTGTGGATATGTTAGAAGATAATGATCTCCGCATGTTGTAACTTAAAAATACGGATGCAATTTAATAAATGAATTCAGATTTGAGCTAAACATGTGACTGCATCGTGCTTGTAGACTACTAACTGTGAACTCGAGTCACAGCGCTCTGCTGTGACATCTCCGGGTTTTTATGTGAATGGAAGACGGAAACGGAAATGAAGAAGCCAACTTATAAGGATATTTTGAGAAAATTACAAAGAAATTTTAAATTAAGCTCTTGTTCTAACAAGCGCTGGCCGGGTATGATGTAAAGCAAAATCCTCAAAACTAACAAAGAGTATAAGAAAAATACCGAAACCGGTAAAACTTGAACGCATGGAAATGGTCTGAAGGCATTGTCTTGTTAGAATTATATGCTTACAATCACGACGATGAATCAAATATCTACTCGAGCTATTAACTTTATGGCTAATCCTTTATTTAACATGAAACATAATATTTGGGTTTCCAATGGAGAATTTAATTAAAACGACAACGCATCCATACATTCAATAATTCGGAACGAGCGTAAACACCGAATGTATTCCAATCGTGTTATAATCATTATAATACGAGAGTCAGATATTAATTATTATTGGCTTGCAATGTTTAATGAAACACGAAGGGAAAATTTGGAGCACATCAGTTGGTTCGGTCAGTTGAATGGGACAAGTTAATTTACCTAGTTGACGGTTACTAATAACTAAAACATATTGCAATGTGACTTACAAGTCTATGGTTTACATTGCAATCCTACATAACGCTTCTTTTTAACCCCCGACGCAAAAACGACGGGGTGTTATAAATTTGACGTGTCGTCTGTGTGTGTGTGAGTGTGTGTGTGTGTGTGTGTCTGTCTGTCCCATCGTAGCTCCCGAACCGATGAACCGATTTCGATTTTTGTTTTGTTTAAAAGGTAACTTTGTCGGGACTGTTCTTAGATATGTTTGATCAAAATCGGTTCAGCCGTTTCATTGCGTTGAGGGTTTTTTAATATTGACAAAATTAATACTTTTTTGTATTTTGCTTCGACCCACTGCTGAACAAATGCCTCCCTTCCTTCCTCCCACTCCCATCTATTGAGTGCCTGTGTTGGCCGGTCCCTCATATAGGAGTCTATTTTGTCTCTCCATCTTCCATCTAATTTCTCCGAGAACACCTTGCACCGAGATGCCTTTCTCTCTTCAACTGAGCGCTAAGATTTTGAAAACTTCTTCTAAGGTGGCTTTTCTATTCTCGATTACTAATAAGGAAGTTTTATAGATGTCGGATATCAAGCTGTAAATTCCCAATTACAGCTTTATCGCCATTTTTGTTGAGCAAAATAATATTAGAATGACAAAACTTTAAAGATAGAGCAGCTGTAAAATCCAATTACATAAGTCAGTTAAATGTGGAAGCAAAATAAATTATCGAACTTTTAAAGTTTCAGTTGTAACGCCGTCCTCTTCAGGACATGTATTTAAAAATCATAGATAGACTTCAATCTTCTCACATTAGTATAGATTTCAGCAGACTTCGCTAAGTAAAAGTCTAACTTCGTGATGTCCTACTTAGATTTACTTGTGAAATGTTCTATTAATTGGGCCTTAGCATTGACTAATGCGTTTATGGCGAACTAATACCGTTCAACCTGGCACGATAATTCTAAATGGTGTTCCATAAGATAAAGCCTAATATGTGTGCATTAAGTTAGGCTACCAATTTACCACAGGTGATGCTTCAGTCACAGCTTCATGAGTCGTAAATTTGATTTTGACGGTATAAGAAAATTATAACTGACTCCCGAGCTATAATGTTTGCGAAGCTCGAAACGGCGACATTCGTTTTATTTTGAGCGGAATTTACGATCGTGGGAGATAATTGTTGGTCATTTGCATTTCGCCGTAATGCGGTAGAATTTTGTGCGGAACAATTAAACGGACGTACTGGCTTGTAGTTTTTTGTAATTTGTGTTTCCCCCAATTTACTAACGAAAGTACAAAATCAACTGCAACATGGGTCAACAATGTAATCACTCACACGTGTGCTCTGATTACTTTGTAGCACACATAGTTAAACTATACTCTCTTTGTTGAGACAGTCACATGCTAAATTGTATTTTATACCCACAATGTTACACCAAATTGTAGATTTACACAAATAACTTTTATCGAATGAAACAAAGCTTGTATTACTTTTAAAAATCCAGTTCGGGAATATTAAAACAGAAAAAAACAAGCCGGCATAAAACAGAAAATCTCGCTAGACAACTGTGGAACATTCGAAACAATCTGATTTAAAATTGTGGGTTCAATAGGCCTTTTCTCGGTGTGGGACAAATACAATTATTCTCCCTGGAAACAATCAGAATAGCTTCCGGCTTTGAATTCTACGTCTGATACATTTTAGCGCTAAGAATGAACTAGCTACGAACAAGCTAAGCGTTGGCTAATTCTGCAATCTACGAGTACCTACGTATAAGCTAGGGACATGCTACGAGTACCTAGGTGCACGCACTTGCTACGCACATGCAACGAGCGCTACGCAAAGCTACGAACATGCTACGAGGACATTACGCCAAGCTATGAACATGCTACGAGGACTCTACGACAAGCTACGAACACGCTACGGGCAGGCTACGCGCGTGTTACACGCTAATCCACGGCCAGCTACAACATCTCGCTCGTGCTGCCTGTGCAAGCTACACTATGCGTCTCGTTTACATACTCCTGCTACATCTGCTTCACACTTAGTTAAAAGATTATGGAATTGCAGTTGGTACTTGATTATTAAGAAACTGCTCTATGTATACCTGTTGAAACTATCATGGTTATACACATACTTTTCACTAGAAACGGGATATTTACCATGATTTTTGATTGTTCCCGATATTTCGGCACAGTTGCATGAGAGAGAAAGAGGGTAGATCGATATATCTGCCAATAACATCTACTCGCGAAGAATTTAGTTAGTTCTCCCATGATCATGGCGCATGCAACAGTGCCGAAATATCGGATACAATCAAAACTCGAAAATCATGGTAAATATCCCGTTTCTAGTGAAAATAATGGTAAACGTATCTACCTAAAGGCCACGTTCTACTTGGAACTACGGTCACAATAGCGTCAAATATAATTATCAGAGAAACTCGAGCCTAACTTTGAAGGTGCGTTTCAACTACTGAGACAGAATGGGTGTAAATGTAAATAACTGAAACCTACGCATTTCGATTGATAATGACTTGACAAAACAGAAGGTCCAAGAAAACTGTCTTGAAAGTTGATTTCGTCGACATTCAGCGGATACATATTTGATGGCGAGGAAGGTTAATCTCACAAGGCAGTTTAACCCAGAGCGGGAAACTACAATATTTACAAAGGCCTGCAAACACTAGCTTTCGCAAGGAATTTTTGTTTTTATAAAGTTATACGCGTAATTGAATTGACTTTGGAATCGGAAGGAATCCGCTTACGAATGACGGAGGGCTTCGGTTTCATCGTATTTTCTTGTTGAATTTTTGATAAACAAAACTTCCATTAGCCAGGAAGGTTATATTATTACTAGTTAATGTTAGTTAAAAGCCTTGAGATAATTTTTGCTATAGCTATGGTTTCGACCTCTTCAATATATTAGTCGGAAACAGACAACACCGCAAAATGCATTTGAGTCACTCTGCGCGTCACCACACGCATATGGAAATTTCACCGCAACCTCCATTAGACACAAATCATTCTGAATGAACTCTACAGTTTGTATCACAACTGCATTTTGAAAAAGCTTTTATTTCCCTCTAGAAATTACTAACATAATTAAAAACAAAACTACAGCTAAAGGAAGCAACTACGTGACCTTTGGTGGTTCTTACGGGTATCTGCCTGATTCTTCAAGCAAGTTAGCATGCCGGATTTGCTTACTCTTTGAAAAATAATATAAATGGGTTATAGCAAATTATAAGCAATCCTCGTAAGATTAGCTGAAAAAAATCGGCAAAACACAACGTACCGATTAGATAATTGAAAAACTGAACGTTACAGGGAGAGCGTTCATGCAAATTGAAGGCAGTGTGGATGGCATTCACACTTGTTAGTTAATCCTCTGTATGACTTTGCGGTTACTAAAGATTGTAAATTATTTATTACATAGTACTTAATTTGCTTGACTAATTTTGACATAGGTGAAATTGTTCCTCAGAAACCATTATAAGAAGAGACGAAGAATCATTCTGTTTATACAATAACATTAATGGTACTTGCCTGCGAATGAGGCGCGGCATGGGCCGTCAAGTGCGCCCTCACAGCCAACAGCAGCCTCAGCGTGAGGTGTCCGTGAGCGTTGGCCGCTCGGCACGCCCATCTGCCACCATCAGCTGTCTCAGCTCTGCGGATTCCGATAGCGTCTCTGGACCTGCTGTAGCGCCCGCCGCCTTCTGCGTCGCGAACCTCGCGGAGAGCACCACCAGCCGTCTCCCGGTACCAACTGAAACAAAGTTGCATTACTAGCAAGAGCCTTTATTTGTGTTGCATGAGCTAGTGACCTCAAAGGAAATCACTTTTTTTTAATTCACTTTCACGTCTGTTTGCTTGTTTGTTTGCCTGGACTCCAATCTGAGAAGATCTAATCCGGACACTTTTTTCAATGAAAAAATCTGAATCTTTGTACAGAGTTTGGTTTTGGATGACAACACAATATTATGGTAACAGCGAGCTGATGTGATAAATGAGATGGAAGTGAACAGCAGAACTCTTCAATAGTTAATAGTAGACTGACTTTGTTTGGGCTCGGTTTGATCAGCTCAAGGTTCTGCTAACTATTTTTATCTCTTTATTCTATTGTGTTTTCAAGTGTGTTTTAAAATATATGTAAACTTCTTATATTCACAAAAAAACTTATTTAACTATGTATTCGCTAATGTTGTTTCTGATCAAAAAATCGACCGAAACTACCAGGTAACTGAATCTTTCTGAAAATTACATTTATCAACGTAGAACGTCCTTCGCAGTATCTCCCTGAGCCCCTTCACAAAGGCCGGCTAATGTAAGCCGGCGTTGTATGTAATTAACTTGCTAAACATAATGCACGGACATAAATCGTCTCCTACATTATATAAGAGGCTCCCAACTTCCTCTCAACTTGGTAACGGCTCTTTTGAACGCCAACTTTTTTATTCAAAGGTTTTTATTATTTCGAAGGGCCCTTATGGCTCTTCCGGCTTCACAAATTCTTTATGAGTTATGTTTATAAAGGTTTTCAGTTTTACAACATTCAACAGACAGTTTTACAGAAATTATTAACTTTAAAAGCTTTACCAGAGATTTGCTTTGAGTGGAATTTTTCCAAAGAGGTTCGAACAATTTTGTATGGAGCGCGGCACACCTGCAGAACAGCATTTGAAAAAAAAAATAGTTTTCGCGGCCAGTGATAAAACTATAGTCATATATACTGTGATATACTTTCTGAGATATTTGAGGTCGAAAAGTAAAATAATTAAACTAGTTTTTTTTAAATGGCGGTCTGCAGGTGTGGCAGTGAGGTTCGATGCTTTTTATTAGATTGTCAGTTCACGCGCACATCGGATCTACATCGGGCCCCGTGAGGGCCTTGTAGAACCTTATTATTCTTAATGCTAATTTTATTTGCTCAACGAGGTAGAAAAAGGGTAACATATAAACAACGTTTATGTTACGTGACACAGTGTAAAATTAAGACGAGTACAACCGCATAGATAGATAGATAGATAAAACGTTTATATGTATCTCCAATCACACACGTACATTAAAAAAAAAAAGACAGTGCACTAAAAACTAGATAATAAAACCATCATTACACAAAAACAAAGCATTGCACTAAAATAAACATTTAAACCATATAAAAACTATAACTAAAAGCTCATCATAGTGCCTCGTTAAATTGAAACCTAAGTCTAAATACAAAGACGACCCAATCCCTTTGGTTTCCTTTAAATTTCCTGGGTTCGTTACTGAAGACGTAGAGGTGTGTGAAGGTAGTTCTTCATGCGGTTGCTAGGCAACAGCACGACTCAGCTGAGGTCATTAGAGGCACAAACAAAGGATCTCAAAGAACTGGCATATATTATATTCTTTGAGTCAGTAACGTGATGTGAAACGTTTTGTACTTGCGATTGAAATTGTGAATGAGGAATGAAGATACCTTTTAAGGGTTCCGTAGCCAAATGGCAAAAAACGGAACCTTTATGGATTCGTCATGTTTGTCTGTCTGTCTGTCTGTCCATCCGTATGTCACAGCCACTTTTTTTACGAAACTATTAAGAGCTATGCTGTTGAAACTTGGTAAGTAGATGTATTCTGTAAACCGCATTAAGATTTTCACACAAAAATAGAAAAAAAAACAATAAATTTTTGGGGTTTCCCATACTTAGAATTGAACTCAATTTTTTGTTTTTTCATCAAACCCATACGTGTGGATAGGTCTTAAAAATGATATTGAGGTTGTTAATATATTTTTTTTCTAAACTGAATAGTTTGCGCGAGAAACACTTCCAAAGTGGTAAAATGTGTGTCCCCCCCCCCCCCCCCGTAACTTATAAAATAAGAAAATGATAAAACTAAAAAAAAATATGAAGTACATTATTACCATGAAAATTGGTTTGAACGAGATCTAGGAAGTAGTTTTTAAGGTTCCGTAGTCAAAGACAAGGAACCCTTATAGATTCGTCATGTCTGTCTGTCTGTCTGTCTGTCTGTCTGTCCGTGTATGTCACTGCCTTTTTTTCCCGAAACTATAAGAGCTATACTGTTGAAACTTGGTAGGTCGATGTATTCTGTAAACAGCATTAAGATTTTTATTCAAAAATTGAAAAAAAAAACAATTATTTTTGGGGTTCCCCATACTTAGAACTGAATCTCAATTTTTTTTTCATTAAACCTATACGTGTGGGGTATTTATGGATAGGTCTTCAAAAATGATGTTGAGGTTTCTAATATATTTTTTTTCTAAACTTAACAGTTTGCGCGAGAGACACTTCCAAAGTGGTAAAAAGTGTGCCCCCCCCCCCCCGTAACTTCTTAAATAAGAGAATGATAAAACTAAAAAAAAAAATTATGTACATTACCATGTAAACTTTCACTCAAAATTGGTTTGAACGAGATCTAGTAAGTAGTTTTTTATTTTTGGGGTTCCCCATACTTAGAACTGAAACTCAATTTTTTTTTTCATCATACCCATACGTGTGTGGTATCTATGGATAGGTCTTCAAAAATTATTTTGAGGTTTCTTATGTAATTTTTTTCTAAACTGAATAGTTTGCACGAGAGACACTTCCAAATTGGTAAAAAGTGTGTCCCCCCCCATAACTTCTAAAATAAGAGAATGATAAAACTAAAAAAAATATATGATGTACATTACCATGTAAACTTTCACTCAAAATTGGTTTGAACGAGATCTATTAAGTAGTTTTTTTTAATACGTCATTAATCGTAATCCATCCAAGAACTTTTATATTATGTTACTTGCTGCTACGGAACCCTTCATGGGCGAGTCCGACTTGCACTTGGCCGCTTTTTTTAATACGTCATTAATCGTAAACCATCCAATAACTTTTATAGTATGTTACTTGCTGCTACGGAACCATTCATGGGCGAGTCCGACCCGCACTTGGCCGCTTTTTTGATGCGTGTATTTGTACAATACTTTGAGAAGTGTTTTAAAAAAACGAATTTCCTTTGCTGTTTTGGAAAAAGTAACGAACCTACATCACTTTTTTATTTGCAGATCATTTCACGCAAGTTGTAGGAGTCTAAATTGAAAAGGGTGGCTGTCAGCAAATAAAGGAGCCGAGTCAGCCAAACTTATTCTGAGTATTATTCTATTTATTATTATTTATTATTTTATTATCTTATTCTAAATACACATCTTTTACAAAATAACCTTAGCTAAGAAACAGACCCTTACCTGAATAAAATATATATCTGACAAGAGCATAGTGTAACTTTATTGAACGAGCAAAGCGAGTAACTTTGATGAATCAGCGTTTGTATGTATGTCTGTATGTTTTTTCGAAGATTAATTCCGAACCATGGTTCCGATTTTCATGAAATTTTTAAGTTTGGCAAAGTTATGAGCTTAATCGTTCGGGGGGTTGTTGTGATGTTGAAAAACATTAGGGTAAGAAATAAAAGCAAGACAATCCGGTCACGTGGAGTGTCATATATAAGAAAGGACTCTGTTAGGTAATTTCAAATCTAAAACGTCATTAACAGGTAGTTGTGGGTTACTAATTGCCTAAACTCAAGGACCAAAAGTTGCTTGCCTTAACAAATTAGTTCACACATTTAGTAAGCAAGTATTGTTTTCTATATTCAACCCAGACATTTTGCTCAGACAGACGTTGTACAAGCCAGGCTATATAAGATAAGATAAGATAAGATAATTGTTTATTTTCAGATTTCACACATTAAAAATTCACATGTCATCCATTTTGTTAATAAATTAAATCTTATAATTATTGTTAGTTAGCATACAAAGTTACAATTATTAAATTTAGCATTGTATTAATTCAAATTCAATCATCATAAATTTATACGGTTCTTTCGATGCTGTGCAGTGATGTGCTGGTGGTGCACGATGAGTTGAGATAGTCCCGATTTTTTATAAATCGGTAAGAAATGCAAACAAAGTAGGTAACCTTGATACATCGCCTGAATCACTTGTTCTATCTAGCTATGTTATATGCTAAGGTTAAAAGCTCAACAACTATTTCCTATTTGTCTCAATTAAGGTGGTTGCTTTTTCATACAAACGTATTTGCACAAATATGGGCCAACAGAGTATAATTTTACACTGAAATGACTGTTGTTGGCTTTTATAATGGTCAATTTGTGGCAAATCATATTTGGTTGAAGAAAACAGTGGATTATTAGCGAAAATAACACCAAAATTTTATGCCATACAATTTTATGTCCATACACCATAATAATGACCAATATAAAAGCCAACAACAGTCATTTCAGTGTAAAATTATACTCTGTACGCCCATATTTGTGCAAATACGTTTGTATGAAAAAGCAACCACCTTAACAAGTATGGAGTTAGCCGCTGCATTTACCCCTTATTAGCTTTTGTGAAATATCTTGGCTGCTCGACTCCTAGGTGTCCAACAATTGAGACAAGTTCTCTCAGACTTCGAGGTAGGTGGCTATTATAGCTGTATAGGCACTTTGCAAGCTGACCGCGCGCTATACGTACCAACTGTGTGATTACCTACACGATCAAGTCTTGACTCTAGCTAGTGTAGGGGTAGGTGCAAGGTGTTATGTCAGACGTGACTACGTTTACTTACGTAGTTAGTATCATAGACTAACTAAACACAATAGACTGCTAATCTCATACAAGAAAACGTGCATCGATGAATGATAATAAACAATGACGCTAGATATCGCTGTTTGAATCTGCTATAAACGATTGAAATGATTTTTACAAGTATTTCGAATAGATCGATAAAACATGTTTAGCAACCATAGTTTCATAATTAAAAAAATAAATTAGAAATTTAAATGTTAATTTTTAAAGATATTAGGTAATTGGTTGAAAATGCTGATTGAATGATTCCCAGGCTATTTGCCAGTGCCATCTAGAAAAAGTCTGGAATTTGTCATTTTTTGAGTCACGTTTTCTTGTATGAGATTGGCAGTCTATTGTGTTTAGTTAGTCTATGTTAGTATATACAGAAGTTTAATTAAAATATATCGTAGCTGAAGTAGGAACAAAAAGGGGTAATGGACGCTTCCAATTCATAAACAAACAGGTTTCAAAACAACAACTCCGTGTAAATTGAAACTAAAACTAAAAGTTACATTGTTATTTTCACCCCAAGCAGCCTTAAACTATGTCTAGTTTACATTCAATGTGGGTAACGTGAAACAGCAAAAACTCGAGAGTGGAGTGTGTGTGACAAATGAACGCGCGTGTACGTCGCGCGCGGGGTTTGCACACCCCTGAATATTTAGGGTTGTATTAGGTCATTTGTTAGAATTATTCTAGTTTTTACGTAGTTCCGTTATTTTGCATGAAATGTTTTACCGTGTTGATTGTTTTTGGTGAAACTCTCGAAAGCTTTTAGCTGTGGAGTTCCAAACTGAATGGGAGAGTGGTAAATTGTCAACTCGACTAAGACAGAGATTGACAAAGGGACAGTTTATTTTTATTTTTAGGTTTTATAATTGTGTTTTTTTTTTGTTGTTCAAATTTAATTTCAATGTTTTTGATTTTGATGTGTATACTATGTTGATGACTCTAATAAATAAATATAAATATAATATAAAATCGGTAACAAGGTTTTTTTTTTAAAAAACTTTTACTTGAATTATGATACCACGTATTCTCGAGATTTAAGGCGCAAAAGGTTCACATCATGTCTATAATGAGCTCTAGAATTTTAAAGTTTTTGATAAGAGTTCTTGCAGTTTTCAAGAAGAAAATAATATATGGTGGGTATTCTTAAGCGTTTTATGTAGTGAAATCATAAATTCAACACACTATTGAATAACTTCACTAGATAAAATAAAAAAGATGCCACCTATTTCAAATTGAAATACTATTTTAGACTTACTTCTTACACGTTTTAATTTTTCAAACATTTGGTAACTTATTAATTATTATTTGAGTTAGTGAAGTCATCAACAAAATTTAACAAAACTTTAAAGGGCATTTTTGTATTATTTTGATACATAAAAACACAGTATCAGAGCGTGCGCTCGCCTTCTTAGCCTCATACAAAAATGTTCGTTGAAACTGGTTGAACCTATAACGCCTTAAAGAAACGAACGGCCTCTTTTGATATTAAACGATCAAGTGCGGGACTAGGTAGATGAATGTTCCTGCTATTCCTGGCAACCATCCGAATCCGACTACAACAAGCCAAGTGACGTCAATTTCTGAAAAATTCAACCCGTGTCCGCTATTAACCCCCAACCAGCCCTACAGTTGACAACCCTCATTAACCCTACAAAGGCCCGGTCCTCCCGTAACCACGCTTTTACAACTGTTTTACCGCTCCGTTTTATTTACTTTTTTATTCCCTTATTCAATTTACCCGAGAAACCTTTATTTCGAGGTATTAAGGTCGTTAGTTGCGTAATTTTTGTTTAGTACTAATTAACGCGTAGTAAAGGCTGTCTGAGAGAATGCTTTTAATTACGTGATTTTCAACGTTATTGCCGGGTGGTAGGGCAGGTTTTACCGCTGCGGTAAAACTATATTTGTTTGCTGTTATATTGGTATCGCTGTGTTTGTGAGAGCCTGAGTAACACGATACCTGAGTTAAGGAATACTCGTACCTTTATGATTAAAGGGTCTTCAAATGAACGTCGCTAAAACAAACATCATGGCAAACACTAGTCGCACGCGTGCTATACATACATTTATGTATGTAATAAAAAGCAAAAAAAAGCAAAAAGCGTGGAGAAGTAATGGCGGCCATTAGCTCACCACTTGTCACGCTTATTCCCCACGATGGTGCAACCAACCAACAGTGAAAAGAGGCCCTTTTGAGGCAAAAGGGTGGGGAGTAGATACAAACATAGACACATGCCTTTTTCCCCGAAAGGGTAGGCAGAGCCTCAAAAGGGCCTCTCTTCACCGTGGGTTGCACCACCATAAAAAACCTCGTTTTTGAAGTCGGTTACAAAGGACGGGCTATAATTGTGTGCTGATTATTTTTGATGAGTAACTATAATTGTTAGGTGTGTCAGACAGAATGGGAATCCTTGGTCTGCCTACCCCGCCTGATTTGTGCGGGAAACAAGTGCATTTACATAGAGGTACTTTTCTTTCAATACACATGCATACGATTCATCCTTGGAGATCTTGTAACAGTATCAAATTCACTAACAAATAAAATCATAAATAATTTTTTTTTAATGTGGTAGTATACTAGTTCTTAAAATTAAGTAGGATGTCTCACATTTCCCATGTCTGGGATACAAATATTACTTCATGCATTAGCTGCTAAATTTCAAAATGCATATAATAAAATAAAAAAAATATACCTAACAAATGTCAACAATTTCAAGATCAAACAGATAAGATACCTAATAAATTACAAATAGGGGGTTGAAATCTGCCATTTTTGAAAGAAACGTCTTCATTTTTATTTTATTACATTTAATGTGTTTTTTCGAGTTATTTCGTGTAATTTTAGTGGCATTTTAACCGGTGTAACTTGGATAAATTGCACATGTGAGATGTAGTGAAATTTAAGTGTATTGCGAGTCTTTTCGAAATGGTGGATTTTTTCCTGTAAAAACTCAGTTTTTCGGCCACCATTTAAACTGGGTTAGGACTAGACGGAGACTCTTGACGACTTGACTATAAAACTATAATAATTATATCACTTGACATTGGCTTAATTGTTACAAATAATGCACAGAAGCCATTACCTAAGCTAAGAAGAAGTAAATTACAAATAACTTACACATGTAATGCTCGATAAAATTCATTCGCATGTTCTCGGGGCGCGTTTTAATAGCCGTGGAGAAAGTCAGTAATTAAAGTCTTTTTGAGACTTTCGAATAAAGCCACGGTATTAGAACTGGGCTGATGCTGTAGTATATGTAACATGATGTGAAGCTTTAATTGATTATATTATGTGCATATAACAACAAACTGGCAGATATTTTTATTGGAAAGTCACTGAAATATTTTCCTATGGAAGAAGCAAATAAATAAATCTCGTCATGGGCAGATAAGTGTTTTTTTTTAAATTTATTTTTTGTACTACTTAATGATGAAACAAGCAGATGGCCCACCTGATGTAAAGCAGTAACCTCTGCCTATGAACAGTGCATTACCTCATACGTCACGTCCACCTAGGACACGCCCTATGTGACATTGCACTGCGCCGCCACCCTGAGACATAAAGATGAAAAGTCTCATGTGCCTGTAATTTCACCGGCACCCATACCCTTCAAACCGGAACACAGCAATGCGAGCACTACTGCTTTGCGGCAGAAATAGGTATGGTGGTAGTAATTTTGGGGGAGACCTTTGCCCAACAGAGGGACACAATAGGTTAACAAAAAAAAGCCTTTAGTTAATCTTATAATTAATTCATAAATTAATCCAATACGTTGGGGTTAGTGGGGAACCTGTGCCGGCATTTGTGTGATTTTTTTCTTTCGAGAAAATCTTATCTAGTTTGTAATAACGTTACTCTGTAAACTGCAACTGATATTGCCTATTGACTATTGCAAATGATACTTATGATACAACTTGCAACACGCGCTGCCTTCTTAGAACGTGGTTTCGAATCTAGTATCCGTAATATTCCAAATTTCAGAACCTACACACACCTCGTTTGAACTCAACATAACTAGAATTGAGTACTTCTTGTTTCTACCCAATAATTTTCTACATATTTAGTTATTGTATAGTTTCAACCCATTTTACCTACACTTCTGTTCTTGTTTCAACCCAAAAATAAAATAAATTGAAAAAATTTGAGTCACATTGAATATGTAGTGGTATTTAAACTCTCACCATCACCAGCCTATTAGAAGTGGAATAGACCCAATATTACAGTTCAAACTACTTTTCCTGAAACGTTTTTGTCATGAACCACATAAAATTAGAATGTAGAACGAGATGACAAAGTATTGCAGCAGCTCTCTCGCTGTGTGTTTGAGTTTTGAGCTGGAATCATGCAAATGGGGAACCAAACAACAAAGCCATGATGGTGGAACATCCCCGTGGAAATTAAGGAAACGACAAATAATGAGAACGACGCGACGCGGCGACGAGCTGTTGGTAGCTAGCTGCTGGAAAAAACTTCTAACTAGCGACATTATATTTACTCCGAGACACTTTACAGTACTTAGCATATTAATTTGGCGCATGAAGTACAAATGCAAAGTTTTTGATTGTCAATGAATGGTTTTTGTTCGTAATGCTTTTGCATTACACGACTGATTTAGTTTTGTTGTAAAAAGATAAATAAATCGCTATACTTTGCCTCGACTTGGCTCGTAAATCTCACGATAACCCGATCATTTGTCACGTGTCACGGCGCCGTCGCGCGTGACCGCTAATAGATGCCGAAACTAGAAGAAACAAATATTCACATTTGTCACGTGTCACGGCGCCGTCGCGCGTGACCGCTAATAGATGCCGAAACTAGAAGAAACAAATATTCACATTTGTCACGTGTCACGGCGCCGTCGCGCGTGACCGCTAATAGATGCCGAAACTAGAATAAACAAATATTCACATTTGTCACGTGTCACGGCGCCGTCGCGCGTGACCGCTAATAGATGCCGAAACTAGAAGAAACAAATATTCACATTTGTCACGTGTCACGGCGCCGTCGCGCGTGACCGCTAATAGATGCCGAAACTAGAAGAAACAAATATTCACATTTGTCACGTGTCACGGCGCCGTCGCGCGTGACCGCTAATAGATGCCGAAACTAGAAGAAACAAATATTCACATTAGTCACGTGTCACGGCGCCGTCGCGCGTGACCGCTAATAGATGCCGAAACTAAAAGAAACAAATATTCACATTAGTCACGTGTCACGGCGCCGTCGCGCGTGACCGCTAATAGATGCCGAAACTAGAAGAAACAAATATTCACATGAGTCACGTGTCACGGCGCCGTCGCGCGTGACCGCTAATAGATGCCGAAACTAGAAGAAACAAATATTTACATTAGTCACGTGTCACGGCGCCGTCGCGCATGACCGCTAATAGATGCCGAAACTAGAAGAAACAAATATTCACATTAGTCACGTGTCACGGCGCCGTCGCGCGTGACCGCTAATAGATGCCGAAACTAGAAGAAACAAATATTCACATTAGTCACGTGTCACGGCGCCGTCGCGCGTGACCGCTAATAGATGCCGAAACTAGAAGAAACAAATATTCACATTTGTCACGTGTCACGGCGCCGTCGCGCGTGACCGCTAATAGATGCCGAAACTAGAAGAAACAAATATTCACATTTGTCACGTGTCACGGCGCCGTCGCGCGTGACCGCTAATAGATGCCGAAACTAGAAGAAACAAATATTCACATTTGTCACGTGTCACGGCGCCGTCGCGCGTGACCGCTAATAGATGCCGAAACTAGAAGAAACAAATATTCACATTAGTCACGTGTCACGGCGCCGTCGCGCGTGACCGCTAATAGATGCCGAAACTAAAAGAAACAAATATTCACATTAGTCACGTGTCACGGCGCCGTCGCGCGTGACCGCTAATAGATGCCGAAACTAGAAGAAACAAATATTCACATTTGTCACGTGTCACGGCGCCGTCGCGCGTGACCGCTAATAGATGCCGAAACTAGAAGAAACAAATATTCACATTAGTCACGTGTCACGGCGCCGTCGCGCGTGACCGCTAATAGATGCCGAAACTAGAAGAAACAAATATTCACATTTGTCACGTGTCACGGCGCCGTCGCGCGTGACCGCTAATAGATGCCGAAACTAGAAGAAACAAATATTCACATTAGCCGGCTGTGGACTCTACAGCGCGCTGAGACGATATGGAGCCTCTTTGCGATGTCCACTCAATTCTTTCACAACACTGGGTATTTGCTTGTTTCTCGGGTTGTTTATTATATATTTGAATATTTATAAAATATTTTATATTTGAATTAATGAGGTCCAATAATAATGCATTACCTCACGTCCATCTAGGACCCGCCCTACGTGGTATTGTCCTACGCCCGCCACCCTGAGACAAAGGTGCACAGTCTCATGAGTGTCTGTAATTTCATTGGACCCCAAGCGATCAAACAAACAAACAAAGTTTACCTCTATATAATATTAGTGAAGATATCAAGTATTAACTTACGAGGTTTTCTTTTTGTATGTGATATAATATGGGAAGTCGTAAACTTTATTAGAAAGTTGTATGGTTTGAAAGCTATAGTTATTGTATGTACCGTGTGGTACTTGCCTACATCTCAGTAGAATACAGGTCTTGTCTGTTGTGAAGAAGATAGGAACACCAAATTGAACCTAGGTACGTAAACACGGTGAAATGTAAATCAGTTTTTCTAGAACCAACATCGTTTAGAACATCATGGTCCACTACTATAATGTAGCATCAAAATTTTTATTATTGTATTTATTATAAATCATTCTAAAATCAATAATTCAATAAAAGTAAATTAATCTGCAAAACTATCATTGCAAAATTCAAATCAGTTTCGTACTACCTTTTGTTTATTGCGTTTATTTTAGGATTCCGTATTTTTAACACGCTTTTTTTTTATTATTAGCTTGGGTTGTATCTATCTATGTATGTATGTATGTATATAACGGAATCTTTGAGCATAATTTTCACCAATTTCCACAAGTCTGATTAATTTGAAACTTTGCATACGTATCAAGGACCGATGACAATGCAATAATTTGATAACAGTTTCCCGTTATCCTTATTAGGACCGCCATGATTAATAAATTCTTTGATAGATCCTCTGTGGTAAATGATGAGATTGCGAAATGATTTGTGAGAAATTTCAATACCACATGTCAACAAACAACTAATTGATAAATCGAACTAAAAAATGAAAAATAAATAATAAGTAGTTTAAAAAAACAAAAAAAAACACGCTTTTAGCTAACCGAACTAAAAAATAGAAAATAATTTTCAATTTCAAAGTGTTTATATTTACAGTAGTAGAAGATCGAACAATCAATCATGTTTTTTTAATTTTTTGTTTAAAAGCGTGGGGTGCTTGATAAAGTTAATGTAACAATCATTCTGTCGGCAACTATCTATGAGAGGAGAGTTATGAAAAGTAGTAAAACGCACCCCACGCTTTTTAAAAAATAAAAAATAAAAAACTGGTCTTCTACTACTGTAATAAAAACTCTTTGAAATTGAAAATTCTTTTCTATTTTTTAGTTCAGTTAGCTATAAAAACGTATTTATTTTAGTTTTTTTTTTAACTATTATTTATTTCTTAACTATAATTTTAAAAATTGAACTTGTAATAAATAAATAAATAAACAAATAATAATACTGGACAGTTCACACAACATTATCTAGCCCCAAGCTAAGCAGAGCTTGTGCTATGGGTACTAGATAACTGATATACTTAATACAATATATTACATAGATAGATATTTTTAATGATTCAGCCTTATTAGTCTGACTTACAAGAACCTCTTCGGTTGTTTCAGAAATTAAAACACAAGTACTATTTTAGAATTGAGATTTATTTGAATTTGAATATTGAAGGAACCGTAGGAAAACAAAAGGTCAGGTTGGGCAGTCAGATTTGTAAGCCCGAGGGGATAGTATCACGCGGGAGCGCTGCCGGCCGATATTGAAAAAGTGATTAAACCAGAAGATAGTGTAACGAGTTATTGCGCCTTGAGCAGCTCTCTATCAGGACGAGAGAGCTGTTTCAAATGGAAATCGCAAACTTAACTGCTTTGCGTCGCTGACGAAGTCATGGGAATGGTGACATGATGGACCTCAGAAGATAGAATCGCGTACCTAGATCAGATTGGGCATCCTAGGCTGTAATATGGCTTCCGTTTTAAAGGCCTGCAGTAGCCCACGACTTTGTTTTTGCTAGTGGCGGAGGAGAGGATGTAATTCAGCAAGCGCATCACGTCATCGCGACACTCTTAATTATCTGCCTCTAGTGAAAGTGATATCGTTCCCGGTGGTTCTTGGTACATGTCATAGGCTCTCCGTCCAGGCCTGACATTCCTGGCCATGGCCTATGGCCATGTCCCCCCTAGTTTCTCTAGAATAGGTATCTCAGCATTGCACTTCGCTGAGAGACAAACACAATTACCTTTCACATAAATGTGAGCTCGCGTGCTCTAGATTTGCCACTTACACACCCAGAATAGATAGGTATATAAGGTACACTTTAGGCCTTCATCAGTTTTAGTGTTTTTCTTCGACCAGGATACTGCTTGGCACATCTAATAACCCTAGGGAATAAGCTAGTACTCTGACATTCACACAAATCAAGCACAAATAACTAAAAAACAAGCAAATGTAAGCTTGGCAAATAAAAACACTTCTAGCTAGGAAAATTAGCTAGGCTACATTTCCGGGCGCGAAACTGCTTTAAATAAAACCAAAAGAATTAAATTTGAGTTTCCAAGTTAGAGCCGAGAGGCTGGTTCAAATTCGGCTATCGTAGGTTCAAACCCGTACCAGCCATGCTGAGCAGAGCTGTGGAACTCTTCTGTTAAGACTACAGAACTTCCTATAAACTTGGGACCTTGAACCTATAGGACGAAAGTCCTAGAGCTTTATGAGAACAGTTTCTTGACTTTATATGGGAGATTCCCTGCCTTAAATAACAAATAATATATCTTCATAACCTAAATATACTAAGAACTGAAATCTATTATGTTGTACTATAAACTCGGGAGGAATTCCTGTGAAATCTGGCTCTACGGGCGTCAATTGAGTCTTCAAACCATAGCCGAAAGGCTTTTCTAATTCGGCTATCGTAGGTTCAAACCCATATCGGTCATGCGAAGCAGTGCTATGGAACCCTTCTGTTGAAAGAGCAGAATTTCCTGTAAACTTGGGACCTTGAATCTATAGGACGGAAGTCCTTAGAGCCTTATGAGAATAGCTTCTTGACTTTATTTGGGAGTTTCCCCACCTTAATTATTCTTTGAGGATTCAGTGAGGCTCTTACGAGCAGAGATTTGCAGGAAAACCCTTCTGATCTTCGAATTAACCTTAAATTTCTTTAAAACTTTATTCTTTACTATTTCTCTTCAGTGAGATCAAAGTTCACGTATTTTATAGTATTAGGACATTTTGAGGGTCTTCTGAGATCCTTGGGGAGAACTTAGATAAGCTTTCCTCTTATCTCTCTTTGAAGGAAGAGATTTTACGTACAGACTTACTGAAGAACTTATTATTAATGTAAATCCCCTTATAATGCAGAGGAGACCTGTCCAAATATATGTGCTGAGGGTCACTGAGATGCGCGTAGGAGGTGCGCCCTCTTTACTGCTAAAACCAAATTATTATATTCCATTTCGAAGATTTTCCATGAAGAACTGAGTTACTGCTAAGATTTCACAACGTAGAGTCCTTCCCATAAAGATGATCACGCCGGCCAATGCGATTAGTTCATATCACATAATCTCCCAAGGGAAATTCGGTAGTTTAAGGGGAGGGGGGAGGGGGGGGGGGGGTTGTTACAAACTAAAGGTGTTTAATTCCACATTACAACTATTTCTAAATAGCTGATAGTTTTCAAATGACTTCAATGAAATATGCCTATAACAATTTTGATGTGTGTATTTACCAGATAATAAAGTCTTTTCTTTCCAGATTTCCTCTAAAGAAAACTAGTGCTTGGAGAGAGGACGCATAATGTTAATAAATCTTGCCATCCCGATGTTGGCTTCTATTTATGATCATACATAAAAAAACATTATAGATTTACTAGAATCATTACCAAGATAAACATGGGAGTTACAAAGCTAGCTGCACATTCATGGAGGAGCGGAAACCGTGGCGGAGAAGCGGATACAGTAGAGAGCGCGTGATTTATTCGTTCCGCCCGCACCCCGCGCCCCGCGCCCCGCGCCCCGCGCCCCGCGCCCCGGTCCCACGGGACAAATAGGAGGTACGCTAACGTTCAAAAGTTTCACTCTGACGACGCCACAGGCAATACTTAATAGATAGCGCCTGTCTACGCAGTGCACGACAGCGCCATTTGTTAAAATTAGATGATGGGAGACTCAATGTGTGGTGTAGTTAAGTATTAGTATATTGCGTGTCCCTTCGGATTGGTTGATTTGTTCCACCAAAAACTTAGTTTTAGTGCCACCATTTTAACTAAGTTAAGGCTTGATGGAGACTCTTGACTACTTGACTATACCCTGGTTCAGAATTCGAGATATTTTTTGTAAACAAACAAATGTCACTCTTAAATAGACTGTTTGATTACCCCTTTTTTTGCCTTTGTTTGCAAAAAATATCTCGAATTTTGAACCAGGATATAATTTTATTACAAATATATTACTTTACATTGTCAATTTTTTTTGCCCAAAGAAGAAATGAGACGATGACCGCTCGCTAACCTGAAATTCTCGAAATAAGCCCTTAGTGCTTAGATCCATTTTTCATTGGATCTTAAGACTGCGTGTTACAGCTAATTTTACAATGAAAGCCAATTAGGAGTGACACAAGCATTGAACTTTCTGCCCCGGTTTCACTATCCGGCTTGTCCACCGCCCTGTCTACAATTCGCATATTATAATATTCGCACACAGAATAATAGCGCTTTTGTTGGGGCCTGTGACATTTTGGATGCATGTTTTTTTTGTCTGCCTTGTCACACAATAAATAATAGTACAAGCCTTGTTAGGTAATGGGCTCCAAATCTAAACTTTTATCAATGGATTCTTATGGAACCATATGAACCATGTGTACCATAGGTACCTACTATTTTTATCAAATTGTAAGCCTATAAATAAACCTTTTGGTAACTCTTCTAGTACAACAAGTGGTTTTTCAATAACCTGAAAACCTCATTACTTTCAAGCTCACTTTCCGAAATGACCGTATCAATCAATCGAGTTCACACGTAAAAATATTGGTAAGATGACGAAGCATTATGTAGATATTATAATCAATGGACTTGTACTCGTTCGGTGATCGATTGAGTGGATCATCCATCTCCGTCAGGTCCGCACTCGTCTCTACTCGTCCGCACCGTGCCCGCTCGCTGTCTCGCTCGCTGTCTCGCCACCGCGCCGCCGCCGCCACTATCCGTCATAGTTATGGATGCTCTTTTTATGGATGTCATCGTTGTCGTAAAATGTATTAGAATCGGATGCAAATCAATATTAAGTAATATACGTCGTAACTGTTCCTTATAGGGATACACAGAAAAGTGTTTTATGGGTTCAAGTTACAAGCATTCAAGATTGGAATGCAAATTTTTATTGTCGCTTTGATTGTTATATCTCTAAGCTTTAGAAAGGATTTCTTTATAACACTTTATTGGTACCATGTATTTAGCTAATTACCTATAATATTCATTTAAGGCGGATGCTCACGCATGTGCAGCGAAATTCAATTTTTTTGGTGTTTTTTGCCCATTACAGCTCATCAACACTTGTTCTGATATCGAAAGTTAAGTTCGAGACTAAGAGACTTAACACACATTTTTTCATTGATGGTATCTCATATATTACATCAGTTTAGCTATGATAGGTACCCATAAACACATTTTTACAGTGTTTTTTTTTATTTAGGGGTATCGTAGCTAAACTGATGATATTTATGAGATACTATCAATTAAAACATATGTGTTTAGTTTCCTAGTTCTCGCGAACTCAACTTTCGCTATCTGAAGAAGTGTTGGTGAGCTGTAATGGGCAAAAAACACTAAAAAAATTGAATATCGCGCCGCAAGCGTGAGCATTCGAGCAAATTAAAATGTACCAATTTGACATGCCAATGTTATTAAATATAACGAGATGGTTAATAAATAAATATCTAAATATCCAAATATCTAAATTTAAAAGCCTGGATTAAATGTTTATTTCTACAAAATTACTCAATTTCCCCAAACTTCATGAAGCAGGATCGGTCCGAGTAACACACTTGACGACACTTTCCAAATCAAAGAGCCAGAGCAGCTCCGGAGAGCTCGCCTCGACTGAGGCCTCGGGGGACGGCGCTCAGATGAGATGGATACATCTTGAGCCGGCAACCAATATGTGCTCTCAGCCGTGGTCCAATACAAAGGCGGGATATTTACTCTAGCTAGACAAACATATTGTACCACTGATAAGGAATTGGAATCGTCACAATATCGTCACGTATGACACAAGCATACGTAACAAGCAAGCGTTGCTTGTCTTTTACTTTTGGCTGCTTTTTCTTTGATTACCTAAATATATTTTTTACCAACCTCTCATGGACATGTCTCGCAGGAGACACATGCAAATAACTAATACCTATTACCAAAAGATCGTAATAATATTGTGTTCCTTCAATTACAGGATGCCAATACCACAGCAAGATCCTACACTGATGAAGTACCTACGAATATTGCAGCAGTGGAGTTACACCATAAACATCTGCCTACTTTTATGAGCCAGACAGTGACCTCAAAGAAAATGTACTTCGGGTCAGAGCTCAAAAAGTGTTCAAATCAAAAAGAAACAAAACGAGTAAAAAAAAAAAACAATTCTGGCATGTTTTATCCAACCAATTATTTAAAAAAAACGGGAAGTTTTCACGTAACGTTAAATCGATGTAAGCAACGACATAGTTTCGACCCGTTTTGAGAGTCTTTTTCAAGGTGAGTGAACGCGACGCACTCACCCCGCGTCTCGCTTAGCACTTTTATCCATCCATTGCTAATTGATTATTGAACACATTTGAAGAATTATCGTGTGAATTGGCGGTGTATCGAACTCATTTATCAGCGTTCGAATTTTCAAAGGTGCCATATTTCGGCATTGATATTGTATGGACTGCTAAGTCCATCGTAGAGTTATTCAAAAGTCATTGTAGCTGTTCAGGATGCTGATGAAGTGGACTGTAGATAGGATGGGGTGTTCAGGATGGATACTCAGCGACGATGCTGCTAGGAAGTAGGTATGGGTAGGAATGAGTAGGTACGATGGCGCCGTGCTGTTGCTGGTCGTGCTGCGGTCGCTGGTGGTGCTACGGGCTGGGACGTGGTGGGGCGCGGCTTGCTGGCCTTGCTGCTCGGGGGCACGCGGTGCTGGCTGCTCCGACGTCTCGACGTGCTGCGGCGCGGGGTGCTGAGCGGGGCGCGGTGCGGAGCGCGGGGAGCGTTGCGGGGCGCGGGGAGGGGTGTCGGGAGGGGGCTTGCCTACCACTGGGAATTACTGGGAAGAGGAAAACACCATTTCTTGCAGACTTCTTCTGTTTATTCTTTCTTGACTTATACGAAGGAACTTGCTGACTGACTGAATGCGCAGATTCGCCAAATATATATACTAAAATTGCTAGGATTAAAAACCGCTTGTCATTGGTCAACCAATGGCAAGGCCGGACTTTTAACCAATCACAGGGCCTCAATTTCTCTATACATTTTCTTAACTATGTGGCAGCGTTACCGTTGGGAAAGCGGCTCTTATCTGTTATACTACCTATAGTTCTATTTATTTTTGCTGCTTATTTTTAAGACGCTCCTATCTAGGCTTGTTGTGTTTAGGTAAAATAATGCACGCCCTAACTACCTACTACAATACTTCTTGTTATTCTAACTTATGCTAATGCTTATATCTTTATTTGCCTCATTAAATAACACTATCAGCTGCGTGGTTGGTCTGCGGGGTTCGCCGTCGTGCACATTCTCCCGCCGTCGCCGCCGTCGCGCGACTCCACCGGAAGCACGACGATCTTCTTGGTAGGCCGTCGTAGCACGTTCCCGCTGCTCGTAGTGATGTCGACGACTCGTACCGTGCCGTCTGCTCCGGGATGTAGGGCGCTGACTTTTCCCCGGGGCCATGTGTTCCGGGGTAAGTTGTTGTCGCAGATGAGTACGAGGTCCCCGATCCTCGGAGGCTCGCCGGTCGTGTAGGGCTCCCGCCACTGCTGGAGTAGAGGTAGGTACTCGTGCAGCCAGCGGCGCCAGAACTCGTCGGCCAGGTACTGCGCGCGCCGCCAGTGTTGGCGCGCATGCTCGTCGTCTTCGGCGAATGCCCCCGGGGCGGGGACATGGCTGTTGGCCCCCAACAGCAGATGGTTCGGTGTGAGCGCCTCTGGCGCCTCTGGCGTCACAGCCACGTGAGTGAGCGGTCGTGAGTTGACTGTGGACTCGACCTCGGCTAGTAGGGTGGCCAAGGTCTCTTCACTGGGACTCTTCTCACGGAGGCTGGTGTGGAGGGCCTCCTTCACGGAGCGCACCATGCGTTCCCAGGCGCCGCCCATGAAGGGGGCTGCCGCAGGTATGTAGATCCAGCGGACTAGGTGGTTGGCGGCCTCGCCGCTGACGGCCTCCATGACGGCCGCGCGGAGCTCGCGGTCCGCGGCCTTGAAGCAGGTAGCGTTGTCGCAGTGTATCTCGCGCGGACATCCGCGCCGCGCGATGAAGCGTCGCAGTGCGGAGATGGCAGTGTCCGCACTGAGTGAGCCGACGACCTCGAGGTGAATGGCCCTGGAAGTAAGACAAGTGAAAAGTGCCACATATCTTTTTTCATGATGACGACCGACGGTTACTTGTAGTGGGCCAAAATAGTCGAGTCCGGTGTATGAAAACGCTCGTGTGTGGTGAGCTAGGCGAGCCGCAGGTAGGTCTCCTGTGGCAGGGCTTGGCTTTTCTTAGTCGGCAGTACAGGCAGCTCTTGATGGCGCTTTTCACTGCGGGTCTTATTTTGACAATCCACGCTCGTTGTCTAAGTTCGTTGACGACCGCCTCCGTGCCTCCATGGTGTAGTCGCTCGTGCACGTGTTGAATGTATAGCTTCGTGTGAAGCTGTCGAGTGCTCGCTGGCTCGTAGTCGTAGCACCTAGGTATCTTCAGGCTCTCTAGGTTGCTCAGAGACTCCGCCAACTGTTGCCATCTTGACTGAAGTTTGTCCGGGAGCAGTTCGTCCCAGCCGGTCCCGTAGCGCCATGTGTCTTGCATCAGTCTCTTGGCCGGCGTGGTGACAGGTGAGATGAGCCCGAGCGGGTCGAAGAGTGACATGATGACGCTCAGGGCTTCCCTCTTGGTCGGTGTCTTGCCTTCTTTGAGAAGAGTTGGTGATGTCTTCCGAGTGTTCACTTCGAAACCGATGTAGTCTTCTTGCACGTTCCATAGGAGGCCTAGCGCCTTCTCGACGCTGCTCCCGCCGATGGAGACTGTGGGGTCTTCAGAGCGCGCGGTGAGTGTGTGGATCGTCCTCTCGTCGTTCGAGGTCCACCCCCTCAGCTCGAAGCAGGCCTGCCGCTGCACGAAGTCTACTTCTCTGTTCACTCTCTCTGCTTCTTCGACCGTGGGAAAACTGCAAAGATAATCGTCCATATAGTGATTTTTTATAATAGCAGCGGCGGCTGCTGGGTACTCTTCTGCGAAGTCCTGCGCGTTTCTATTCTTGATATAGAGAGTTGTGCACGGTGATGATGACGCTCCGAAGATAACCGAAGTCATTCTGTACTCGACCGGTGCATTTCCCCCCGCGCAGGTGCCTTCCCCCCTCCGCGTGTTACCCCTCCAGAGAAATCTCAGTGCGTCTCTGTCTTCCGGGCGGATCCTCACTTGCATGAACATTTCTTTGACATCAGCTGATACGGCGTACGGATGCTGTCTGAACCGCATGACCACTCCTGGTAGTGACTGAAGTAGATCCGGGCCTGCTAGCAACATGTCGTTCAAACTCTTGCCGTTTGTCTTCGCGGCGGCGTCATGAACTAGCCTTATCTTCGGCTTAGCTGGGTTGATAACAGCGAAATGTGGTAGGTACCACGTCTTCCCGTCGATAGGTGGCGCCACTGCTCGTTCGGCGTAGTTTGAGGCGAGCAGGTGTTCGATCCGTTCTGTGTACTTCGTTTTCAAGTCAGCGTCGCGGTCGAGCTTCCGTTCCAAGTTCTCAAGCCGCTTGAGCGCTCCGTTGTAGTTGTTGTTCAATAACGCCGTATCGTCGCGCCATAGAAGCGCCGTTTCAAATCTCCCGTCCGGTAAGCGTTTGCTCTTTTCTTCCAGTATCCGGAGGGCTCGCTGTTCGGGATCGCTCGCAGGCTTTTTTTCTTCAATACCCAGTGATTCCAACTTGAAGAAGTTCTTCATCATTTCTTCCAAGTCATCGGATCGGTTCGTTGAGTTTATATAGCCGCAAAAGTCTCCTTCTGAGTCCTTTTTCCCATAGCGACAGCCGTGGAGCACCCATCCTAATAGCGTGAGTGAGGCGACCGGTTGATCGCTCCGTCCCTCTCGCACTTCTCGCGATATTATGAAGTCCCAGTTATTTTGTCCAATGATCACTTTCGGATAGGCTCGATCGTAGATGAGGCATTCTTCTATGGCGTAGAGATGCGCACAGTCTTCTATCTCTTTTCTCGAGACCGCCTGTGAAGTGAAGTTCAATGTCTTGACAGTCTGCGTGTCTCTGAGGATATGTACGTCTTTTTCGTTGCGGCCTCTCACGCGCAGATTTACTAACTTGCTGTCCCTGTGTTTGACTTCACCGCCGTTCGCATCTCTTATCCACAGCGTGTCCTTTGGCCCGTCCACGCCTAACAATTCCGCGATGGCCTCTTCTACGAAGGTGCACGTGCTTCCGTCATCGAGCAGGGCGTAGGTGCTTATCGTCGCTTTAGGCCCCATCAGTTCTATTGGCACTATCTTGAGGTAGGCGTGGCGGGGTCCGCTGCGGTGCGACTCTTCCGGCTCCGTGGCGCATGCGGCGACTTCGGTCTCGCGTTTCGCAGGTTCCGGCTGTGTCACGGGCGGGTCACTGTGTAGCAGTCTGTGGTGACTTTTCTCGCAGCCGTCTTTAGCGCATGGCTTCGCTTGACATTTGTTTCGGCGATGCGTTTCTCGTAGGCACAGGAAGCAGATGCGATTCTTTCTTGCTATCTCCCATCTAGTAGATACGTCCGCCTTGGCAAATTCGTAGCAATCGACGAGTTTGTGTGTCTTCTTGCAGTGTGGACATCCTTCTGGTTTTGATGCGACTGCAGCGTAGGACTTCTCCACTCCTCGCTTCTTGAATCGTTGCCCTTCTTCGGCGATTATTTCGGGCAGGGCATACGCTCCGCACTTGTCCGCTTCTTCGTTCAGGAATGCGGCGATTTTCTTCATTTCCGGTGCGTCTTCTTTCTTCATAGATGCGTAGTCGTACCACTTGCTGCGCAGTATGGGTGTGAGTTTCTCCAGTATACTCCTGACCATCTCTGGGCTGTGTAGGTACGCTTCTCTTCCTAGGGTTTCCACTGTAGCTACGGCGTTGGCCACTCGTCCCGCAAAAATGCACAGATCGCGTGCACTGTCGGTCACTTTGGTTAGGTGCCGTAGCTTCTCCATCTCGGCCAGCACCAGCGCCTCCGGCCGCCCGAACCACCCGAACCGCCTCTCAAGAGCCTCTATCACGGCTCCGGGTTCGGGTTGGCTGACCAGGAGACTGCTGACGGCTTCGTATGCAGTACCCTTCAGGCTCTTTCTGAGTCTTGCGATGTTCTCTGGCTTCGAAAACGACGATTCACTGTCTCTGAATGCTGCTCTGTACGCCAACCATCCACTGACCTGTCCATTGAAGATTGGTAGATCCAGTAGGTACTTCGGTGATTCCCTCCTTGTCGCGATCTGCGATAGCGCCATCGTTAACGCCGACAGGTCAACGATGGGTCCTTGCGCGGTGGGCTGCTCCGTCGCCCGCCCGGGTCGGTTCTCGATGCGGACCTGCCGTGCTTCATGGACTTCCTTGGGAAACGCTTCCTCGAGGGTCTCCTTGCTAGTACCAGGTTGTGGTGGTTCTTCTGGGTGTCGATGCAGCCACTTCGTGATTCGTACTGAAGCCAGGTCATCTTGTTCCTTCTGTTCGTCTTCATCCTCTTCGTCGGATGAGTCCTCTTCTATGCTCTTCAGTCTTGCCTCCGCGAGTTCTGAAGCCGCCTTGGCCGCTGCTGCCAGCGCCTCCGCTTCGGCGACACGCAGCGCAGCAAGCTTCTCCCGCGCCGCCAGCACCGTCCTCTTCTTCGCAGCTCCAGATTTCCTTGATGGCGCTCGCGTAGACTTTGCCTTCTCTACCTCCGTCGCGTCGGTAGCCGTGTCCGTTCCCGTCGTAACGGTACCCGATGACGTGGTGGCAGACGGGTCCGAGCTGCTCTCTTCCGTCGAGGTAGCAGCCGCACCTCTTGCTTCATTCTTCACTGTGCTGATGTATCCTGTTCCTGGTTCCTGGTTCAGAGATCCGGCTTGCGGAGGACCAATGTTCAGGATGGTGATGAAGTGGACTGTAGATAGGATGGGGTGTTCAGGGTGGATACTCAGCGACGATGCTGCTAGGAAGTAGGTATGGGTAGGAATGAGTAGGTACGATGGCGCCGTGCTGTTGCTGGTCGTGCTGCGGTCGCTGGTGGTGCTACGGGCTGGGACGTGGTGGGGCGCGGCTTGCTGGCCTTGCTGCTCGGGGGCACGCGGTGCTGGCTGCTCCGACGTCTCGACGTGCTGCGGCGCGGGGTGCTGAGCGGGGCGCGGTGCGGAGCGCGGGGAGCGTTGCGGGGCGCGGGGAGGGGTGTCGGGAGGGGGCTTGCCTACCACTGGGAATTACTGGGAAGAGGAAAACACCATTTCTTGCAGACTTCTTCTGTTTATTCTTTCTTGACTTATACGAAGGAACTTGATGACTGACTGAATGCGCAGATTCGCCAAATATATATACTAAAATTGCTAGGATTAAAAACCGCTTGTCATTGGTCAACCAATGGCAAGGCCGGACTTTTAACCAATCACAGGGCCTCAATTTCTCTATACATTTTCTTAACTATGTGGCAGCGTTACCGTTGGGAAAGCGGCTCTTATCTGTTATACTACCTATAGTTCTATTTATTTTTGCTGCTTATTTTTAAGACGCTCCTATCTAGGCTTGTTGTGTTTAGGTAAAATAATGAACGCCCTAACTACCTACTACAATACTTCTTGTTATTCTAACTTATGCTAATGCTTATATCTTTATTTGCCTCATTAAATAACACTATCAGCTGCGTGGTTGGTCTGCGGGGTTCGCCGTCGTGCACAGTAGCCAAAGGTTCAAAGGTGCCATATTTCGGCATTGATATTGTATGGACTGCTAAGTCCATCGTAGAGTTATTCAAAAGTCATTGTAGCCAAAGGGTAATCTTTGCTCTTAGAACCAGTGATACAAGTTTTTTGTGGTTAGTTCCAATTCGCCCCGTGTTCAATTCGCCCAATGTTCAACTCGCCCCACCGGTCCTGCCTGAGGTTTGTTTGTGCAGTTTATCTAAGAGTAAAAAGTAGAATCGCTTGTAACTTTTTCGCTAGTCTTGATGGTCTGCTGATACATACTAGTTATATATGCGTCTTATTCTATGCCTGTGGGAATCAGCCCATTATGCTATAAGGCATCGAGCAGTCATGGGACATTTCTGCGGAAACCGTACCCATCGGCACTGGTTACCGTCATTATAAGCAAGCTGAAGTCAATAGCCAGAAGTAAGTTTATTTTGAAAAATATGACACAGGCTTCATACAAGTTAAAAAGTTTAATTCCTTACTACAAGCACTTGGAACCGGCTAGCAGACTCAGTGATCAGTGCGTCCTCAGTGAATTCTTTCAAAAATACACTTGACAAACATTTAAAGTGCACTGATAAGGACTAAGATATACACGCTTCAGCTCCGAGAGCTGTCTGTGTATTATAAATAAATAACATAAAATACAATTATTTTAATGAATTTACGGGCCAACGTTGCATGTTTTCAGTTTTTCATGATGAACTTGATTGAGTTTTGGACCACATGGTCAACTGAGCCTACTGGCCCTTCAGCCGTTGGCCGTTCAATTTATTATTTATTAATTAATGAAATTATTAATTATTTATTATTATTACATATTTAATTTAATTTTGTATCATATTACAGATATAAATTGTTTAATGACGTACCTAAGTACATGTATAGTGTCAAAAGGGAAATAAAGATTATCATTATCAGCCCGCGTGCTCAGCAATTGGAAGGACCTCTTCGTTCCATTTCGAAAACTTAGAGGTTATCTCATTTCAAATGCCTACAATGTAACTGCCGAAATCTAGAGGTTGCCAATAAGCATCGACCTCATATTGATTCCACTCCAAAACCCACTCAGGTTAAACCCAAATGGCCCGTTTCCGAGCGTCCCAACAACTTCGCCATTCGGTTAAATGTCCCATCGTGCATCGAGCGATATTGCATGAACACCTAGAGGGTATATGTAGATCTGCTTGGTAATGGAAAACGCCTGTCTTGCCACCGGTCTTGCCACTGAGGGTACGTAAAATTGGTACGATGTTCTTACCCCATGCAAGATAATGGAACTCTCAGAAAAGGTATCTACCTTTTCTGATAGTCCTATTATCTTGTTGTTGTTTTTAACCCCCGACGAAAAACGAAGGAGTGTTATAAGTTTGACGTGTCTGTGTGTGTGTCTGTCTGTCCCATCGTAGCTCCCAAACGGATGAACCGATTTAGTTTTTTGTTTTGTTTGAAAGGTGTATTAGTCGGGTGTGTTCTTAGCTTTGTCAAAATCGGTTTAGCCGTTCAGAGTTGGGTTTTTTAAAAAAATTCTAAAATTCATTACTTGTACTTAGAGAAGTTTGTCTACAGAAAACGTAAGGTGAATTGTAAAAATTAAAAATTGTAGTAAAAATGTATGAAATAATATAGTGAAATAGAATGGTGCTGTGTATAACTGTTACTGTGTAAGAACCTCTTCAACCCTATTTAGCAACTAAATGATTTGATTTGATTTGATTTGAAAAGTTAAATACCTATAGAAAAAAACAAGTAGCTCCACCTACAGGGGAAACGTTACAGAAATCCTGCGTTGGTTTAAACTTTTGGGATATTATAAAAATCGGATTTCCCAAAAATGTTACACTTTAAAAAACATAACGACCATTTTTTTCAGATGTCTTTGAAAGTATATCGATGCAGTATCCGGGTCTTTGTGATTAGAGAAATATGAAGCAGTACCTATAGTAGTAGTACTATCATCTGCAGTCGGCAGATCAGATTTAATTATTAGGTAGAGAACCGGCCCCAGGATGCTTCCTTGCGGAACTCCTGATATGATTCCATGCATTTCAGAGATCTTAGTGCTTTCATTGAGTTTAAAAGAACTAGAAGAAGTCGCGGAAGCGTTTTTTTAACCCAAATCTAGACGTAATTTTACCTTATCCCAATCGTTTATTTGACTAAGCACGATGATGAAGTGTGTGCCGCCCTACGAGTATAATCTGGGGCTATCTATAGGTACGGGTTAGGTATATACCTAGTTGATTTCTAATTTAAATACAAGATGGCAAATATTGGGATTTTGGGAACGAACGTGGGTTGCAGAATTACTAAGGGCGCCGGGCTACTAATAGGTATATAATCTGTGGCCGGGTCCCGAACGAGTCAAATAGGTACTGCCAATTTGTAGTTTACGTATTACCGTAGTGGCAATATCCAGATAATAACTGGTTGCAGACCACCTCGGAGTAGTAATTAACAAACCGCGGAACTTGGAACTTACTCTGAAGAGTAAAGCCTTAATTAAAACAAAATCAAAAGCTTATGTGCGACTTTTTTTTTATTAATAACTTAACAGTGGGCAGGCGACGGTGGTGTGGCCGGTTGTCGGTTCTGCGAATAAAGGTTCTGGAGCGACTACCACAAACCGAATGACACATTGTAGGAAGGCGCCTCTCGACAGACCAGTGACATTTTAAAGGTTGCTGGAAGTCAGTGGATGGAGGTGAAATTTAGTAAAATGGGTTGAAACGATATAAATACTTAAATGGGTTAAACGTTATTGGGTTGAAACAAGCACCACTGGTCTATAGCATGCTATAGTAAATCTAACAAATCCAACGGGCACTCTAAAGAAGGTTTTTTTTATACTACTGGTATGACGGATCAAGCAGATGGCCCACCTGATGTTAAGCAGTACCCTCTGCCTATGAACAGTGCATTACCTCATAGGTCACGTCCACCTAGGACGCACCCTATGTGGCATTGCACTGCGCCCGCCACCCTGAGATATAAAGCCGACTGAGAAGCTGAGACTGATGCGCCGGGTGCGCGATTGCTCCAACAGCTACCTACACCTGATTGCACAGAGGCTGGACACTGACTGTCTATTTATGGAACACTGGACAAGAGCGTTTATTGTGCTGAATAAACGCTCAATAGTTTTTTTTTTTTTTTAAATTAATTTAAATTTTTGATTTTGAATTTTGTTTTGAATTATTATTTTACTCGAAATATGAACACGTTAACATATTTTTATTGTAATGTATTGTTGTCTGAAATAAACATATTGAATTGAATTGAAAGATGAAAAGTCTCATGTGCCTGTAATTTCACCGGCACCCATACCATACAAACCGGAACACAGCAGTGCGAGTACTTTGCGGCAGAAATAGGTATGATGGTAGTACTTCCCCGGACGAACTCTTAACAAAAAAGCTCTACTACTAAAAAAAGGTTATAATGTAAGTACATTTACTCCGTTTCAAAAGAAAAACATTTCGGAATAAAGAAGCTTGATAAGCCCTCAGCTTATTCCGTGACTGATTGTGAAGGCGTTCGTTGTGAGTACCTCACCTACCTGCACTCAAAGAACACTGGTTTCATTTGTAACATTAAGAAACCTTTGATGCCCTTTCTTATCCATCTAAGCACCAGTAATCCTGCTGCCTCTCTGAGAAAAAGTGTATACGAATCTAAAGTATGGATATAATTAAGTACGTATAGTTTAATTCAGAAGTATCAACACATCGAGCAAGCAGCAGAGCCTGATGCCTAAACAATGATTTACGCTCTGGTTCCGGCCGCAAACGGCCAGCTTCCTGCCCATAAGCCGATAACATAGTATTACAGCAAGCACGAAGGAACTCTACTAAAACACCATTTTTATGGAGGTAGTAAATATTGACGATAATGGTCTAGAAGATTTGGGAAGTTTTCCATTAAGTATATCGTTTTGTCGATTTAGAGCCTAGAGATTGGCTACTTTTTCGATCAGTTTGTTAGAGTTGTGTGCTATCAAATATAATATAATTTTACCTACAAATAAAACAAATTTAAAGGAGTGTCTATGTATGTATGTATGTATGTATGTAATCATACTTACCTAATTTAGTTCCTAACCATACTATAACATATTGAGAGTAGCGTACTTGACTTGTTGCCAGTACTGTATATATTCTGTGCCAGTACATCTGCGTGTGAGCGGTCCCACCACCATCTCCGTCTCGCTCTCGACGCATGTTTAGATGTCCCGTTTTCATGTTCCCGTTCCATCAGATCATCATCAGTTCAAAATATCTGCTTCAACAACTTCTTCACAATTTACGATATCACGTATCACAATTTTCTTATTTCAACTGTCTGTCATGGAACAGTAAATGTTAATAAAGTGTTTTTTTATCATGTTTTTATTGAGGTTATATAATAACTTTTACAAAACTAGCTTTCATGATTTTAGTGATCGGAACCATGATCAATAAACTGATCACCAAGGCATTAATCATCGAGGAGTTCTGTTGTCCACCTTTTGTCTCCATCATCAGATCAGCTCACTGTCATAATATGAATTGTATTGTCATTGGAACTTCACTTTACCTATGCCAAATTTCAACTCAATTAATTTTAAATATATAAAGCAAGATGTCCCGACAGGTACCTACTCAACGGGTTTCGCTTAAAAATAGGTATTACCTTCTTAACCTTCCTGCCCATTTTTTGTTTTAGTGAAAGTTACACCTAAAACGACAAGAGATGTGAGAAAAATCCTGCCAAAAATAACTAAGTAGGTGTGTATATTTTTATTTCAAGAGCCTAACCTTTCTGACACCCACACACATCTCAAATTTAAGAGCAAAGTCGTATTCTAGTTCATTACCCGTGTGGGTTAAAAGCCCGCTTTTTAAAGAGTCTATTAGCGTTGAAACGTTACGTGTACCTAATTACGTTACGTTTTAGTAACGTTTACGAGCCGCCGGGGAGCTGAGCCGACGACAGCGGACGTTGATGAGCGCGACTGTACTTGGTTCTTTTTGTCGGGAGCGTCGTCGGCAGAGAAAATAAAAAGAAGAGAAAGGAAGCTACCTACCTTATAACATTTTATGTCCTGCAGCGCTTTTACGTGCCAGTACTGCCAGTGCAAAAATGACTGGTTTCAGATGGGTGATGCCTGCAATGGTAGGTGCGTCCGTATTCATCACATGAAATCATCCCACAAGAGTGGGTTATAAGTAGTAAGACATTGTTTATTTGACGCAGTAAGCCTAGTAGGTTAATAAATAAATAAATAAATAATGCTGGACGCAACATTATCTTGCCCCAAGCTAAGCAGAGCTTGTGTTATGGTTACTAGATAACTGATATACTTAATACAATACATTACATAGATAGATATTTTTTATTATACATAGAAAAGGTATAGGTTTAGGTTGGCTTATCTATGTACTAAGCTCCTTTACTATTATTTTCTCCACTGTAACGTCAGTTTGAAAAGCTACGCATGCGGAAAATGTTTGAGTGGACTGTTTAAGGTCAGCCATCACAAAAAAAACGACTTTTAAGTTTTTGATAAAAAGTCTTATTAATTAAGTCTGAATTTCAGTATTATCTCCTAAATGCAAATTAATAAGAAATGCGTGGCTCTAATCATCAGCTCACGAGCATTAGATGGTGACTCCCAGACGCGAACCACCTGCATAAGGTATAACAAATTAACAAAAATACAGTACGTGCCATTATTTTTTGTAAATTTCCGTCTATTTCTCGGAGACTACATCATCAGATCTTGACTTGGCGAATATGAGACCACCTCGGGAGTATGCCTATCCATTTAAACATAAAAATATTTTTTCAAATTGGTTCACAATTTAAGAAGATATCGGTGAACATACAAAAAAAAAATATACACTAACATAGAACCTGAAGTCGGTTAAAAATAGCAACATTTTTTTAAAACAGCAACTACAAAAAAAGCGTCCAAGTGCGAGTCGGACTCGCCCATGTAGGGTTCCGTAGCAGCAAGTAACATAATATAAAAGTTCTTGTAGTTTGTTGTAACTTTGATCGATGTTTTAATAATAGTGTATTAAAAAAAAACTACTTACTAGATCTCGTTTAAACCAATTTTCAGTGGAAGTTTACATGGTAATGTACATCAGATGTTTTTTTTTGTTTTATCATTCACTTATTTTAGAAGTTACGGGGAGGGGGGACACATTTTACCACTTTCGAAGTGTCTCTCGCGCAAACTATTCAGTTTAGAAAAAAAAATATTAGAAATCTCAATATCATTTTTGAAGACCTATCCATACACGTATAGGTTTTTTTTTTTTTTAGTTTCAGTTCTAAGTATGGGGAACCCCAAAAATTTACTGTTTTTTTTCTAGTTTTTTATAAAATTCTTAATGCGGTTCACAGAATACATCTACTTACCAAGTTTCAACAGCCTAGCTCTTATAGTTTCAAAAAAAGTGGCTGTGACATACACGGACAGACAGCCAGATATGACGAATCTATAAGGGTTCCGTAATTTTTGGTTACGGAACCCTAAAAACAAACTTCAACCGCAATTTAATATGGGTTCTTACTATGACCTACACTGATTGAATGTTGCCAAGGCAGGTATTTGTATCGTTGTTATCAGAGGGATCACTCACCTGGAAACTCGATAGTTCAATCAGTCTAATTGGCCAATGAAGGGATTAAGTTTTTGGCAGGTATCGATACACTGTATCTATCCTTGATTTGGACAGCTCAAATAAATTGAACGAGCGAGTTCCCTGAGTTAAATTGGAAGAATCGGCGATTGTATGTGTATATATAAATGTATGTATGTATGTATATATGTTTGTCACATGATAATTATCTTCGTCCGATCTTCATGAAAGGACAATGGGCAAAAATGTATGGACCATGGTACCCGCTCCAATAGTCGTAATCCTACTCCTACTAATATTATAAACGCGAAAGTTTGTAAGTATGGATGGATGGATGGATGGATGTTTGTTACTCTTTCACGTAAAAACTACTGGATGGATTTGGATGAAATTTAGAATGGAGATAACTGGACTCCCGGAATAACACATAGGCACATTTTTATCTCGAAATTCTCACGGAATCGAGACTTACGCGGGTGAAACCGCGGGGCGCTGCTTGTATACTATATGTCATTAAATAGACATTTTGAAGTAGAAAAACGTCTACCATGGCGCCTGTCCCAATTCATGTTTGGAAAGCAGTATTCCTGCTAAGAATCATAAACGAGAATTGACTACATACTACTTATATTAGTAGAAGAACGCTAGAATAGGATAGCGTTAGACGATGAATTTACACACTTAGGATTCGATTAATGAAAGAAGTATGAAAATAAAAGTTCTTTAAACAACAAGTAATTAATTTTGTAAAAATAAAATAAAAACCCAACGCTGAACGGCTGAACCGATTTTGATCAAACAAAGCTAAGAACAATAACGACAAAAACACCTATAAAAAAAAACGGTTCATCCGTTTGGGAGCTACGATGGGACAGACAGATACACACACGCACACCGACACAAACACACACACACTAACAGACACGTCATACTTATAACACCCCTTCGTTTTTCGTCGGGGGTTAAAAACCATGTATTCTAGAATAGTTATGTAGTAGTTTTTTTTTAACAGATGATTATTTTGTTTGACCTCGAGTTGAAGGGAGGGGAGCAAGGCGTGGTCTTAGTAAAAGCGTTTTTGATAAAAAACATGAACGGACATGCAGAAAATATTACATAAGAATCAATTTTCTTACATAGATAGTGGTGCATAATACACTCGTAGATATATGTTTATCTCCAAACGCAATCAGATCTGAGAATGGCAGCCAAAGTACATATGGTTCGTCTTGGTCAGCTATGGTATTCGGAGTACCGTGAGTTGAGCCAATTCACTTCATATTTTGTGTCATCAAATTCACGCGTTGCGCGATACGCGTTACAATCCGAACTTTACCCGAGTGCAGACTTCTTACTGCGCAAATTGTGAATATTCACGTGAGGCTTCACGCGGCCCCGAATACCACGGCAGACCTTTTAAACGACACTACAATTATACCTATATGAGCCATTTTGCCCATTGTCCTTTGGTAGATGGTATTGGTACAATTTGTGTGTAAAATAATGAGCTATATTGGTCAGGGGGTTGTTGAGATATCGGGGTCCAAGAGGGGGTAAAAATATATAAAGTGTGACAGTCAGGTCATGTCGGGTGTCATATGAAAGCTCTTTAATTGGATATTTCAAAACTATTTTCTATTATCTGTTCTGTTTTAGATTATGTAGTTTTTGAGATATTAAGGAAAATCAAAATTGAGAAAAACACAAACCTTTAGGGTACTTCTAGCCATCGACGTAAATAAAATGAATGGACGGGCCTTAGGGAACGATAGTTTTGAAGCTTCTAAACAGACCTAGCTAGTATACTTCGCTTCAGTCAGTCTTTGTCACGGCAACGAGTGACAGCTATGCTGAAAAATACCAAAATTAGATACCTTGGTAATACAATGCCTTCCTGTGCTTTTCTGCAAGTGCAAACAACACAAGAAATACAAATAAAGCTTCAGGCATCGCATTTAATTCGTAAGTAAAGGTTTTGTAATATAATTTTCATCAATTGATAAAAAACTTATAAATCGTCGTGTGGTAGGAAAACTAAATAACTAACACATTTTGCGAAATCGACTTTATTGCATGGTTATGATGGCCCATACATGTCGATGGACACGTCTTGCTCTAGAGGACGAGCGACAAGGAGGACTACGCCCCAGGACATTATCTCAATGTTCCCCACTCAGAATGAAAGTTAACAGACACAAGTTTATACTCGTAGATAGTTTTAATTTTAGTCGACATACCTTTTTCTTTTTGATACTTAGAATTATTGTGTTCCACAATTTTTTTTCATTTTGTTGATTTTATAAGCATAAGTCGTATGATAAGTTTGTTATGTCACTTACTTTGAATTTATAAGTCTGCTAAAATAATGTAGGTGTTTCAGTAGTTTTCTAATATTCAGTCTTGATAAAAAGAAATGATTATAAGTTAGTTTTATTTTAAAATGTATTTTAATATTATATAAATCTATACCCATGGATAGGATTGTCATATTCAAATAAGTAAATAATAGATCATTTCAATTATTCAAAACTTTGGCGAGGGAAAAATACATAGTCGTTTTTTTATTTTTTTCTCTTAATCAAAAGAACTTAAATGTATTATCATTAAATTCGAAAATAGATACAGTACCAATCTATAACATATCAAAACACGGACTGAAAAATTAGTTACGATAAAAAAGTTATTGCCAGTTTTGACGCAATAAAACAGTAAATCGCGTTTTTCTCGCAATGTTGGTTTTGTTGTTGTTATTACTTATTTAGTTTTCCAACTACAGCGACGAAATATTTGACAAGACTTCACGCATGACGGATGGTCCGGTACAGACTGCAAAAAAATCTGATGCCTAAGGGGTATCGTATTGATTTAGAATTGTTATTTGCATTATTTACGTCAAAACATTGCTAAGCACGTCGCTTTAGGTAATTGCATATAATATGTAACGGCATGTTAATTAACCTTATAGCTTTCAAAAAAAAATCTAAGGTAAACAAAAATGGATAGAAGTCATAAGACGAGCAAGAACAGACGACTTTTGGAAGTGGAATACATTTTCCCGTATTTGCTCTGATCATTTTCTACACAATGAATTCTATACGCCAAAAAACGGTTAGTAGTAGTAGAGCTTTTTTGTGAAAGAGTTCGTCCGGGGAAGTACTACCACCATACCTGTTTCTGCCGCAAAGCAGTAGTGCTCGCATTGCTGTGTTCCGGTTTGAAGGGTAAGGGTGCCGATGAAATTACGGCCACATGGGACTTTTCATCTTTATGTTTCAGGGTGGCGGGCGCAGTGGAATGCCACATAGGGCGCGTCCTAGGTGGACGTGACCTGAGGTAATGCACTGTTCATAGGCAGAGGGTACCACTTAACATCAGGTGGGCCATATTCTTGATCTGTCATTCCAAGTAGTATAAAAAAACTCATTGTGCAAAATTCTTAAATACTGGAATTTTTATACATTTATGTTTCCGTACGATTTTTATGATATTTTCTTAGTTTATTGAGTGATGAAAAATATATTTTTCACAAATTGATTGAGCTAAAGACTTGCTTTTCTATTGATTTATATTGTGTATGTTTGAGAGCTGAAAAATAGATACGTAACTACATAAAACAGAAGGGAACCATGTATTTTTGTAAAAGTTTCATTCAATAATTGCATTTTTTTCGGCGATTTTTTGTACTATAAACCTACTGAAATAACTTTAGAAAACACATTGCATCTGTTAAAGTATTAAGTATTAAAAAAATACAGTTTTTAAGAAGTTCAATAATTTAATTTCACCTAGTTTATTTAAAAGACCGCCAGGAGTGGCGCTATATAGAAGAGGCCTTTACTCAGCAGTTGCTGGATAGATAGATAGATAGATAGATAGTTTATTTGTTGACCGTACCCTAAATCCGAATTGTCTTATTTTTCACGGACGTTTTGTATGGGTAAGGCCAGTCCATTTATTTTACTTTGGTCGAAGCTTCTAGCAATCCCACAATGCTGTAATTTGGTATACCAAATTTATTTTAAGTTTTAAGCTTCGACCAAAGTAAAATAAATGGACTGGCCTTACCCATACAAAACGTCCGTGAAAAATAAGACAATTCGGATTTAGGGTACGGTCAACAAATAAACTATCTATCTATCTATCTATCCAGCCACTGCTGAGTAAAGGCCTCTTCTCTATAGCGCCACTCCTGGCGGTCTTGTAAATAAACTAGGTGAAATTAAATTATTGAACTTCTTAAAAACTGTATTTTTTTAATACTTAATACTTTAACAGATGCAATGTGTTTTCTAAAGTTATTTCAGTAGGTTTATAGTACAAAAAAATCGCCGAAAAAAATGCAATTATTGAATGAAACTTTTACAAAAATACATGGTTCCCTTCTGTTTTATGTAGTTACGTATCTATTTTTCAGCTCTCAAACATACATAATATAAATCAATAGAAAAGCAAGTCCACCTAAGGTCTTCAGCTCAATCAATTTGAAAAAAATATATTTTTCATCACTCAATAAACTAAGAAAATATCATAAAAATCGTACGGAAACATAAATGTATAAAAATTCCAGTAGTTAGGAAACAGCAGAGTGCAGTTTTAAGACTTTTGCACAATGAGTTTTTTTATACTACTTGGAATGACAGATCAAGAAGATGGCCCACCTGATGTTACGTGGTACCCTCTGCCTATGAACAGTGCATTACCTCGGGTCACGTCCACCTAGGACGCGCCCTATGTGGCATTCCACTGCGCCCGCCACCCTGAAACATAAAGATGAAAAGTCCCATGTGGCCGTAATTTCATCGGCACCCTTACCCTTCAAACCGGAACACAGCAATGCGAGCACTACTGCTTTGTGGCAGAAACAGGTATGGTGGTAGTACTTCCCCGGACGAACTCTTTCACAAAAAAGCTCTACTACTACTAACCGTTTTTTGGCGTATAAAATTCATTGTGTAGAAAATTATCAGAGCAAATACGGGAAAATCTATTCCACTTCCAAAAGTCGTCTGTTCTTGCTCGTCTTATGACTTCTATCCATTTTTGTTTACCTTAGATTTCTTTTGGAAAGCTATAAGGTTAATTAACATGCCATTACATATTATATGCAATTACCTAAAGCGACGTGCTTAGCAATGTTTTGACGTAAATAATGCAAATTACAATTCTAAATCAATACGATACCCCCTTAGGCATCAGATTTTTTTGCAGTCTGTACCGGACCATCCGTCATGCGTGAAGTTTTGTCAAATATTTCGTCGCTGTAGTTGGAAAACTAAACAACTAATAACAACAACAAAACCAAAATCGCGAGAAAAACGCGATTTACTGTTTTATTGCGTCAAAAATGGCAATAACTTTTTTATCGTAACTAATTTTGCAGTCCGTGTTTTGATATGTTATAGATTGGTACTGTATCTATTTTCGAATTTAATGATAATACATTTTAGTTCTTTTGATTAAGAAAAAAAAAAAAAAAACGACTGTGTATTTTTCCCTCGCCAAAGTTTTGAATAATTGATGCAGTTATTTATTTTTGCATGTCAATTGTTTAGTTTTCCTTCGTCAATGATCTCCACTGAGGTTCAAAAAGCTAATGATAAGTGCCATTATTTAATTTTCCCATAATAATGAAATCATGAAATGATCTATTATTTACTTATTTGAATATGACAAATAAATAATATTAAAATACATTTTAAAATAAAACCAACTTATAATAAATAAATAAATAAATAAATAAATATTTCTGGACAGTTCACACAACATTATCTAGCCCCAAGCTAAGCAGAGCTTGTGTTATGGATACTACATTACTGATATACTTAATACAATGTTATACATAGATAGATATTTTTTATTATACATAGAAAATACCCAGAACACCCTGAACAAATATCTGCGGATCGCACAAGTATTTGTTCCGAGGCGGGAATCGAACCCGCAACCTCCTGCGTCGCAGGCGAACGTTCGCCCGCCGCGCCACAGAGGTCGTCTTCATAATCATTTCTTTTTATCAAGACTGAATATTAGAAAACTACTGAAACACCTACATTATTTTAGCAGACTTATAAATTCAAAGTAAGTGACATAACAAACTTATCATACGACTAATGCTTATAAAATCAACAAAATGAAATCAATTTGTGGAACACAATAATTCTAAGTATCAAAAAGAAAAAGGTATGTCGACTAAAATCAAAACTATCTACGAGTATAAACTTGTGTCTGTTAACTTTCATTCAGAGTTGTTGTTGAATGTTCCCCACATTGAGATAATGTCCTGGGGCGTCCTCCTTGTCGCTCGTCCTCTAGAGCAAGACGTGTCCATCGACATGTATGGGCCATCATAACCATGCAATAAAGTCGATTTCGCAAAATGTGTTACTTATGTAGTTTTCCTACTACACGACGATTTATAAGTTTTTTATCAATTGATGAAAATTATATTACAAGACCTTTACTTACGAATGAAATGCGATGCCTGAAGCTTTATTTGTATTTCTTGTGTTGTTTGCACTTGCAGAAAAGCACAGGAAGGCATTGTATCACCAAGGTATCTAATTTTGGTATTTTTCAGCATAGCTGTCACTCGTTGCCGTGACAAAGACTGACTGAAGCGAAGTGTACTAGCTAGGTCTGTTTAGAAGCTTCAAAACTATCGTTCCCTAAGGCCCGTCCATTCATTTTATTTACGTCGATGGTTTTAAGCATACCAAATTGTATACCCTGAATTTATGACTCAAATGCAGAAAAAGTCTAAAGTTGAAGAATTTAGAAAATTGGACCCTATAAATAAGTACCAATATAACATCCAATGTTGACCTCCCATTTCTAAGACTTTGAACGACGCTGTAGGTCTAATTTTTCGATGCAGAAAGTAGTAAATATAATTACTTAATCACAGTAATTATCTGATAAATGACATCCTTCTAAATCAAAACTGGCCAGTCATACAAAAGAGATCAGATACTTGCAGGTATTAAAAAAGCCTTCATGGAAACCAGTTACGAAACCCTGGTTTCCTTGACAGCCGAAGGGATATAAAGATTAGCCACGAATCCGGCTTTGCTCGGGTAAACATAAATATAATATTGTAGTCTTTGGGTACAGATAAATAAAACTTTACAGCTGGATTTGTATAATGTATATTGTATTAAGTAAATACATTTATTTACAGAAAAAATAATACAAGGTATGTACAAAATACATAATATGAAACAGTTGTGCTACCTGAAGACCGCTGCCCTTGCAGGTAGGTAGGATCTAAACGTAGCTCAACTGATTAAGTATATCAGTTATTTAGTACCCATAACACAAGCTCTGCTTAGCTTGGGGCTAGATAATGTTGTGTGAACTGTCCAGCATTATTTATTTATTTATTTTTATTTATATTATGCACCACTATCTATGTAAGAAAATGAGTTTAAAATAAAATATCGCAGAAAAATATTAAAAACATTTTAAAAAATACTTCATATATCTTTAGTGAATTCAAAATATTGAATACGTAACTAGATAGGTATTTGGTACATTTATATATTTCATAACTTTGACGACCTCTGTGGCGCGGCGGGCGAAGGTTGGCCTGCGACGCAGAAGGTTGCGGGTTCGATTCCCGTCTCGGAACAAATATTTGTGCGATCGCAGATATTTGTTCAGGGAGTTCTGGGTATTTTCTATGTATAATAAAAAATATCTATCTATGTATTATATTGTATTAAGTATATCAGTTATCTAGTACCCATAACACAAGCTCTGCTTAGCTTGGGGCTAGATAATGTTGTGTGAACTGTTCAGCAATATTTATTTATTTATTATTTATTTGACTATGAAACCGATGTCTGAATTCCACCAATATGAATTTCTACTCCGATCTAAATACATAAACCCGGCGTAAAATGGAGTATTCTTTGTAGCGCAAGCGTACACACACACGCATCTCGAGTGCACACTACCTGCAACCGGCTGTCGGTGAGCTTGCACATCACCGGACGGGTTTTTGTGTTGACTGCACTGTGACATTGTTGTACCGTCTTGTACCTACTACCTAGTTAATCTGGGACACGGGCGCTTGGTCGCCGTAGTATTTGTAAAATATTCCATGTCATTTGTTTTCGCTCGTGTGTTGTTTTGTAAGATAACCTAGTATTTAGACAAACCTAATATAGGTTTTAAGATACTACCTACTAACCAAAATATATTTAAAACAGTTTGTATGATAAATAAATAAATAAAAAAATAAAATTATCCTCTACGACGACTTCGACGTAACAGACGCTTTTTCAGCGCTTTTTCAGCGAAATGTGAAACATGTTTTTCATTTCGCTGAAAAAGCGTCACTAAACTTCTCCGCTCTCTTGGTAATATTATTATTACGTGTAGCTGTATACTTACTACGCCATTAGTTAGACACGATCCGCACAAAAACTATTTGATGGTGCGAGCTAATGGTACGCCGGCCCGAGATGTGGCCCTGGGGTGACGTCACGAAACCAATATGCGAAGGAAAAGAAACGAATTGCGTTGGTGCTTATTAGGATTGATGGCTTCATTTATAAACATAAAGTAGGTACCGACAACTTAGTTGAAATAGTTACTGACAAGTAAAAAAACCCTGACTATTTTCAGTATTTTACGGAACACTAATTGACGCAGATCGGTGCCGCGCGACTCGCGCGCATGCATGATGCGGGGCGTCGCCGAAGCGACTAGATGTTGCCACCTTCAACCAAATACTTTTTACTTTGGTTGAAGGTTGCCACAGGAAAAAAATAACGCGCTATCAGCAGTCATTGTACGCAAAAGCCTGACTTTCCTACAAAAACTATTGTGAGCTGATGATCCTAGAAATGGCTGCACCAATTTCCACCAAACATAGCTAAGAACAATCTCGATCAAGTCACCCTTAAAACATTTTTTTTTACTGAAGTATTGTTTATGTAACAGAGGATCATGCTACGCAACGCGAGAAACTACAGACTGAATAATTTAACGGATCCTTTAAGCATCAAAGTTCACTGGAATCTAGCCACCGGATCCATCAGCAACTACTCAAAGAGGTTATGTAGGTACATAACCATGATAGTTTCAAAAGTTATACTCAAAGAGGGCTACTCATTTTCAAATAAAAAAAAGTAGTTCTATTGGGCTTTATAGATGGCGCTGACTCAAATGTGGTTGCCGAAATTAGCAAATGCATTGTCTGTGCTTTTGTGTGATATAGGTGTACCAGAATCTGATGGCAAAATAGGAAATTAAATTGTGTGGTAAGCAACACTGGGGGAATTGGATTAAAAGATCTTGATACTTTATTTTTTCTATAAGTACATCAATCATATAAAAAGTCATCATTATCATCATCATCATCATAATTTCAGCCGGAAGACGTCCACTGCTGAACATAGGCCTCCCCCATAGGTTTCCACCGTGAACGGTCCTGCGCAACTTGCATCCACCGGCCTTTGGCATTTAACAAGTACTTATTATTAAACATGATGAGATTAGTATCTATCTTATTTGAATGAATATTGCATCTATTTATAATTTTACGCATGAAAAATAAAAAATCAATCAATCATTTATTTAATTTTTTTACTTAGAAAAGATCCTCATCCAGAACTAGAAAGTGACTCTAAGTACTCAATCTGCATTGGTTCTTCATAAGACGAAGAGGATGACGATGAAGATAACGAGGTGTTTATAATTGAAAATTAAATGAACTCACCTGTGACGTTCAATTCCAATTATACGAGGGTCCAGCCGAAGACGATTACAATATTTACTAGCAGCAGTACACGTATCATGCTGCCTCGTCACACATTCAGAGTGTATCTATACTTAAAAGCAAAGATAGTGTTCTACGTCTCACTCGCACAGTCCCATCGACGGCGGCGATAGGTACCTGGACACGTCATTATTTTAGAGTAGCCTAATTTTTCATTTGTTTTAATTTTTATAGTGGGAGTTTTATCAAGGGTTGGGTGGGGCCTTGTAATCGTCTTCGGCTGGACCCTCGTATAATTGGAATTGAACGTCACAGGTGAGTTCATTTAATTTTCAATTATACTTCGGGTCCAGCCGAAGACGATTACAATATTTACTAGCAGATGTTTAGAGCAAACAATAATAAAAATTTAAACGAGAAATCGAAATTATTAGCATCAATTAAATTACGCTTAGCTAATATATTGTTAATTCAACAAGCGTACCTATTCATTTGCATCAACATAGTAACAACAATCAAGAGGATAGGTGAATGAATAATAATGATTATAATTAATCATAAATTAAATGTTGAATATTCGTGGAAGCATGTCAAGTGCTGAGTGCTCTCAATGCTCCCACGTTGATGCCACTGTCATGAAGTTCTTTCTTAACCCAATGCGCGAGAGTCTGAAGACCGATATAACAACATGACTATCCGAATTTGCGCCTCATATAGTTTTTGTTTTGTTAATATATGACTGTATTTTGTGCGCTGGACAAATTTTTAAATTATTTCGAATGAAAGGCAGTCTCATGAGTTTTGGAAAGCTCCAGGCCTTGCCGAACATTGTTAGGGTCCCATGTAAAGTCGTGTATTGGACCTAATTTGGTGATCTAATTTTGTAAACTATCTTTAAAATCAATTATGCATTTAACAGTGGTTACTATTCTTCTTTTCTTTTTTTTTTTTTTTTTTGTGTTAGTGACCTTTCTGGTCTGTGTGTATTTAAGCTTCTGTAACCATTGGCATTCTTAAATTTTTCCGTCAAAGATAATTATGATCTCAGATGTTGCATCATGACTACAGTTAATATTTTTGTTTTGGCAAAAAAACCACGAAGCTTTTAAATAAAAATTATACTGGGTCCGGGTGTTAGTTGCAAAAGAAGACATTAATATATCCAATGAAGCTAATGGGACTCCGTGATCAATCAAGGACTGCCCGGATAGCCTCGCAGCCACCAGAGTAAGGTCTGCATGTAGCGGGTGGTTCTCCTTGAAAGATGCGTGAAGTAATTTTTTGTTAGGCTTAAAAGAACCATTGCTGCGATACTACAAGCCTTGACCATAGTGGGCACCAAGGCTGTTAGGGCCAATAAGGAATCACGACTATTCCAACTGCATTATCAGTCTTAAAACTTTAGAAATCACACAAAATGATACCAACGCGTAAAGAAAAATAAGTTTTAGCAGCTAAAAGTCAACGCGTCCTCTAATTCTGACTGTAAATCCAGTATCCACGAAGATTATCACTTAAATTTAGAATTTTGAGCACTCGCAAACAGGTCAAATTTTTAGGTACCAAACATCTTTAACGCGAAATCAGCAAGTTCCTATTCAGCGTCTAGGTCTATTTGAAAAGATCCATGATCAGCCCTGATATTTCGGATGATTCATATCCCACGATGGTGCAACTTATGGTGAACAGAGGCCCATTTGAGGCTTTGCCTAACCTTTCGGGGAAAAAGGCGTGCGTCCATTGCATTGTATGTATGTTATGTATGTATGTTAATATAGGAGGCAGATACAAATCAATTTCTTGCTTCACACCATTGCCAGATGGTACGTGATGAATTGTTTAAACAATTGCCAGTTGTGCTGAATGCCACCCATTCTGTTAATGTAGCATATATGCTGTCCAGCATTATTTATTATTTATTTATCATTTATCTAGCATATTACGGTGGTATTGTCAACTTTAAAAAGAATGTTGCAATTTGTTAAGAGGCTTGCAAATGTTTTAAGACCAAAAAATGTCGCCTTCAGCTCTAATGCATTTATATGCAATAAAAGGTCACAGTCTTTGCCAACTACCATTTACGGTTCGTTCATCACAACAGCGCACCCCAGCCCGTGAGCGAAATTATCCGTAAATTGATCTAAGCATAAATTATTTAAGGTATAAATTGTAATTATAATTAATTATAATTGTAATTGTATCGTTACAAATCGTTACGAAATGAGCTGTCAATATGACTTATCCACCATTAAAAATCTGACCGAAGATAGGAAGGAAACTTTTCCCTTTCGAATAGTTTGGAATAAAGCCGTCCGTAAGCCACGGCGTCAAGTGATGTGAGTAGCCCAATATATTGTGCATAGGCTCTTATGGTCGGGAGGTGATTGGTGGTAATTTACGGGTTTTAATTAATATTTTACTTATAAATTTAACACGAGATTTTGTATCTTCAGGTAGCATAATGTCATATTGGTCGAGATTAAATTAAAGTCAAAACATTGACATAGAGTAGTCGGGCTCAACGGACCCCTTTTTTGTAAATAATACGTTAGTAAGTATTTTAATATTATTCAAGCAGCTTTTCTATGATGGAGTTTCAAGGAGCTATCCATATAGGATGCTGATGTTCTCTCTACACTATAAAAGTGGAGTTTTAAGGAGCTATCCATATAGGATGCTGATGTACTCTGTACACTATAAAAGTGGAGTTTCAAGGAGCTATCCATATAGGACGCTGATGTTCTCTCTACACTATAAAAGTGGAGTTTCAAGGAGCTATCCATATAGGATCCTGATGTGTTCTCTACACTATCAAAGTGGAGATTCAAGGATCTATCCATATAGGATGCTGATGTGTTCTTCTACACTATAAGAGTGGACAATGAACAATAGACAAATCATATCACTGTCACGTCCAATTTGTATGCATATAGATATCCTGGACGTGATATACGCAAGGAGAAGTATAAGTAAGTGTAGGTAAAACCATAATTAGTATTGGTAGGTACTAAGCTTCATAATGAGACAACCCTATTAGTCAGACGGCAATGATAGACATCGTTCAACAACGATATAAAATGAGGGTAGTTTTTGCAAGAAAATAATTATGTTGCATTTGCGAGATTTATGGTCATAAAATAACATAATAAAAAGGAACATACGTGATACTTCTAAATCAAAATCAGATTCCACATTCACTCGAAATGATGATCTATCAGGTGACGATGAAATTCTCCTCCGCTTCTTTTCCAGCTTTCTTTTTAATTTCCTTTAAGATGTGATCCGAATCCTTTGTTCGCTTATGTTTTCCCATTTTTCCGCAAAAATAAATAAATGTAAATAGACTTTTGTTGAAAATTTGCGAAGAGCGTGTGACTTGGCAAACACAAAAACATGTAATGACGTGTCCAGGTACCTATCGCCGCCGTCGATGGGACTGTGCGAGTGAGACGTAGAACACTATCTTTGCTTTTAAGTATAGATACACTCTGAATGTGTGACGAGGCAGCATGATACGTGTACTGCTGCTAGTAAATATTGTAATCGTCTTCGGCTGGACCCGAAGTATAATGAATCGTTCTTCTTGCATCTCAACTAATCTGTCTTGTTCGATGTAATCATTTTCAACTTTTATGACATGTTGGCAACATTTTTGCCATTCTTCTGCACCAATTTGTGAAAAAGCTTCTTCTGTCAGTGATTTTGTGTCACATGCAGGTCGGTTCACATTTTTTACTATTCACATTTCACACTATCCAGGTTGATCTTTTTCTTTCCACCTTTCCTCTTCTTCCCGGGCGTACAAAATACACCACCATTAGATCGGCTTTCTTTAATAATTCGTCGTATAGTAGTAACAGAAACCCCTGTGAACAAGGCGTAATAAAGCAAACACTATAAAGAAATATAGTCATAATAAACTACCAAAACTAGTCTGTCCTACTCACCAGTCAACATATGCACGCGCTTTAAAATCGAAGATTCTGGTTGATCTTCATCAGTTTCTTCGCAATTTTTTTGATAAACATTGTAAACAATAGTTCTTGCTTGAGATCGAAGTGGTATTTTCAACATTTATACGGAATTTTTAAGTATTTTCAACAAAACGACACGTGAACTCAGAGATTTGACACAACTCGTACTTTGCCAAGACTGATAGTTTGGTATTGCCATATGAAAATCTTTATTTGTATTTTATTTTTTATGCCATGAGATTCTGGTATACCTATAGTAACAAAATACCACGAAAATAATATATCAATACTTGACTATGTCCTCTTCGAACGTTCGCCTGCGACGCAGCAGGTTGCGGATTGGATTTCCGCCTCGGAACATATATTTGTGCGATCCGCAGATATTTGTTCAGGGTGTTCTGGGTATTTTCTATGTATAATAAAACATATCAATCTATTTAATACATTGTATTAAGTATATCAGTTGTCTAGTACCCATAACGAAGCTCAGCTTAGCTTGGGATTAAATAATGTTGTGCCAACTGTCCAGCAATATTTATTTATTTATTTATTGACTTTGACATCTCACTTTATTTCGACAGTTAAGTACAGAGCTGGCGCCATCTATTTTCAAGGGTTTAAAGCATGATGTGAAACGGCTGTGAAAACCCCTCATTATAACCTAGGTGTCCTATATGCATAACAAAATCGAATCAATCAGCAAATTGGGGTCGCAACTACACTCGTGTTAAAACTTTATCTATAACAAAAGTATACCTGTCTGGTAATAGTGGTAATTAGCCGTTTATCTTTTAATATGATTCCCAACCACGATAGTTTCAATTCTATACCTGTCTGCTTCGGTATTATTATCTTAGAGGTCGGAACCATAGTTATCTACAGAAATGTGAAGCCAAAGTAAATAGAAAAGTACAATAGATAGTAAACGGTCGGTGTTTTTAGACATATCTATTACTAGGGACAGGGCGGGACGGGAAGATAAATGACAGTCAGTTTTTCGGAGCTTGGATTTTCGTACCACAGCCAGTCTGTGACTTGGTTCGCCCATGAGCGGTGGTCCTGTTTGGTGCTAAGACAAAATTACAATTGACCGAAACTTGATCTTTAAATCTATGCCTAGATGACATTCAATTCTATGCAAACGGTTCAAACATCACAATCCTCAGCACAATCTCTAGCAAAATTGTCTACCCAACAATAATTTGAAACGTCTGAAATGGTGGGCATAATGCTCCCAGTTACACATAAGTAATGCTCATTCATCTGTCGGCTGCAGAACTGTACGTGACGCGAGCAACCCTCTCTTATTAACTTTCTTTTATGTGGTGTATGAGGGGCTATGAGGGGAAATGTTTACTGAAACATGCATTTCTGAGACATGAAAATATTACAGCTAGAAAAATTCTGGAATGGTCTTTGTTTTGTCGGCTCACTATGGGATAAGTAATTGCAGTACCTATTCTTATTTTACAGCGACGTGAATGTTTTCTGGCTAGAGGCTTTGGAAACAGAATAAGGTTAGGTATATAATTATTCGGTCGTAATACGTAAGGGACTGAATCTAAATGTTTCGTTTACCTATTTTGAGACCAAAATAGATTTATATTGCTTAGATCACGGAACACGAGTACGTCTTTCGAGTAGGAATAAGCAGTGAACTGAGCGGGTCGGTTGATTTGAGATCTTATCGTTTCGAACCTGTGGGTATCTTACCTAGTTATTGAATATAGGGTACTCACGTGATGGTAGCCGGTGGATTAGCGTGCACTAGACAAGGCAGCACCACGTCTGCCCCTCTCCGCACAGTCGCCTCCCACTGGCCGTGTGAGATGGCGCGAGGAGCAGACGCCACGCTCATAGCTGGAAAAGGGTATCCTCGTTATAAAAAATATAAAGCCGTGGTTGGAACAAAATCTGTTGTAATTCAAAGGCGATGGATTCAAACACATAGTGAGTTTCGTAACACACGAGCAAATCATCTCTGGTTGACTAGGCAAAGCAGAGAATACAGAGATTTATTCTTGTCCAGAGAAAGAAGAACCCGTCTTCAGAAAAAAAACTAATTGGTAGAAAAGTTTTTTAATCTGGAGTTGTTGCTAATTTCTTATAATTCACCAACTTTCAGGTTGTTTCATATTCATTATCTACATGTGCTTACATATAGCAAAGTTGAATAGACAAGTTATGAAATATTGTCCATTCCATCGACCAAAATTTTACTTTGGTCGAAAGTGCATAATTAGCTGCAAGCTTCTACTGGATCTGTGCCATTTCCCAGGATAAGGCTCTTTGTAGAAAGTCTGGAGGGATGCAACAACTACACACGGGCAAACGACCTACATTTACTAGGCTCCTACCTCGATGACAGGCTTGTTATAGTGATTATGATGTGTTCACCCATCACTTGTTCAATGGGTAGGTATCCACGGCCCGTCATTCCCCGAGAACGAAGGATTACAGATCTGCAGACAACCTGATCTACGGGCGAGTTTATATCGTTTTTTCAACCAAATGTGAGACCGTAGAAACATCGTGAAATGTTGCGTATGTTTCGTCAACACATGTACTCACGTGTGACGTCTATGCTAACAGTCGTGCTTCTCCGGCGCTCTCCGGTTAGGTTGTCCAGCACGGAGCACGAGTATTGTGCACGTGTGTCATCTAGTCGCACTGCACGGACTATCAGTCTCCATCCATCGTCTACAACGAGTGTGGCACCAGCTGTAACAAAACCAAGTGAATTTATTTGTGAGTACTTCGAGCTGCAAATGTTCACTTCTCTTCAAGACAAAGCGGCTAAGGGCATAAAGACTGCGAATCATCTAAGTATTTTTGCGCTGATTTTTATGGATATTTGATGGATTTGATTGGATTTGGCCACACTGTTTCTGCTGCATATTAATGATCTGCTAATGCCCGGTATCATTGGGTACGCAGACGACAGCACAGTTGTGGAGAGATACGTTTCCACTGCGCGTGCTAGGCAGAATGAAATTCTGGAGTTAAGAGATGAGATGCTGCAGCGTCTGAATTTGACTCTAAAGGCTGTATCCGATTGGGGCGATGCCAACCTAGTCAAGTTCAACGCCTCGAAAACGCAGGCTTGTCTCTTCTCGGCGAAAAAAAGTCAGTTTCTCCAATTTCCTGTCTTTCGGGATGTACCTGTAGCTATAGGAGATCACCTCGAGCTCTTAGGCGTTTCACTCACGCCTACTCTCAACTTTGGCTCCTACATCGAGTCTAAGGCAAAAACTGCTTCCATGAAGCTGGGTATCCTGAATAAGGTAAAGGGTTACTTCACACCAGGACAGCTTTTAAGTCTGTACAAAGCACAAGTCCGGGCTGGTATGGAGTACTGCTGCCACGTTTGGGATGGCTCGGCCAAACACCAGCTTGCTGCCTTGGACTCGATCGAACGCAGAGCTTTCAGGCTTATTGGTGAGCAACATATGGCGGAGACTAAGATCCAGAGTCTCGAGCACCGCCGTAAGGTAGCGTGCCTTTCGATCTTCTATAGGTTACATTTCGGGGAATGCTCCCAGGAACTTCATGATCTGATCCCACCATCTCCTTTTCATCATAGGACGAGCAGGCGCACGGCTCGGTACCACCCTTACCTCATTAGTATACCCTCTATTCGTACTAAACGTTTCAGTTCTACCTTTATAATGAGAACTGCTAAGGAGTGGAATACACTACCGTCGTCTGTCTTTCCTGAAAACTATAATCTGGGTCTCTTCAAGGCTAGAGTGAATAGGTGCCTTCTAGACCTTTGTGCTCCATCTTCGGCCGCATCGTCACTTACCAACAGGTGAGATCGTGGTCAAACAAAGGTCTATCATTGTTAAAAAAAAAAAAAAAAAATATTTCACATCCCTACAACCAAACAGAGTTTGGAAATAATACGTAAAATGCTAATCTTGACTTCGGGTATAAGTAAGATCTACGTAGGTATATCCTCGAATAGCGTTGAACTCATCGACTACGTATGTACACTCGGCCGCAAAGAAAGCGGGTCGGTAACCGAAACCGCAATAACTTCCAAAATATTGGAGCTAGCTTTATCAAATAAAGACTGTATTATAGACATTTTTACAGTGCTAAAATCAAAGTCATGAAAGTTCAAGGTTATTAAGTTAATTTTGAATCAAAGTAAGTCAAGTAAAAATTAGCATTTTACACGACATTTCAAAAAGTGTGTTTCTGTATTAAATATTTAATTTTTACACATTTTAGTATTTCGTACTGGCACCACGAGCTGTTAATATAGTATAGTATAGTAATATAGTATGACATGCTTACAGAGCTGGTCAGCCGCTGGTAGCACCGCATCGTCTCTGTACTAGGCGGCGACCGACGCGTGCTCTCGTACCGAAGAGGGCAGCACACACGCTAACTGACCCGCTTCCTTTGCAGCGCAGTGTAAACCTACTGTATGACATGCTTACAGAGCTGGTCAGCCGCTGGCAGCACCGCGTCGTCTCTGTACCAGGCGGCGACCGACGCGTGCTCTCGTACCGAAGAGGGCACCACACACGCTAACTGACCCGCTTCCTTTGCAGTGCAGTGTAAATCTACTGTATGACATGCTTACAGAGCTGGTCAGCCGCTGGCAGCACCGCGTCGTCTCTGTACCAGGCGGCGACCGACGCGTGCTCTCGTACCGAAGAGGGCACCACACACGCTAACACCGCCGGCTCTCCCGCCTCGGCTGCTGTCGACGTCACGTGGACCTGCCACTCTTGCCGTACCACTGACAATACGGAAAATAACATTCACTTATTAGGTAATCCAAATGAAATTTTGATTGCTGATTGTAAACGTGAAAACATAGACCCATAATCCAACTGCCACTCAGGCTTGTCAAGTATCATAAGGCGATTATTAACTGGCCTTTAGTTATGTCCTAAGTTGATTTGAGTCCATCATGTCACCACATTGCATCAAAGTGGCTATAAATAGATAGACAGGTAAATCAGTTTTTTTTTATTTATTTTTTAATATTGATAGACCTTTGTTTTACCACGATCTCACCTGTTGGTAAGTGACGATGTGGCCGAAGATGGAGCACAAAGGTCTAGAAGGCACCTATTCACTCTAGCCTTGAAGAGGCCCAGATTATAGTTTTCAGGAAAGACAGACGACGGTAGTGTATTCCACTCCTTAGCATTTCGAAATATTGAAAGAACTGAAAGTTTATTATTTATTCATATGGTTTCAATGTCGACGTTATAGCTTCTTTCGATTAATTATATCTGTAATTTATTTGGGTTGAACGTTAATGTTCTAATGTATCAGCATAATACACAAAAGCAAAGGTTAACATAAGCTAGTAGTCATCCAATTTACAGAGTCGTAGTTTATCTCGATCATAGCAGTGAACCATTTATATTCCTGAGCAAGACGAATAAGCTGCAGCTCCGTAACTTCTGGTTTGTAAAGCCACAAAATAAAATACATTTCTCATCGATTCCTGTTCGAATAACATTTGATTTACTCTCATTATCTTCGAAACAATTTGCCGTTATATCTCGGTGCGCCCGTAAATTTGCATTCGGTTCAATGAAGATACACAGAGATTGCAGAAGCAGAGCCAAATCAGAAAAATCCCGAAGTTGGTTCATTGTCCCGTTTCATTATTATTTCGCAGCCAGACGCTCTTTGCATCTCAACATTCCCAGCTACTTAATGAATGCTTTTATAAAAACAAACAAAAACATTTTCAAAAGGAGTCCTGTTTATAAACAGCTTTTATGATGTTAAAAATTGAAACCATTTGCTCCTTCAGTATCGTTCAGTGAAGATGAAAATTCTAAATAATGTACCTACCTAGATATCAACCCATGAAGAAAACGCCTATAAAATGTTTCCTTATTAGCATAGCGATGAATTTCATTGGAATTTGTCGATGCTAATCTTGCTGTTTAGTATTCACGCTGCGCTGCGAGGGTGATCGAAGCGAAACAAGATCGGAAGCAGTGCGGAGTAAACTCGATCATGAAGTGGTGCAAAGTCGATCATTTCGATGCGATTGCGCGATGTAGGCAGATAAGATTGTTGCATATTGTATGCTGAGTTTATCCAAAAACAGCGTTATCGGATGCTGGCTGGTATTAAGATTTGTGGTTGGATAATATTAGTGTAGTAGAAACGAGCGAAGCCAGCTCAGAGTCAATTTGGACGAATCGGTGTATGTATGCCCAATTAATGGTAAAAATATTCCCCCAGTCTCGAAAAGTGTTTTTTTTTGCTCTTCTCTATCTGAGAGTAAAAGCTGTTTTATCCACTAGAGGATAAAGTAAAATTGAATTTAGAACATCTTGTGCACTAAGTTTGTGAATTCAGAACATTATTAAACTTCTACCTCCATGGTGCCGAATTTATCATACAACCTTTATTAATTTGCTAAAAACTCAAACTCGGAACCTTCTTGGTGTATTACTTTTTTTTGCATTTACTCATTTCCTCGCTGAGTTGGGATGAAAAGTTACGTGTTGCACTCGAGTGCAAAGATTTTTCACCTCGTGCTCTTTTGATTCCCTCGCTAACGCTCAGGACTCTAACTTTTTAAAGAATCCTTCGCTTGCTCGGTCATCAAAATTGAGCACGCGGTTAAAAAGCAATTTCCACTCTTAACAAATAACTATTATTCTACCGTGCTCCAGTCATTTGTTTTTTCCCGACTACTTTAGTGTGAACTTAATTACTTACGTAATTACTTATGTAATTAACATACGGAGTAATTACAACTCACTGGGCACAGCAAAGCTATGTCTCGCAAAATGGTTCCCAGATTTACCTTACGTAATTACTTATGTAATTACTTATGTAGTTAACATACGGAGTAATTACAACTCACTGGGCACAGCAAAGCTATGCCTCGCAAAATGGTTCCCAGATTTACCTTACGTAATTACTTATGTAATTAACATACGGAGTAATTACAACTCACTGGGCACAGCAAAGCTATGTCTCGCAAAATGGTTCCCAGATTTACCTTACGTAATTACTTATGTAATTACTTATGTAGTTAACATACGGAGTAATTACAACTCACTGGGCACAGCAAAGCTATGCCTCGCAAAATGGTTCCCAGATTTACCAAATAATAAGCTTTTTCAATCCACCAAATGTTTGTTCGTTTGATCTCTGATTTCCATTTCCATTATATTATCTTGTTTGTACTCAGTAGATGATATCCTGAGGTAGAGCTCCGATGACGCAAACTCCACTCGTTAACTTATTGAGAGCCCGGGGCTTTGAAGTGTTGTATCAACATGATTGGGTTTTTGATCATCTGCCCCTCAGCTACTGGCGCTATGACGTCAGGGAGAAGAGTAAACAATCCAACAAACTTTCTTGAACACTCGAGGTTCGCACTAACTTGCTGAGGCCATGACTTGTGGTAGGAACATACGTAGTCTAATGGATTACACGGATTATAAGGAATAACTTTTATAAGCTTTTTATTTTATGTTTGTTCATTCAAAAGTGTGAATGAGACTTATAGGCATGACGTTGAATAAACTTCAACAAATAATTTTGTGAAGAGAGTCAGAAAAAAATATCTAGAAAACAACTGAGGTCCGGCTGAAGGACTCGCAACAAGTAATCAATTTTGTAAAAATTAAAAATAACCCCAACGCAGTGAAGCGGCTGAACCGATTTTGATCAAACAAAGCTAAGAACACACCCGACAAATACACCTTTCAAACAAAAAAAACACAAACGTAATGGGTTCACCAATCTATGGGTTCACCCGTTCGGGAGCTACGATGGGACAGATAGACACACACACACACACACACACAGACACGTCAAACTTATAACACCCCTTCGTTTTTTGTCGGGGGTTAAAAATGATTATGTTTTTGTTAAACGTAGTACCTACATACCTGGCTACAGCTCGCAAAACACCACTGTATAAAGAGAACACGGGTACAAAACACCACCGTATAAAGAGAACACGGGTACAAAACACCACCGTATAAAGAGAACACGGGTACAAAACACCACCGTATAAAGAGAAAACGGGTACAAAACACCACCGTATAAAGAGAACACGGGTACAAAACACCACCGTATAAAGAGAACACGGGTACAAAACACCACCGTATAAAGAGAACTCGGGTACAAAACACCACCGTATAAAAAGAACGCGGGTAAAAAACACCACCGTATAAAGAGAACACGGGTACAAAACACCACCGTATAAAGAGAACACGTGTACAAAACACCACCGTATAAAGAGAACACGTGTACAAAACACCACCGTATAAAGAGAACACGGGTACAAAACACCACCGTATAAAGAGAACACGTGTACAAAACACCACCGTATAAAGAGAACACGTGTACAAAACACCACCGTATAAAGATAACACGGGTACAAAACACCACCGTATAAAGAGAACACGTGTACAAAACACCACCGTATAAAGAGAACACGGGTACAAAACACCACCGTATAAAGAGAACACGGGTACAAACCACCACCGTATAAAGAGAACACGTGTACAAAACACCACCGTATAAAGAGAACACGTGTACAAAACACCACAGTATAAAGAGAACACAGGTACAAAAGGTATATTTAGATCCAACAAAATTAATTTCAGATAAACTTTTGGATTACTATAATGGAATTACTCCGGCAAACACTTGTTCTGCTTCCTCCTGTTCCTTGAGAGTTGTTTTTTTTTTTTTTTTTGTTGTTTTTTTTTATATGTATCCGCAATCAGTTGGTGGACTGTAGGCGGATAAGTGGATGGTTTCTTGTCGTTTCGGATCCGAACTCAACAGACCTTCTTCCCTCATTATAGTAGGTTGTCTTTTATTATGAAGAAATTTATTTATACAAAGAGAAGGTATGATAAAAAGAGACAAGGTTTATGTTTTTATCATGCTTCCTCTGTCACCAGTTCATTACTTCGATTCAATTATAATGGCTACCTTTACCTTCCCTTTATGGTACTGGTGCCGTTTTTGCGATTATTTATTTTAACAAATTTAATAAGGGAGTTTTCCGCCATGAAATATTCCGAATGACCGTAAAATAATTTCAAAATTAAGTACCTAAATACTTTCGGGGTAAAAGTTTCAATTATTTGTATTTGATCTATCTTCAGCTATTTTTCGTAACTTTATAAAGCTTATTCATATTCAAAATTACTGAACATACAATTTTGAAGTTTAAAGGGTATGGGTGCCACTGAAATTACATGCACATGAGGCTTTTTATCTTTATGTCTCAGGGTACAGTGCAATGCCACATAGGGTGCGCCCTAGGTGGACGTGAGAAGTACCCGTATGAAGCCGAGGCGAATCGCTAGTTATAAATAAAAACCCAGCAAGTCTTACCGGTACCTACGCTTACGGTTAAGGTGATATGTTACAATTTTGGAACCGCTGCGTTACATGCTCACTCAGTAACGGTAAAGGTTACAAACTTGATTTATTAAAATAAAACAAAAACAGAAACACTATTAGTGAAACTCTTCTAGGTAGTTTATTTTAAAATAAACCCTCTTTAACCCCGTCCTTCGAATATAGAAAATATTGTTGATTATTTTTTATACTATTCATTAGGTAATACTTCAGAGTACTTAGATATATAGAAAAGTATTTATTCGTATGTTAGCTACTTTTAAAGCGAAACAAAGTTTTATCATTTGACGCTTACGTTAGTAATCACTTCTGAGCAGTTACTTCTGAGCGTCACAAATTCATTATATTAAATTAAATTAATTAATTATGTTATATTATATTAAATGTACTATTCCTCATCTTCTCCCGGGTTCAAGTGAGTGTATTATATCGATATCACTTTTGTTTTCCTTCTTTTCCGCCTATTCGATATTAAGTCATATCGCCTTAACTACGGATAGTACCTTGCTACTGATAATGTAAAGATTGGTAACTATTTTAGCTTGTTAGCCGACTTCCAAAAAGGGGTAGGCTATACGAGGTTGGACAAAAGGACCCAAAGGATGCCAGAGGAACCTAACTACAGTGCCTAAGCTGTCCCTTTGTCTGTCTGGCTGTATGTCACAGGCACCTGTAAAAGAAAGCGTGATGGAATTTTAATTTTTTATGTTGTATTGGCATGAATCCTGGCAACTAATAAGCAATACAAAAAAAAAAAACAAGCACTTACAGGAAAACAAATAATTTGGATCCTAAACAGAGGTCCCCCCTTTTAATAGAGGTTGTGTTTTAAGTGACAAACGAGGAACACTCGAGACTTAAAAATAAACCTTTACAACTAAACTCGGAATATTCCCAACTTTGTGACTACGTTTTCCGTCGAAGTAAAGTACCATTAAAATTGTTATTTTTAAGGCTTCCACGCAAATGGAAGTGGCTATTACTCGCCACCACTAACCCGCGAGGGCTATAAAAGGCTCTATGATCAGGGCGGTAGTGTCCAGCCTGAAATAGTCACGGCCAAAGCCGATATAAAATTCGGCTTCCACAACAAAGCCGTGGAATATTTTACCCGTCGATCAGAAGTAGATACAGTGACAAATAAGCCGTAATATTACTAGATTTACTGGTTATTGCTGAATTATGTAATTTGTGAATCATTACACGCACCGTGTCTGCTGTCTGTCTTTCCGTTGTTTGTCGTAAAATAACGAGTTTACGACTTCATTTGATTTTATTTGACTTCACTCAGAGCTAATAGGCGTAAGTTTGTTGTTTTACTGACATTGTTTTCGTATTTAACATCACTGTCTTTTTTATGAGAAATGTGTCTGTATTTGTTTTGTTATTGTGCGTAAATCTGACATAAAAAAGTACGTTTTGTGCTGTAAGGTTACTAGGGTGAAATAAATGAGTATGATGAGTACTAGAGCAATGCTTTCGGTCTAATTTTCGGTTTATTTTGGTTGAAAAGTCCTTTCGAAATTTTATCCAAAACATAGATTTTACACATTGGCTTTTTTTACCGATTCCTGACCAAAGGTGAATCTTTCGTGGAATATTAATAAGAGGTGACCCGTAAAAGCAGTCCGCATTTGCTATTCCTTTTCAGTGCTCGTATAATCCTGTTAATTCAGAGCTCATCTTGTAAGGTTTGTCAGCGGCGAGGGATTTTAGGGAGTAAATCTTAGATAAGTTTATGAAATTACTATGTTAGTCTTACCTTGTATATAGTGCTTTGACAATTTATTAGGAGCAGTTTAAAGTATTCCATTAATTGTATTGTATGTATACTTGTATACTACTAGCTTAGTTACAACTGCCATTTTTAATCATCATCATCACCCAACTGACATCTATTAGTTCAGTAATAGTAGATTATTCAAATTTGAGATGTCGTTTTTGTTGTCAACTTTAAGTATTAGGGCGACTACGCTATCACATTTTCTAACCCTCATCGAAAATATATCAGCAAATACTACAAATATATGCTAGTCTTAAGATTATTTAATCTACATACATACATACATACATAGACACACGCCTTTTTCCCCGAAGGGGTAGGCAGAGCCTCAATGGGCCGCTTTTCACAGTGGGTTGCACCATCGTGGAATATAGGCGAGACAAGTGGTGAGCACATCGCCGCCATTGCTTCCCACGACTGACTCAACTAACGCTTTCTTCCAGTTATAACACATTCCATAATAAGCTAGCAGCCAGGACAAATCTTATACCAACAAATCTTACTAACAAGTCCGGGTAATTTCTTAGTCGGCTTTTACGACATCCATGGGAGGAGATGGAGGGACTATTCACAAGCGTATTTAATCTAAAATACATTATTTACATCCTGTTGTACCATATTTCATGCAATAAATAATTTATTTAGTTATTTCTTTTTAAATAAAAAATATTTAAAAAAAAAAAAACACGCTTTCATAGCTAACCGAACTAAAAAATAGAAAATAATTTTCAAGTGAATGTAACAATCATTCTGTTGGCAACTATCTGTGAGAGGAGAGTTATGAAAAGTAGTAAAATGCAACCCACGCTTTTTAAAAAAAAAAAAAAAACTGATTTATTGTTCGATCTTCTACTACTGTAATATAAACTCTTTGAAATTGAAACGAGTACTAACTCACTTCAACTTTTAACTATTTTTTAGTTCGGTTAGCTTTAAATGCGTGTTTTTTTAATATTTTTAAAATATTATTTATTTTTCATTTTTTAGTTCCATTTATCTCTGTCTTTCTCTCTCTCTCTCTCTCTCTCTCTCTCTCTCTCTCTCTCTCTCTCTCTCTCTCTCTCTCTCTATGCAAAGTTTCAAATAAATCAGACTTCTGGAAATTGGTGAAAATTATGCTCAAAGATTCAGTTACATACATACATACATACATACATAGATAGATACAACCCAAGCTAATAAAAGCGTGTTAAAAAGGACCTCGTACCATAACTCATCTAAATGCCTACCCCTAGCAAAGTATCCCCGTACATAAAGCGGCTGCACGGCTCCGTGACCGTGCGCTTGTCTCGTTTCCATTACAAAGTGCGGGATGAGCAATGGTCGGAACTATGAACCGATACCGACTGATTTACAAACTCACTAGTGACTGCCCGCGACTTCACTCGCATTATACCAGGATAAATAGTAGCCAAACCAGCCACTATAGCCACTATAGCTCAATCCAGGTCATAATCAATTCTGTCTGTGTACCTTCGAAATCGGTTCGATTCGGCGTAATTGAGTACCTATTAAATGAACATCTAAACTTTCGCATCTCTAGCAATTTAATAAAGTTGGAGTGCCTATCTGTGATTTCAAAATATATGCCAAAATGTAAGTGTAAACTGCTATTTATACGATGCCTGATCATAAAAAACCGGTTTTAGAGTTTTTGCTTGACTGTCTGAAAGTTTGTATCGATCCACAAAGGCTCAACGAATCTCAAATAAAAATTAAATTTTAATTTAGGTTTTTGTGTATATTCAATTTTGATATATTAGAGGGTTCAGATGATATGCAAGCAACGTGCGAGCGAAGTCGCGGCACAGCTAATTTTACAACACCTTACAGTTTTAAGTAAATTCCGTAAAACATCCAAAGCTAGTTGTAATTTAATTGTGGAAGAAGGGGCTTAGATGTTTCTGCTATCTATTTATTGCTACGCAGATAGCGGTGATAAATTAAATGGGGTCGATTATGAAAATTTATGGTTCCTGAAATGGAAATAAAATAATGGAGTAGATGGCTCACCGTTAAACCACTTCTATGGATATTTGCACTGAATTATAGAGCGAAGTCACAAGATACAGGAGAAGTATAAACCCCACCAGTGGGGTGGCCGTGTTGGCGTCGTCTCACACATAGGTACAAAGGTACAGGTCTAGCGCATGGGAGCGGTACGGGAGGGGTGTTTTCGTCTCTCAAATTAGCAGATGACATGAAGCCACTCTTCATTTTGACGTAACGAAAACACCTCTCCCGTACCGGTCCCATACCTCAGGCACTGACTCAATTAAGCGCTAGATCTGTAGTTATTGGTTTCCAAGATTTACAATTTATTTATCTCCTATTAGCGTGGCATGTAAAACATTAGGTACAATATTCCAAATACCGGTACAAATTGCCAGTACTTACTTTAAAACTTTTTCGTAAAATATTTATCAGCTGGGGTTATGCCTTTTCTTCATTTTATGAAAATCAGGAACTAACAGTGAACCAGCGAAGTGACTGGTTCTAACACAGTAACAAGATACATACGACACAACAGTACCCAGAGCGGGCCATAACTCACGTCGCGCCGAACACTAAATCAATTTGTCCGGAATGATTTAGACGCGGTTACAGGCACGTTTGACTGGGGGGAGGGATGGGGTTGGGGGGGGGGGGGCACCTGCACCTAGTCATCTAACAAACTTAACAAAACGGATCGTAAGGGGCACATTGGCCCATTCAAATAAAATAGTTCTACATGAATAAAATTTTCGCAATTAGTAACACTTTCACCGAAAGTTACCCGTTTTACTACCAGCAGTACTTATTAGTGTACCACGGACTCCGGTACGGAGGCCGAAATGCTCTAAAACCACGGGTAACAAGTAATTAATTTTGTAAAAATTAAAAAAACCCTCAACGCTGAACGGCTGATCCGGTTTTGATCAAACAAAGCTAAGAACACTCCCGACAAATACAACTTTCAAACAAACAAAATATATTAAATCGGTTCATCCGTTTGGGAGCTACGATGGGACAGACAGACACACCACACAGACACGTCAAACTTATAACACCCCTTCGTTTTTCGTCGGGGGTTAAAAACTGACGGCATTGAAAATTATGCATACTTTGCCAATTTCCTAAGATCGCGAATTTTTTCATAATAATTGCGAGACAACATCAAATAAATCCACTAATTGGACTAACAACTGCTCTCAACTTTTTATTCCTAATGAAGACTTTATTTGAGAGAGGACAGTGAATCTTAGTACCTTTATGTATAACATTCAAAGTTCCAGGTAACGAGGTTGCTCAGTGCTGGAAGAAAATAAATGGGTCACATAAGCGGCATTTGCAAATGTGGAAATGCACTCTTTTAGCCAACCATAATGTCAGCGCTGATGGCAAGAGTAATACAACTGAATATCCAACCGTGCCTCGCTGCGGCGAAAACCTAATTATTACTAGGTATTCTGTGCCGCACTCGTCAGCGCTCGCTATTTATCAGAAATTACATGATAAAAAACTTATTTTTCCAGGAAAGTATACTATGTCCTTCGTCACTATATTATACACTATAAAATCTACATGTTTCATGATGACCAGTTCAGCCGTTTTGACCTGATAAGGTAACAGAATGGCAGAGACACAGACAGAGTTACTTTCGAATTAATTATACGTACTTTTGTTCGACCTCTGTGGCGCGGCTGGCGATGGTTCGCCTGCGACACAGGAGGTTGCGGGTTCGATTCCCGCCTCGGAACAACTATTTGTGCGTTCTGCAGATATTTGTTCAGGGTGTTCTGGGTGTTTTCTATGTATAATAAAAAAATATCTATCTATGTAATGTATTATATTAAGTATATCAGTTATCTACTACCCATAACACAAGCTCTGGCTTAGCTTGGGGCTAGATAATGTTGTGTGAACTTGTCTTGTGATTAGTGTCACAGAATATTAAATAGTACAAGTCAATGTTAAGTACGATGTGGCGTCTTATAATTTGAGAAAAATAAAATACCGGAATACAGTGTCCGGAAAATGAAGTGCGCTGCACTGTTTTTTTCACAGACGTAGAATTTTCGCTACGCTTACTAGATCTATGTTTTTTTTGCTTTATTTACCCAAACTGCTGCGGTCTTGTGTGAGGTGTGGTGCAGCGTTTCGCCCGTGTTATCATCGTCGATATCGTCAAGATATCGTGTCCTGTCGTTGTCGTCCATGTGAAAGCGCCCATAGGGTCACCAAACTCAGTATGTCATAAACTAAATTTCAACTTTTTTGTCCAGTAGTTTCGGAGAAAATGACAAACGGACAAACAGGCAGATACGAGAGAGATCCTATAATGATACCGTTCATACCGTTTGAGGTACGGAACCCTAAAAATGAGTAGGTAATCTATTCCTAAATTGGGGTCAAACTAAGTATAAAGTTGACAAGTGCGTGCCTCGTGCGGACAGTTGGGTTCCCGAGAGCAAAGTTTAGAGATCGGTATAAGAGGTACAAGTACCGAAATGATGTTAGACTTTTTCAGCGAAAACAGAAGTCGAGGCTTTTGTTGGTCTCGAGGGGAGCATCTATAAGCAGTTGCCAAACTTTGTACGAAAATCAGCGTGGATTGTAGTTTTAACTTTTGAGAAATCTAAGGTCTTATAAGAGAAGTAACAAAATACTTAACCAAATACCATACTTAGAGCATATTTGGTACTGAACAATTACTGAGTCTAAATAACATAGGTAACAACCATAGCACCGAACAGTCAACATAGGTAATCTGGAGTCTCGAGTCTGCAAAGAAAAGCAGCTACACAGGCGTGTGGACTAGACCTATGAGGTAATGCACTGTTCATAGGCAGAGGTTACCGCATTACATCAAGTGTGCATTCTGCTTGTTCAGTCATTCAAGAAGTACAAAAATAAAATGCTCTTGATCACAAACAAGTCGTGTTCCGCGCCGATTGCCTCGTCGAGAGCTGAACACGAAGCGATCTGCGAGAGTCAACATCAACTTCATCTAGCCTTCTTCCGAACAATTGTCCGATGCCATTTTTTTTTCAAATAAATCATATAGAAATATTTTCTGGTATTATCAATAGTACAAGTTCGTTGTGTTTATCTAACTACTTCATCAGAAAAACATAATTCTATGTTTTTAACGTATACGTGAACCCTTTTCCATAGGAATTGGTCAATATTTAAGCAAAAGATATTTACTAGTAATTTGTAATATTAGAGTAATATTAGTATTATATTACCTACTCCTAATATAATTATCCAAAATTGTAGAACTGTAAACGCAGAGTGCGGTATGTAAATCAAGTCGCGATCACAATAGGCTTAACTGGTCGCAGTGACATAATAGCCACGATAGCTAAAAAAAAAAACTATTAATTACTCCTAATTTATTTATCCAAAGTTGTAGAACATCATCATCCACAGCCTGACTTCACCCACTGCTGAGTATAGGCCTCTCTTTGCCTGTGCCGTTCCTTCCGGTCTCGTGCCAGTCCCATCCAGGTTCGGCCGCGACGCATGCGATATCGTCTGCCCATCTTGCTGCTGGAAGACCAACGTTTCTGTACCCAGTTCTTGGGCGCCATTCAGTTAGCGCCTTACTCCACCTATCGTCACCTCGTCTTGCCAGGTGTCCTGCCCAACTCCATTTTAGTTCCGTTATATGATTCCCAACATTTTTGAGCTTCGTTTGACTTCGTATCTCGACGTTGGGAACACGGTCTATAAGCTTGATGCCGAACATACATGGGGGTGATTCTGATGTGCCATGAGGTCCCCCGCCCCCTGCCACCGCTGATCCACCCCTCTTGTTACACCGTGTATAAAACGCATCTGCATGAAATACTGTGAGCGTTGCAGATTGTAGGAACAGTGACCGCTTTCCATCAGGCGGGATGCTGTAAGCTTGTTTACACACTAACATATTATTTTTTTATTGACAAGGCCTATGTACAGCCGCACAAGTGATATTCTAAATGACTTACCTTATAATTTGACAAAGCCGGCATCTTTCTAGTGTGCCGAACTGTTTTTTTTAAATGATTTTTTACTGTATATTGACGTGACTAAGTGTTCCCTGTGATCCTAAGGTATTAATATATATATGAATATGAATATGATTGTATATGAATATATTCAATTTAATTTAATATTGGCAGACACTTTTACTTTTTTTTTTAGTTTAACTTTATTTAAAGCAGGTATGTAATTCTAATATATAAAAAAAAACAGTAACAAAAGGCACCTCTACTTCTATAATTGTAAGCATAGTGTGCATGTTCGTAACAGGTCATGTTTTATGAATAACATTCTCGGTGCCGCGCTGATGGAGCTGTATTGTACTTTTAGATTCATTATCATTGTATAAGTTTGCTCATAGCAGCTGTGGCTGCAATATTATACCAAATTCCTTTCATTTCATCAGCATTCTATAATTGTCCCCAGTCGATGATAATAATGAGTTAGTATCCCAATGCAAGCCAATAATCATTGAACCTTTTAATGCCTGCAGAATACATTCGGTGTTTACAAACATAAATAATGATTTATCTATTTTTATTTGAATTGTGTGTAGCTTTTCCATATCAAAATATGCAGCAGTAAACTGTAATGTTCACTGTAAATCAGGTTTTACAGACCGCTTACTGCAGCCGTAAAAAAGGCTTTGCATCGATGTAATCAGGGTTGCGCAACTTGACGAGAGTACACCAGGCTCAATGGTTCAGGGTAATTAATACCGTGTATTTCCTGCAATTACAGTTGAAATTTACCAAACGAAAAATAATGATTGAATATGACCTACACGTATCAAACCTACCGAAATTACGAGTTACCATGGTATCAGACCAGAAACAAATATTTGCAGATCATGTAAACATTTGTCCCATTGCGGAACTCAAACTAGCACTTATGGCGTTTCAGCCAGCTATTGAAGTTGTTTCAAGAGAGTTCTTCTTGTTAGAACTTTAATATAAGCTAGTATTTTTGTGTTTTTTTTTTCAATCTTTTTTCCTTCTTTTTTAACATAGGTATGTGATTGGAACCGTGTGCTGAAGGCTTAGTACAGGTTTGTAATTTGGAACCACACGGAATAACGAAAACCGAATTGCAAGTCGAAATGTCGTTTTTATATGCGAAAAATGATAAGCGTTCCTAGCGGATTTATTGAGAAACAAAAACCAATATCGTCTCGCAATTTGAAAGTCAGGACAAAAAATGCGAAAAGACAAATCTGTACTATTTCAGGGCTATTTGTAAACTAAAACAAACCGACACAGTTGTAGACCATATTTTTGACAATTAAATATTTTAACATTACCCTGCATATACATTTATGAGATGGCTTTATTTGTTAGAAGCAATATGTTCTTGTTTAGTAAGTTTAACTGTAAACGTCAGGAAAATAAAATATGCTGCCCACCGAGCAAGTCTGCGATGTTCAACAATAGTGTTTTTTGCATGGCACCGCGTATTTTTAATCATCTGCCTACTGACATTTTAGAAATATGTACAATTAATATATTCAAATTAAAATTAAAATATTTTCCTTCGCAAAATGTTTACTATAGTATCAATGAATATCTTAATGATATTAGAGACGCAATTTTAATGATTATTATTTTTTAACTGCCCTAGCGTTTGAGTATATATTATTATTGTTATTTTTTATGACATTTTAATTATTGAGAATCTGTGATTTATCTTTTAACTTGTAACTATGTAGTACTTATTTTTTTATCTTTGCATGCTGTAAAGCTTATCGTGGCCTGTACCTTTTTATCTTTATTATCATCTTATGTACCCATGTCTCGCAAAATAAATGATCGATTGTACTTGGTTCTCTGATAAAAATGAGTCATGAATTGGCCGTGTTTAGCCAATCTACTATTATCTATCGAGGAGTTCCGTTATCCACCTTATATTTCCATCATTAGATCAGCCCACTGTCACCATAATATTGGATAAATGATATATCATTAAATTTGTGTGCACTATCAACTCGGCTATAGCACTAATGGGAGCCATCTATAGGTTTTTCACTGGAAACTTCTGTTTAATGTCAGACATTAGTTCGAACCATTGACAAGAGATGACACCACTGCTATTTCTTCAAAGTTTATTAGTTTTCAAGTGTAAAACCACACTTTGTGGATAACATTAATGTTTATCAAATCAAATTCATTTATTTCAGGCTGATAGCTCATAATTACACACATTACATTTTGTGCCTAAAAAAGACACAAAAATTCCAAAAATTTGATTCCAACAAATTTTGTCTCCAGCGTCATAGCTCGTTCTATGGCCGAACTGTTTAAGGCATCGCCGATTACAGACGAAGATGCGGGTTCGAGTCCCGCGGCTTTATTATCTATAAAGTGTGGTTTACACTTAAAAAGTAATAAACTTTTATCATTAAATCTTATTATTCAATTAACACTATCGCGAGCTGATCTTTTACACAGCAAGTGATAGATTTTAAATTGTATCTATTACGAGTATATAACCCCTTATTACTTCTAATCACACTAGTATCATAAAAGTCAATGTTTGTAGGTTTGTATGTTTGTTATTCAAGTGACATCTGAGCTGTATCAAATTATGTATCACCTTTCTGCAGAAAGTTTTTGATCTGGATTAGGCTAAAGGCTACTTTTAACCTGGTAATACGCGAGCAAAGCCACGGGCGGACACTATTAAGGCATAACAAAAACCTCGTTAGAAAGAGTCACAATAAAACACATACTACAGCAAACACAATGGAGGCAATACCGCAGAAATAACATAGAAAATTCGCATTTTCCACTAAATACACTATTTATTGAAGTGAGATACACATTACTGCGCGTATGACGTTTAGTATCGGCCCGAGGGCTGTTTGTCTGTCCATTAGGATGGCGAATTGCTGGGGGGGGGGGGGGGCGAGTTGAGACTTGATGTTGTTTTTATTGCAATTTGAGTAATATTTTAACAGAAGGTTTAAGAAAACCTGTTTAAGAAAATCTTTGGGTACATAAGTGTAAAACTTATTTTTTAAATTATTTAAGGTGGGGCACGCCACACATTTCTAATTCGTAGATTTAGTGAGTACAAGTATATTATTCAAATTAAAATATGTATGGATACTATATTATAACTAAAAAATGATCACTGAACCGAAAACACGATAGGATAATATATTCTCGATATAACTTGATATCATCGTCACATCATCGACACGTGGGTATCTTGAACTTCCTCCTGAGGTGTTTCCGCTAAACTACAACATGAGCCACTTCAGAAAAAAATTAAAAAGAGTCCTTCAGGGCAGGCAACGCATTGGCAATACCTCTGGTGTTGCAGATGTCAATAGGCGACGGTAACCGCTTACCATCAGGCGGGCCGTAAGGCAGTTTGTCGAGCCATAACATAAAAAAAAAAACAAGACGTATCTGGCCACGTGCTTGGCGTTATTAATATGGAGGTACCTATATCGTTTGACCAAAGTAAAATCTATATCCATGACAAATTACAGCTCTCTGAGGTAAGCCGCGGACAGACAGACTGACATAGCGAAACTATAAGGGTTCCCTGTCTTGTTGACTACGGAACCCTAAAAACAAGTCATCACCAGGAAAGGACTCCTTAAAGGCGAACCTGCCGGCGCGGCGGCGTGGTCAGAGATCTTAGTCGCTACGACTAGAACATCGCCTTAAGAGATGAATTTCTTCTCATTACCCTCGTTTAGTCTTCATCTCGCTGTTGTCTCTAATATCTCAGAGGAAGTTGATTGACGTGACTTACTTTTAAAGCTTTGCTGTCTGATATTTCCAGCTTTTGAAGGTATTCCTTTAGACATAAAATACATCAGATGTTCAAACATTTAAATGAAGCTAGATTGGAGTATAATAGAGATTGCTTCGAACTCTAATCTTTCAACTGAGTTACAAGATAATCATGAGAAGCTTTTCCTGTCAGATTAATGAACGTGACAGGGGCGGGGCGGAGGGGATAGCTTTATTATAATCGTGCATTATAACAGCTGGGATAACGACGACGCGTGGCGGTACTACCCGGATTCTGACAAGCATATCGGTCAACTTTACGGTGAGTGTAGTATGAATACAAGTAATTAATTTTGTAAAAATAAAAAAACAAAGAATGAACAATGAAACGGCTGAACCGATTTTGATCAAACATAGCTAAGAACACTCCCGACAAATTCACCTTTCAAACAAACAAAAAAAACCTAAATCGGTTCATCCGTTCGGGACCTACGATGCCACAGACGGACACATACATACACACAGACACGTCAAACTTATAAAACCCCGTCGTTTTTGCGTCGGGGGTTAAAAATACACAATCTCATGACAATCGATTACCAGTATTGAAGGATCTAGGGGATAGTTTTTGGTGTTTGTTCACTTTTTGCTTCAAAGATAGCATCCCCTGAGTGATCATAAAGCTGCCCCGCATGAACGGAATTTTTGGGTTACATTTAAATTGATCATATAAGCTAATCGAAAACAAAATAATTCCTAGTTTGCTCGTTGCTATTACGGGAAATCGATCCCCAAATTTTATTTTAGTATTATTTTATCATTATATACGGTTGAATGCAATTACTATAAAATTAAAAACTCTGATCATCGTCCTGCAATAGCAATTTGCAACTCGTAAGATGGGGTTTTCCTCTTCTGTCTCAAAACTAATGTTTGTTTGGATTTCATTGTGTTTTCCAAGGGTTCAGACTATAGTTCTTCAAAATTGTAGTACCTTCGTTTAGTAGTGGGACGAGACAGCTAAGGCAAAAAACAAAGGACAATTGAAATAAGTATGCACTTTTCTGACGAGGTCGTTCGTCTAAAGTTCTGACTTTACCTACTCATTCACCTGTTCTGCAGGAGCGAAGCAAAAACGTAGGTTTTTGCACCATTTTTAATTACAGCAACGTCGAGGCGAGGTTTTATAAACAAACTATTATCGCTTACGTTATGAGAAATTTTAATCCATATTTTAATATTAGCGCTTTAAAAGATAGATCTTCAGGATGAATTCTTGAAGAAATATTAAAGTCGTGGAGTGTGTTTACATAGATTTAATAAGTAATTGTAAAGATTTATATCAGAATGCTAGAGCAGAAAAGGTAATTACTTGCCGTTACCAATACTAAAGTTTGTCATGTTCACGTAGTATTTGAGTGTACAAGTCAAGATGACAACATGATATGTGAATATTTGAGTGTACAAGTCTCAAGATGACAACATGATATGTGAATATTTGAGAGTACAAGTCAAGATGGGTATATGACTTGTGAATGTTTAAGTGTACAAGTCAAGATGACTACATGATATGTGAATATTTGAGTGTACAAGTCAAGATGGGTATATGACTTGAGAATGTTTAAGTGTACAAGTCAAGATGGGTATATGACTTGTGAATGTTTAAGTGTACAAGTCAAGAAGGGTATATGACTTGTGAATGTTTAAGTGTACAAGTCAAGATGGGTATATGACTTGTGAATGTTTAAGTGTACAAGTCAAGATGGGTATATGACTTGTGAATGTTTAAGTGTACAAGTCAAGATGGGTATATGACTTGTGAATGTTTAAGTGTACAAGTCAAGATGGGTATATGACTTGTGAATATTTGAGTGTACAAGTCAAGATGACTACATGACTTGTGAATACTGTACCGAATGACGAGTCAAACCGATAACGTTACCTACTCCGTTACCGATCATTCCTAAATTACCTATATTATTAAGAATAACAGACGAAAACTCCAAAAAAAACGTTCGTATGCGAGTTGCACTCGCGTCGAACAAGCCCGTACAAGTAGACTACCATAAATATTATTAACAACTGAGTACCTACCTTACCTACTTGATCAAATAGACCAATTAAAGTCCTTTTTATACGCATTTTCTGTTCACGAGTGTTTTTCGTTTCGCGTGGTAATTTTAAGACCTAGGATTTCCGTTTATATTTTCCTATAAACTATGGAAAAGGCCACTTGCACATATAAAAAAAAAAGGCTCAATATTTAATTTCGTAGGTTAAGAGGATGGTCAATTTTCGTATACCATATATCTCTTAAATAATACATTTTAAAATTATAAAATAAGATATTTGTATTCCACATATTTGATAACATGTCACATGATGTACATAAAAAAGTACACGTGTATTTATTTGGAATTTTCTAGTTCACCCTCAAAATCAGAACTCATTTATTAATGAGTTTGTCCGTCCCGTAGTTTCGGAGCGAGGAGGCTGTGACAGACAGACACGAGAGTGACCATACAATGGTTCCGTAGGTAGCCTTTGAGGTAAGAACCCTAAATCGATTGCTCGTTCATATTCATGAACGAGCACTCAAAAACGTCTCTTCGTATTGTGTTATAGTCCAGTTGGTAGTTTGTTACACGATTTTGACATCCCAACTATCAAATAAGCAATCATCACTTTTCTGTGCTACACTTGATCATCTGCTAAAATTAATAAATAAAACACCTCAGGACGATCTCAAAACTTAACTGGAACCCCATTTTTATATTTACTGAATTAACTTCTTTACATCGCAAAGCGAGCTCGCTGTAACTGCAGAGCGATAGATCGAGAGTCAGCTTATCTTTAATCGATTCCTTGCACCACGCGATCAGAGAGAAACTGCTCGCTTAACTTTTCATGTTTGATTTGATTGCATTGTTGAATCAAATTAGGAAATTAAAAAGCGGTCGTTGCAAATTCCAGTGTTTCGTTTTTGAAAAACAACAATAGCACAGATAAAATTATACTATACTAGTCAATAGTAAAGTTTAATCAAAATTTGAGCTAAAAATTAGTATTGCCTGACTTACAAACTGAGTAATATGGCCTCCGTTTGGAATAAATATAAGTACGACTGACCTACTGGTTACATCACCTGCTGTCCACTGATTCGATTCCCGTCCATGCACCAACATAAGGGAGGATATTTGAACAGTTTTTTAGTGCTCTGCTAAACTTATTCGGACTAAGCTCTAAATTTTCAGCCTTCGAATATTTTAATATCTACCGAAGCAACACAGAGGGCTCGTCACTCACAAAACGAGAAAAAACTACGACAGGAAGGAAAACTGAGAGAAAACTCACTGTTGAAATAGAATGGAAATTTTTGAACTTTTTCCGTAGTAGAAGAAATAATTATTGTTAAGCGAGTACCTACGCTAGTGTTGGTAGCAAAAGCAGCGCAATGCAGCATAGGGCGTGTGGTGGACGTGACCTATGAGGTGATGCTTTTTTATCGGCAGAGGTATGTTACCGCACTGCGTGGGCCATGTGCCTGTTACGTCATTCATATCACATTAACAAAAACAAACCTTATACAAGTAATTAATTTTCTAAAAATAAAAAAAAAACCCTCAACGCAATGAAACGGCTGAACCGATTTTGATCAAACATAGCTAAGAACACTCCCTACAAATTAAACTTTCAAACAAAAAAAAAAAACGAAATCTTTTCATCCGTTCAGGAGCTACGAGGCGACAGACAGACATACACACACACACGTGTGTGACGTGGACGTGACCTATGAGGTGATGCTTTTTTATCGGCAGAGGTATGTTACCGCACTGCGTGGGCCATGTGCCTGTTACGTCATTCATATCACATTAACAAAAACAAACCTTATACAAGTAATTAATTTTCTAAAAATAAAAAAAAAACCCTCAACGCAATGAAACGGCTGAACCGATTTTGATCAAACATAGCTAAGAACACTCCCTACAAATTAAACTTTCAAACAAAAAAAAAAAACGAAATCTTTTCATCCGTTCAGGAGCTACGAGGCGACAGACAGACATACACACACACACACACACACACACACAAACAGAGACACGTCGAACTTATAACACCGTCGTTTTTGCGTCAGGGGTTAAAACAAAAAACGATCGTTTATGATCTCTAAAAACAACTTTTAGCTTTAGTGGGTATTACTAAATGGCTTCATGATTCATGATGCAAAACAGAAAATCGTTGAGGATAAAAGTTCAAGAGTAGCGACCACGAACAGGACGACGCGACGCAATATACGAGTGGAGGGGATCCCCCCTTGTGGAAACAAGACATTTTAAAGGTCGCAGGAAGTCAGTGGATGGAGGAGACTCAAGAAAGTTTGTCGTGGCAGTCTATGGGGAGAGATTTGATCGTCAACCGTGGACTTATTTAGGGTAAATATGAAATTAAGTAACTACTTATTTCCTGCTGTAGTGTGTTAACAGAGGACACCCCGTCTCCTCCCGTCGATGTCATAAAAATCTACTAAGAGATTATATCAGGAGATGGGCAGCAGCATCCACCTGAGTTTTCATCACCGATACCTACTATTAATTCATCAGTACCAATTCATACTGCGAGCACCAAGCATTGTGAGTATTACCAATCCCCCCATTGCCTTCTAGGGGGGAGGCTTCGTCCAGCAGTGGACGTATGAGATATATCCAGATATCTTTGATCCTGGTAGGTAGGTACTCACAAATAAAATTCAACAGAGAAGAATGTGATCAGAAAATTGAAGATTGATCACAGATTTAAATATGTTTGTGTAATAACTTATTTACGAGCCTCTCGTATCACGTGTGTTGTGTACGGTGAAGCAAGAAGTTGTCTTAGGGTTTCTATGGTGATCCTAGACCACTCTTCCTTGTGATGGTATATGGTTTACGGTAGGCTGATATGGTTAAAAGTCTTGTATAGCTTAGCAATGGTCATAATGAAGATAGTCTTGGTACTATAATACTTAATTCACTAGAGATGGTAAAACTATGATTTTATGATATTAATATTGTTTTGTATGTGAGCACGCGATGCCTTGGTCGGCTGGTGAACGCGAACTGAGCTCAATTTGGGGTAATCCGAGCGAATGCGTATTTTGTGCATAGAATGCTGAAACACACATTCGCTGCGTGTTCGTTTATATGCTTATAACTCGAACATACGGAAAGTGTTGTTTACTTCTACGATTGTTGAAGTTCAACACCTCCCGATCTTTTACTTGTTCCCTAAGAGCTTACGAGCCAATATTTTAAAATAACAAAAAATCAATTTTATATCGAATAAAGTGTGGGTTCACACGTTGAGCTCATTTCAGCCCGTCTGCATCCACTGTTGGGTAATACTAGATCGGCTCTTTCCAGTTCCTAGCTAGTCCGGGTGGGTCCATGTGAGGGACCTTGAAAATATTCAGTTGACTGACAAGACACGACTGTGTTGAATGTAAGTAAGAATAGGGTCGCTCACCGGCCTGCGCGCGCATGTCTCGCGACACGATGGCGCCGAGCGCGTTGTGCGCGCGACACCGGTACACGGCGCCGTGCACGTCCTGCCGGTACTGCGTGGCGGCGAATGGCAGAAACAGCAGCGTGCCGTTGTCCAGCACTTGTCTGCAACAAGGTACATTGTCTCGAATTAATAATAGTGTTGGTAGGACTCCCGTGTGACTGTATAGGGCTCAGTCGAGGAACTACTATACCTAGTACATAGAGATAGAGCTTTTTTGTGAAAGAGTTCGTCCGGGGAAGTACTACCACCATACCTATTTCTGCCGCAAAGCAGTAGTGCTCGCATTGCTGTGTTCCAGTTTGAAGGGTAAGGGTGCCGATGAAACTACAGGCACATGAGACTTTTCATCTTTATGTCTCAGGGTGGCGGGCGCAGTGCAATGCCATAATATAGGGTGCGTCCTAGGTGGACATGACCTATGAGGTTATGAACTGTTCATAGGCAGAGGTTACCGCTTAACATCAGGTGGGCCATCTGCATGTTACGTCATTCAGTAGAAAAAATAACTAGAACGAATTCAACTAATCTTAATAAGCATGTCTCTTTTACCACGTTTTTTCCAGTCCCATTTGTTCTAAAAGAAGATTACGGACATAGCTCTCAAAGTTAGCAAGTTGAAGTGGAAATGGGCAGACCATATAGCTCGCAAAACCAGTACGGAGAACTGATATCTGTTAGGGAAGAAAGGTTCTCGAGCGGCGACCACAAATTGGACGACGCAAAAGAGGAATGCCCCCATTTCCGATGGACTAAAGACATTATAGAGGTCACAGGAAGGCGGTGGATGCAGGCAGCTCATGACTTTTCTTCATGGCATTCTATGGGGGAGGCTCATATCCTGCAGTGGACTTCTGTAGGCTGATGATGGTGAAATCGTTTTTAGACAGATTTTGATTACTGCTTTCGATGCACGCACTATTATGAAATGACCTGGCCATGGTGTACATAACCATGATAGTTTCAAAAGTTATATTATGAAATGGTTCTGCTCTGTAGGTACTCTATTAATCTACACTTAAGTTTTTCCCATCAAAACTCAAAGTTCCCATTGAAACCTTCAAATAACACGGTCATAATCGTTAATTTGAGACATAAACTCACCACAGTCGATTTCCAGAATTTATGCCACTGCTTTAATTTACGCAGAGAAATCCGACCGAATTAAGGATAAACTCGTTGCTTTTTGTCGGAAAAAAGTGGCGGGACCCGTGTAATTGGCGCTCGGGAATCGAGGGAATATTTAGAGTTCGCGTTCCGTACATATTTTAAACAGAAGTGCGGCGGTGGGCGAAGCAGCATCAGTGTGCCACTAAGGCTGGAAATATAAGCAAACTGCTGTCAAACTATACCCTGGTTGAATAAACTTGGAATTAGGTTTAAAAGAACAACCATATAAGTGATCTCCATTCCTGATCTCCTCCCTATGTGCCTTGATAGAGTTTGTTCGTGTAACAAGCAACTAATGCAACGCTCAAGCCAACAGCGGCCTAGGTTAGGTACTGGGTACATAGTTACAACACATAGTTATACCAGGAATTCGAGCTACTTCCTGCAGGTGCACAGTTTGTTTTAAATAATCTTTTTTTTATACTACTTGGAATGACGGGTCAAGCAGATGGCCCACCTGATGTTAAGTGGTACCCTTTGCCTATGAACAGTGCTTTACCTCACAGGTCACGCCCATATAGGATGCACCCTACTCTCGTTGTTAAAATAAACAAAGTAATTTTCACGCGTTCAACGGGTTGATCGGTAGACCGCGAATGCTGAGCGTTTTTACGAATGTTTTTATCAGATGACCTCTAGATGAGCTGATGATCAGCATGGAGTTATTAAATATGATTGCATTGCATTTTTAGTGCCTTCGCCTTGAGCCTTCTGTATCCAGGCGAACTGGGATCGAATGCATTATGTTAAGCGGCGATGGCGGTCTGGTGACCCGTGCTGTCTTTAAGCTCACAGGAAGAAGGTCGTTTCTGTTTATCATCTTTTATATTTATACTACTAGTGGCCGCTCGTGGCTTCGCTCACATTTTGCCGCGATAAAAGTTATCCTGTTCATAATGAGTAACAAACTGGATAAAAGTTATCCAGTTCATAATGAGTAACAAACATCCTATCTTCAAGCATCCAAACATCGTAACTCTGACATTTATGAGCGAGTATATGATATTAGTGGGACACTACTGATAAAATTTCCACCGTACATATAATAACCACTTCCGGATCTTCCATTGGTAACTTTTAAGGTGTTGAACCCTACTTATGGATAAAAACCAAGCCGTAAGCCGTTATAAAATCGTGCCTAAGGAGAATAAAATGTAATAAAAGGCACACAACGGAGTGAGATATTTGACGAGATGTCAAGGGGTGAGGGGTATAATAGGGGTAGCGTAATAATATGAAGCCGTCGATACTTCTTAGATCTCATTTTATTAAAAAGCAAAATTCCTATACATACTCGTATTATATTGAATTGAAATAGGAAATATATTTGTCGCAGATAACTGGGTAAATTCTGCCGTTTAATTGAGCGGCTAGCCGTTTCAATGAACAACGCCATTCACTACATACAAAATCCTGAGACCATGAGAAGATTGCTATCATCTCATCACTGTGAGATTATAGTCCCAGCAGATAGGTTGTTAGGTATTTTTTAACTATTTTATTAGACTTTCTGAATAAAAAAATTGATGTTTGAAAAATAATTCTCTGAAATGACTAGCCGTCCAATTAAGCAGCAGAAAAGGCTGGCCAATTTATGGCTAATTCAACCAGTTGACTGCGACATCATTATCTACAAAAGTTTAGACAACGATATTTTACAACAAAATATACACAAAATCTCTACCCAATGTGCTGAATTTGAGTATCTATTGTCTAGCCCAGCCATACTCTAAGTGTGTTCCGCGGAACCCTAGGGTTCCGCGATACCATCATTTGTAAGAAGCGGCTTAGAATATTGCAGCTCTGCTTGGAATCCTTTCTATGACGTTTATAAGAAAAGGCTTGAAAGCGTTCAAAAAAGGTTTATGTGGCATCTTACATACTCTTGCTTTAAAGGTAAAATCCTCTTGAGCTACTAAGAACGAATTGATTATTTCAAGATAAGATCGTTAGCGGATCGAAGGCACTTGCTTGATAACGTTTTCCTCTTAGCGTCTTGAAGCCCCGGAGTTGCTGGCTTCTCTTCGCTTTTCTGCTCCATCAAGGCTGCCCAGGGCGTCTAGCTTTAAAGTTTTTCAGGCCGATTGTTGCAAGACCAACCTTGGGCTTAGTACTCCATTGAACAGGATGGTTCGCCAGTATAACAGAGTGTCTAAGGTCGAAGGCGTTGATTTATTCTACGGAAGCTTACCCAATTTTAAGAAACATCTCGCTAAGTAATGTTTTCACTTAAAATTTAGGTTTTATAAGTATGTTTGTTTTGTTAAAATATAATTTCAATTTGTTGGACATGTTGTGTTTTTTAATTAATTTGTGATAATGTTTTATTTCTAATTTTTTAATCTGTTCTCGCTCTTTATTATTAATAGCATGTTGTTAGACATCTATAATTGTGGTAGCACTTGGCATGTATAACTTAACTATCTTGTGGGTATTTACTTTTATCGGTGTATACTATGTTGGTGACTCTAATAAATAAATATAAATATAAATACCCTTGTAGGGGTTCCGCAAGTTCCGAAGTTGTTTTATTATTCAAAATGTGGGTTCGGTAGACTTAACTCACATGGCGTAAATCACCCAAGTGCATTAAGTACACTATTTTTGTACTGTGTTGCCCATTATTAACATGCTTTTAATAACCTCACTTGCAACTAACTAAGAAACTATCTAATCCTGGAATTGAAATTTCTACCACTTACCGGTATCCGATTGAGCTGAAATTTGGCATACCTGTCAAGTTCAGATGACAATACAAGAGTATGGTGACAGCGAGATGATGCGATGATGGAAACGGAACTCCTCGGTGATTAATAGTAGCCTGACAATGTTTGGGTTCAATTTGATCAGCTCACGGTTCCGAGGACTGATTTAAGAAAAGTGTGTAAATTATTTTTCAATAAAAAAACTTATTCCGTCAGATATATAAGTTAACGAATCGGATTGAAACTAAACTCACGCCAATTGAGACATCTTTCAATTTTATGGTTCTTTTGTGTCCATGCTTCTAGAAATGTCATGAAAAACTATTACATACATTTCTCTAACATAATGGCCTAGGTTTCACATCTGGCGAAAAGAAAAAAGAAATAAATAAAAAGAAATAATGCTAGACAGTTCACACAACATTATCTAGCCCCAAGCTAAGCAGAGCTTGTGTTATGGGTACTAGATAACTGATATACTTAATACAATACAATACATAGATAGATATTTTTTTATTATACAAATAAAATACCTAGAACACCCTGAACAAATATCTGCGATCGCACAAATATTTTTTCCGAGGCGGGAATCGAACCCGCAACCTCCTGCGTCGTAGGCCAAATTTCGCCCGCAGCGCCACAGAGGTCGTCAAAACATGCCAGTAGGTTGCATTGGCTTTTAATTAGTTTAGACACAGATAAAAGAATACTATACTAGTATAAGGTAAATATGTATATATAATTTCAAATATGTATTGCATCTGTACTCGTTTCGTTTCGTATGAGGTAGTGCTGGCCTCTGGTAAGTACATCTGTACTTAAATGCAGAAACATTATTTTGTTATTTGTTTTTGACGACCTCTGTGGCGCGGCGGGCCAAGGTTGGCCGGCGACGCAGGAGGTTGCGAGTTCGATTCCCGCCTCGGAACAAATATTTGTGCGATCGCAGATCTTTGTTCAGGGTATTCTCGGTATTTTCTATGTATAATAAAAAATATCTATCTATGTAATATATTGTATTAAGTATATCAGTTATCTCGTACCCATAACACAAGCTCAGCTTAGCTTGGGGCTAGATAATGTTGTGTGAACTATCCAGCATTATTTATTTATTTATTTATTTATTTATTTATTGTAGAGCTTATGAACGTTTTCATGTACGTGAACGAATACATGACTTTTTAAAATAACTATTGTGTTACAGGAAAATAAGCAATAAAATAGGCCACAAAGTGATAAGTCGATAGAAGGTATGATAATTCGTTAGAAGGTATGATAATGCTATAGAAGGTATGATAAAAAAGTACAAGTAGTGTTATCTTTATTTTATTCTCTACCCATCAAGATCAGCAGGAAATTGCGGCACCAAAGCCAATCCAGCATCCCTTGACGCAACCATTTATATGGGAGGAAATGAGTTCCGCCCCCTCCAGCCGTCACCAACCCCAGGGACTTCCTCGGATATTTGTGCAATAATTGAGGTACCCTTCGTCCTACTCAGGTACACTTTATCGCACTGAAATTTCTCGTCCCAAAGTCTACTCGTCCCGCTTTAATAACCAGCCAATTTAAAAAGTATCTTGTAAAATACAATGTGATTAAAAAAGGTGGAACAGTTTATTTAGCGGGTAAGAAATGAAAGCTCTTGATTAAATTTCAATGAAGACTTAATAATGTAATTGGTTTGCGATGGCGGTGTTGCGGGTTCTAGTAGATAGAGGATGTTGGGATAATGCGTAAATTAGAATTTAGAATGTACCTAGCATATTAGCAAGTGATAAACTGCTAAAGTAAAAAAATAAAGGAATTTTTAAACTACACTTTATTACAAAGTTTTTAACCTTGTTGCTGCAGATTCCATAAACCAATTTGCAGAAGACAAAGCAAACGCTTCACATTAATGTATTATTAGTGAAATCTTAGTAAAATAACATATATGAATCTTCATCATTATTCAAGGAAATCATCATCATCAGCAGATGTACGCTCACTACTGGACGCGCCCTCCCACATGAATTGCAATGGGGGAAGCCATATGCAGAATCGCGATTGCCATACCTAATCATTACGCTTGGCAGATAGATAGGGACTGTTATGACATGTGTTGTGTATAAAAGTGCAAGAATGCCATACACACTATACACGCGCATACAAAGGTCCAAAACAAGATTTCGATGTATTATTTTCAGGATAACAAAATCTGGAACTAACCTTTTACAAGCGCTTCTAACGTAAACATCTCTAGTTAATATCAACGTGCATTGATACAATTATAATAAGAGTAATATATAAAAGGCTTTGTCCTGACTGACTGACTCATCGAGGTCCAACGCACAGCCTAAACCGCAGGACGTAGAGACTTGAAATTTGGAGGGTGTGTTTGTCTCGATGCGTAGGGTTGTACTAAGAAAGGAATTTTGAAAATTCGCATGCTAAGGGGTCCAAAATGTGGTTCTAACTTAAAAGAAAAATGCTCTGTATTTCGGAAACCGTTCGTAGTAGAACCATGAAATTTGACATGGTGATTCCTCAAATAAAATTAACAAACACATATTTCAGCGATTCCTGAAATTTTCCTGAAAAATGGCAGGGGAACGTTTTCTTTGTAAAAAAATAAAAAAACTTTAGTTTTTACAACGCACAGGCTAAACCGCTGGTCGTAGAGACTTGAAATTTAGAGAGTGTAGTCCTTTTAGGGTTTCAAAGTGTACTTAAAATGGAATTTGAAAAATTCGCTCCCTTAGGGGTCCATAAAGGGCTTTTAATGTAATACACTTTGCGTTTTGCAGCGCACAGCCTAAACCGCTGGACTTAGATACATGAAATTTAGAGGATGTATTAATTTTTGGGTGTAGAGGTGTACTAAGAAAGGATTTTGGAAAATTCACCACGTAAGGGGTCCAAAACGGCTTTTAATTTAAAACTAAAATGCTTCGTATTTCGGAAACCATTGGTAGTAGATACTTGAAAATTCACAGGTAGATTCCTTATATAAAAATAGAAAAAATATGTTTCAGCAGTACCTGAAATTTTGCTGAAAAAACCCACGGGAACGTTTTGTTTGTAAATAAATACACTTTACGTTTTAGCCAGATTTCAGCGTATTTTGACGATTTAAAAGTTAGTTTCACAGTATAGTCATTGAGATCAAAATATTTTCAGGACTTCAAGGTTCAAATGGGACCCTTAAATTGAAAAACTTGAGTCGTTTCACGGTGTCGTTGTTGAAATCAAAATATTTTTAGGACCACAGAGATAAAATGGGACCCCTAAATTGAAAAACTTGAGTATGGTTTCAAAGGTTGTTTCACGGTGTCATTGTTGAGATCGAAATATTTTAAGGACCTCAGGAATAAATGGGACCCCTAAATTGAAAAACTTGAGTATGGTTTCAAAGGTTGTTTCACGGTGTCATTGTTGAGATCGAAATATTTTAAGGACCTCAGGGTTAAATGGGACCCCTGAATTGAAAAACTTGAGTATGGTTTCAAAGGTTGTTTCACGGTGTCATTGTTGAGATCGAAATATTTTAAGGATTTCAGGGTTAAATGGGACCCCTAAATTGAAAAACTTAAGTTCAGTGTCGTTTCAAAGGTCGTTTCACAGTGTCGTTGTTATGAATAACATATTTTCAGAAAATAAAGGGTAAAATGTGACCCCTAAATTGAAAAACTTGATTGTGGTGTTGTTTCAAAAGTCGTTTCGCGGGGTGGTTGTTGATGTTTAAGTTGTTGTCTGCACGCCGCGCCGGAGATGTTTTCAAACTACGCGCGGACGAAGTCGCGCGCGGGTCATCTAGTAAGAGTAATATATCATTATTATTATAGAGAGCTGAGTAGATAAATATTGATATTTATATTAATATTTTTAGGGACGCTTCCATCTGGTAGTGATTTGGATCAGTTGAGCTACCTTTAGATCGCTAGCAGCGGTCTTCAGGTAGCACAACTGTTTCATATGTGTTTTGTACATACCTGGTATTATTCGTTCTGTAAATAAATCTATATAATATTTATATTAGTAGGAAAACCAACAGCTATCTATAAATACATCAAAAAACAGAGTTAAAAACAAAAAGCCAATTACAGATTTTCACGTGTAGATATTATCGATTACGCGGCAAATATTTATTTAAATATTGTATTGTACCTACGATTGTGTGACGACCCCAGCGGCGCAGCGGGCGAGGCGGGTTCGATTCCCGCTGCGGGAAAAATGTGTGTATGGTACCATGGTACTCGTAGCTCCTGATACCCATGACACAGGGGACCCTAATGTGACTGTTGGATGTCTTATGTTGTCTTTTGTGATTTTCACTCACTTTTCATTTTACGAGCGCTATTCTGTCAAACTTCCTAACCTACCAAGTACCAACTTTTATGAGTTAGACTGACAGAATTTGGTTTTTGTAAGTACCTTAAATGAATGCTATGCAAGTACTAATATGGCCAATGTGTGTATTCACCCGCGGCTTCGCTTGCTTAAAACTGGGATAAAAACCAGTTTAGGTCTCAATCCAGGAGGGCAATTCTCGGATTGTAGAGATTAAGACGAATTCGACATTATGTCGAAAAAAGATGGAGAATGTCGAATAAAATCTTAATTTGCTATTCTCGTGATGCCACAAATAGACATAAGTCGACCAAAATCATTCAAATCGAATACGATTTAATCTGTATAATATATCGATGGATTTAATGGTTATTGTGACATTTTCGTGTCATTTTTTGTAGACATTCATGCTTCGACATTATCTCTAATTTAGAGATAATCTCCACAATCCGAGAATTGGCCTCCAGGGCATAATCTAGGGCCTATCATAACTATCTATACACAAGCAGCGCCCCGCGGTTTCACCCGCGTAAGTCTCAATCCCGTGGGAATATCGGGATAAAAATGTGGCTATGTGTTATTCCTGAAGTCCAGTTATCTCCATTCCATATTTCATCCAAATTCATCCAGTAGTTTTTACGTGAAAGAGTAACAAACATCCATCCATCCATTCATACTTACAAACTTTCGCGTTTATAATATTAGTAAATAAATAATAAATAAATAAATAATGCTGGACAGTTCACACAACATTATCTATCCCCAAGCTAAGCAGAGCTTGTGTTATGGGTACTAGATAACTGATATACTTAATACAATATATTACATAGATAGATATTTTTTATTATACATAGAAAATAACCAGAACACCCTGAACAAATATCTGCGGTCGCACAAATATTTGTTCCGAAGCGGGAATCGAACCCGCAACCTCCTGTGTCGCAGGCCAAGCTTCGCCCGCCGCGCCACAGAGGTCGTCATAGTAGTAAGGAAGTATTGTCATAGTAGGAAGTATTGTCTTATCATCGATCGCCACCTTGCACGCCACCGCGGATGCAGGTAGCCTGACCACGAGTAACCACGACGTCGCCACATTACGTCACAGCGTCGCGAACTAATTTGCTCTCCACAAACTTGTGTAAACAATTACACGACGTTGTTTGATTTGATAATAGCTATTGATTAGGGGATTATGTGATACCGGAGAGAAACGAGGCTCCATTATGTATGGTAAGGCCACGTAGTCCGCCTACCACATACTACATACAGTAGGTACTACGACGAAGGTAATGCATCTCGGCAATATTCCACTATTCCAGTATTTTTGTAGTAGTAGACCTTTTTTGTGAAAGAGTTCGTCCGGGGAAGTACTACCACCACCTAAATCAGCAAGCAGTATTGCTTGCATTGCTGTGTTCCGGTTGGAAGGGTAAGGGTGCCGGTGAAATTACAGGCACATGAGACTTTTCATCTTTATGTCTCAGGGTGGCGGGCGCAGTGTAATGCCACATAGATAGATAGATAGATAGATTAACACTTTATTGATTACCACACAGAAATAATACAAAAAATAATAATAATAACAATAAAAAAAAACAGGCAAAACAATGGGCGGCCTTATCGCTGAGAGCGATCTCTTCCAGGCAACCTTTGGATGGAACGAACTGAGCATAATGGACGGCGGTGTACCTACAAAGCTATTCAAAAAGTAAACAAGAGATAAAAGATCTAAAATCTAAAAACTTACATACCTATTATGTAAAATTCGAATACTTGTATATTTATAAAATAAACTAATATATATACCAACATAACTCTAGTAATAACTATGAAAGAACACTATCAATTATAACGCTAGGTAGATGTGACCGATAGGTAGTGCTGTTTCACCTTCATCTTGAAAGTGTGTTGTGAGGATGCTTGTCTAATTTCAAGAGGCAAAGCGTTCCACAGCCGCACAGCTTGGACTGTGAAAGAATCACTATAGAAGGAGCTGTGGTGCAGTGGAGTTCCAAGTAATAAGGTTTCTGATGACCTAAGAGAAAAATTGTGTAAAGAGTGAAGATATTAGTATCTATCCTTAAGATAAGGAGGAGAGAATGGATTGAAAAGGATAGAATAGAAAAGAGAGAGAATATGTAAATTACGGCGAAGACAAATAGGAAGCCACTTGAGCATTGAGCGGAAGGGAGACACATGGTCATATTTTCGGAGGCCAAAAATAAACCGAATACAAAAGTTTTGGAGGCGCTCCAGCTTGTCAAGCTGGTCCTGGGTGAGGTCCAGATAACAAGCATCAGCGTAATCCAATACAGGAAGCAACAGGGATTGTGCGAGCGCAGCTTTGGAGGCAGTAGGTAAAAAGTTGCGCAGTCTCCTCAGAGAACCGGCCGATGCAAACAGCTTACGGCTGGTTGCCTCCAGCTGATCCTTCCAAGAGAGGCTGCGGTCAATTGTAACCCCCAGATTCCTGACAGTCTCGCTGTAAGGGACTGCAACCCCATCAAAAACAACGTGTGGAAGTGCAGACCAGTCAACTTTAGCAAGTGTTCTCGAGCCGCCAATGATAATGGTCTGTGTTTTGGTAGGATTAACCTTCAACCCATGGACCTTGCTCCACTCAGCGATACGGCATAAATCTAAATTGGTTAACTCAACAGCATCAGCAATACTAGTGAGAGGAGCCTGTGTATAAATCTGAAGATCGTCTGCATAGAGGTGATAGGACGAAGAAAGATTCAGAGAAATAGAGTTTATGAAAATAGCAAAAAGAAGAGGAGATAAAACACCGCCTTGAGGAACACCAGCAGACGTGTTGCACCACGAGGAGAAAGACTCCTCCAGGCGAACCCGCTGACGGCACCTATGCAAGTAATTGAAAAACCAGTCAATTACTGCTGGAGATATATTAAGAGAGCGAAGTATTGCAAGGAGAATGTCAAAATTTATGGTATTGAAGGCATTACTGAAGTCAAGCAAAGTCAGTATGGTAAGTTGCCTGTTTTCCATACCCCAACGTATATCGTCCGTGATTTTAACGAGAGCAGTGACTGTACTGTGGCCTTTACGAAAGCCAGACTGCATAGGATTAAAGAGATTATGAGAGGAGAGAAATCAGTTCAATTGGTTATGGACGAGGCGTTCGAGAACTTTGGAAAGGAAAGGAAGAATGGAAATCGGGCGATATTCAGAGAAGGATTTAGGATTAGGTTTCTTTGGCAAAGGAATAATTTGGGCTTCCTTCCAAATTGAGGGAAATGCACCGTTCAATAAGGAGTGATTCAAGAGATGACACAGGGACGGTAGGATAATATATAGAATTGGTAGGATCATATTGCGACTGATACCGTCAAGCCCAACAGCATTGGACGTGATCGATAAAATGCTCTTCTTAACATCATCAGCGGTAATTTGACTAAAAAGAAAGGGAGGGTGATCAGGAGTTGGTAACGAAGAGAGATAATTGATAGTATTAGTTAAATCGGTATCACTGATGTAAGAAGATGAAGAAAAATGTTGATGTTGTGCCAGGATTCAATCCCAGGCGATTTAAACATTGACTCCCTCAGGAGTCAATATTTAAATCGCCTGGGATTGAATCCTGGCGAGATTTACCAACTCCTAATGATCTCAGAAACTTCCAGACTTTAGCTGGATCTTCATCAGAAACAGATTCATGGATATGGCGACGTTGTGCGTCCCTACACACTCTATTGCATCGATTTCGACAATTAAAGTATCTGCTCTTATTGTACTCACTTGAAACCATTTTGTATTTTGTTTTAGCAACAGATTTTTTATGAATCAACAATTTTATCTCATCTGTGAGCCAGGGAGCCGGGAGCTGCTTGAGCTTAATGGCACGAAAAGGCGCATGTATATCAAACAGTTGTGTGATCAAAGAGTTAAACATGTTAATTTTGTCATCCATGGTAGTCGAATTTTCAATGGAAGACCAATCCAACTTTTCAGCATCTTCGAGAAACATTTCCTTGTCAATACCTCCAAAACTGCGCTGCAAAATTACCTTAGGCTTAGCTTTGTGAGGACGTATTTTATAGGATAGGAATATCAAGTCATGGTAGGAGAACATATCCGCTGCACACTGGCCGTGCTTAACAACGTGATGAAGAGAGGATACAATGATGAGATCAAGAAGCGACGGCAGCGTGTTAGGAAAGTGATGAGTAGCACTAAGGGGAAGTATATGCAGATTACATGACTCAATAATAGATTCAATGGAAGCGGAGCGACTGTCCTTTTTTAAGAGACATGTGTTAAAATCAACCATAATTATAGAATGACTATAGGAAGGGACAAGCTTTTCTAAGATGTTTTCAAATGAGAATAAGAAATTAACACGACTGGAATGAGAATAGTAAACTCCAAGAAGAACTTTGGTATGAGAAAGAGTGATTTCAAGAAAAAGATGCTCGCCGGCCTGAAGCGGAGGAGGCTGTGCTTATAATTTTAAAAGGAATGTGAGCACGGATATAAATAGCAACACCGCCACCACCACTGCCAGTCCGGTCATTGCGAATAAGTCTAAACCCAGGCAAAGAGTAAGAAGTAGAAGGGAGGCAAGGCTTAAGCCAAGATTCAGAAACAAGAATAGCCTGAATGTTTACACATAGGGCGCGTCCTAGGTGGACGTGACCTATGAGGTAATGCATTGTTAAAGGCAGAGGTTACCGCTTATCATCAGGTGGGCCATCTGCTTGTTCTGTCATATAAGAAGCTAAAAAAAAAAAAAAAACAAACAGAGTCAGTATTAATTTTGTAAAAATAAAAAAAACCCTCAACTCATTGAAACGGCTGAACCGATTTTGATCAAACATAGCTAAGAACACTCCCGACAAATTCACTTTTCATGCACAAAAAAAAACGAAATCGGTTCACCCGTTCGGAAGCTATGATGAGACAGACAGACACACACACAGACACGTCAAACTTATAACACCCCGTCGTTTTTGCGTCGGGGGTTAAAAATATCTTGTCAAGCTTTTATGAAAACAGTGATCGGAACCGTGTGCTTATCAAACAGAGCCCAAACCAGAACCAGAGCACAGAGGAGTTCCATTGTCCACCTTCCATCTCCGTCCTCAGATCAGCTGGCTGTCATCATAACATTGTATTGCCATCGAAACTTGATTGGTATTGCAAATTTCAGCTCAATCGGATGTCAAGATGTGGTTCTAATTCAGCTTGCAAGATTTGACCTGAACAAACTACAGCACGTTCAACGTAAGATGGCACCTCCAACCAAGGCAGGTACCATCTTACAGTGAACGTGCTGTATCTAACATTGCAAGTTAGATAACAGCTTGTTTAAAAATAATTTCAAACGAGTGAACAAGCAAGATCTAATAGAGTGTTAGTAAATAGCCAACACAACAATGATTGCGCACCAGTAGTTTGTTAACAATGCAACCAAAATTTTTATGACGCATTCGAATTTTTAGTGGCAGGAATCTAAATTTTTCTCAGCAATCACATAACATACCTACCTAGTGATACCTATTTGGTTATCTGATTCTTCATATCACTGACTTTTTTTTTGTAGTATTAGCTCTTCACGACTGCTTAACTTTTAAATCAGAGAAAAAAATATCAAAAACGCCTTTTATAAAACAGAGATTAACGGGATCGATCTTCCTAAGCCTAAATTTCCTAGGTAGATTCATCATTCACTACAATTTAATACTAGTTTTTTTTTAAATTAATGTTTGTTTTTAATTTAAAGCAAAAAACTTCTTTAGCGTATATGAACTTTCCTATACGAATCCATCCGAAATAATAGTTTATCAATGCGTTGCCTTAAATAAATATAATATGCTGATATTTGAGAATCCAGGGATATCAAATTGTAACACCACAAGTGCGAATTTATATGCGCGCACTGACCTTTTCACGCCAATACTGCACTCACTTCAGACCTGCAGTCCGAGATATCTGGCTCACAAAATTCGCCGGCCGGGCGGCGTAGGCCAAATCTGATTTCATGCGCAGGAAGTGTCGCTAATTTCACATAATAAATTCACGGAAAATGTCCTCACAGTCGGTTCACAGTGATTAGGTTCACAGTGAGATTTTACAACATTTATTAAGGTAATTCACGATCCGAAATAACTTTATCGGGAGGGCGCGAGGGAAAACAAGAGGTCGGCCATCGGCGAAGTCAAAAAAACGCACATCCAATCATTACTGTCCTATCCGCGGGCGAGCTGATTACCGTGAAGTAATAATAAATAAATAAATAAATAATGCTGGACAGTTCACACAACATTATCTAGCCCCAAGCTAAGCAGAGCTCGTGTTATGGGTACTAGGTAACTGATATAATTAATACAATAAATTAAATAGATAGGTAGATATTTTTTATTATTCATAGAAAATACCCAGAACACCCTGAACAAATATCTGCGATCGCACAAATATTTGTTCCGAGGTGGGAATCGAACCCGCAAACTCCGGCGTCGCAGGCCAACCTTCGCCCGCCGCGCCACAGAGGTCGTCAAAATTGGTCACAAGGTCAGTTGTCCAAATTCAACTCCACAGTTTTGTGGCAGTGTTATCACATGGGTCAGTAAACGTATTGATTAATTTAATGCCGAGAGATTATTCCGTATCGTTTGGTTCAGTGACGTTGACGAACAAAGATCTACTCCTACAATCCACTTACCTTATCACGAACATGCGGCCACACACTATACCCGGGCACTTGTCGACTTCTGTAGATAGGTTTTCGCTGATCTTCCAATGAAGTAAAAAATTGTTCCGATTGTTTTCACATTAATACAAAACTTTCATCTAGTCATGTAAATAACAAACTCTCGCGCAGATAATGAATGCCGGCTGACTGGGACCGAGTGAGTGAGCGAACGTCTCTAATCGAGCAATAAGGTTGCTCTAATAGTGAAACCTTATTGAGTGAATGGTTCGTGGATTGAAATGAAGATTACTCCAGAATAGATTAAATTTGTGCAACGAACCAACCATTTCCACGGAATAATTTCAGCAAGTAAGGAAAGAAGAGTTGAAGACGAAACATCGCCTACCAAAATCCGATTCATTGGATTTTCAAAAGTTTGAACGAGGTTTTGCTTTGATTGTGTGGTGAATGAGAACAATTGTTATGATGAAGAATTAATTGAATGGGAAGCCACAGAAGTTCTTCTTTATCAATTATTATTCCAATGAGGGCTTTTCTTTCTGGAATTAAAAAAGAAAGTAGTTCAGTTTGGGTCGATAGATGGCGCTGACTCAAGTATGCTTATCAAAATTAACAAATGCATTGTCTGTGCTTTTGTATGATAGTAACAAAATACTACGAAAATATATCACTACGTTGTTGACTTTGACATTTCACCTTATTTTGAAAGCTAGGTTCAAAGCAGCGCCATCTATTAGCGCATGATTTGAAACGTCCGTGAAAACCCCTCATTTATTTTCACCATCTGAAGTCTGCATACGCCATAGACGTAGAATTTTTTCGCTACGCTAAATAGACAAACGAAGCGTGGGAGAGAGAAGTCATTTTTAAATGTACCCCGTGCAAGAAGAAAAGTGACAGCAACAATGTATTGTATGTGACATGTTTTGCTTGAGTACATGCGCATACCGGACGGTCTCTTGTGCAGTTTAACTAATTTTTTAATTTTTTTAGTCTTCTTACTATTAAATAACAAATATTACTTTGTATGACAATGGTGTCGTGTTCAGTTTGTGACTGTGAAGATACAAGACGTAATTATCTGGGAAAATACACGTTTCACAGGTAAATAAGAGATTATTGGTAGTTCGATTGTATTGCTTATTTTATCAATTCTGCTTTAGTAAATGGCCTAAAAACCAGTTTCATTCGTAGATTAGGACTTTCCCTTATATTTTTTAATAATATTTCGTTGCTGCACCTAGAAATAAACAATATTTTATTTAAAATATAAAAATGTTTGATTACGATAGGGCTTGACCAAGTGATGACGTCAGAAATATCGATAGTCCTGTTGCAGTCTATATCGTAGTATAATGCGCATCATGTAAAAAGAACGCTGGCGGTCAAGCTTCTTCAGGCGTTCCAGCGTTCAAATTTTTGTCCATCCTAGAATGGAGGTTTACTTTGTTTGGAGTAAATATGTGTGCTCTGTTAACATTTTACCGTTTTTTTAAAAATCTATAATAACCAGGTGGACATTGAGGTGTGTGTTTTTGTATTGACTATTGAAAATGTAACTTTAAAGCACCACGGGTGTTTTTATTGCAGTTTATGTAGTAGATATTTTGGAGTAAATATTTACGTTGTTGATTATTACACACGCCTTTTTCCCCGAAAGGGTATATTTATTTTTTATTTTTTATAAATAAATATTGTTTATTTCTGCTTAATAAAATAATACGTAACAAATTAAATTTAAATATACCCCAAAAATTCCGTTCCAACGGGACTCGAACCTGCACCCTCGCCTGTGATCAGCGATGCCTTTACTTTCGAACTTTGAACAGAAGGTTTCCAATGAAACACCTGTAGATACAGCACTATCAACTTTGCGCTATAGCCGAGTGATAGTGCCCACAAATTTCGTCTCCAGCGTCATAGCTCGATCTATGGCTAAATTGTTTAAGGCATCGCCGATGACAGGCGAGGGTGTGGGTTCGAGTCCCGCTAGAACGGAATTTTTGGGTTACATTTAAATTTAATGTTATCCATAAAGCGTAGTTTACACTTGAAAAATAATAAACTTTGAGGTAACAAATTGTCTATAGATAAAGTAACAGAGTGAAAAATTATATGGGCGTAGCACGGCTGATATAAAATGTTTTTGTGCTTTCAGATTTCCAAGTAATCCTTTGCTACGAGAAAAATGGTTATCGGTTATAAGAAGAGTGGGATGGACTCCAATAAGAACTCCACTAGGTATATGCAGCAAACATTTTAAGTTTAAATTTAAAAGGGAAACTCTAAGATCCCACCTATAAATAAAACTGTAATATTTAGGGGTCAATAAATAATAAAGGTTTATTTATTAACTGTATTCAAAATTGGAATAAGAACCTTATTCTCTTTATGAAGTCAAATCTGCCAAACTGTGTTATTCATGAAAGACTTAATCTGCATTAAGATGTTTTTATCTACCATACACATCACGGACGGATGATGAATTCTATCGACAATGTAAAAGTGTTGTTCGAGGACAACACTATTTTTAACTCAGACATAGACTTTCACCAACACGTGCTCATATTTTTTTTGGTTCCATCTTCGATCTCTGATTGTAGATCTAGTACATATACTAAATCTATGGCATACGCCATCTCTGGGGTTGTTAGTGTACACAGATTGAAATGAGAGGGCTCGAATTTAAGGCGTCGCCACAAAAAAAAAAAACAATTTAATGTGGTTGCTTTCGCTTGTGGCCTGAAATTCATGTTTTTTTGCTCATCAAAGCCCTTCAATACTTTCAAACTAATTTGACGGTAATTATATGACCGAACACACAAATTTGAATTTACGCGGTACCGCGGTACCCGATACGTACAAGTATATGAACCTACGTGTATGTCAAGAAATAAAATCTTAAAAACCAAAACAGTAATTCAATAAACATTTATTTTCACCCGCCTACAGGAATAAATGCTTCAGTGCCTTCCTCCTACGCAAATCCTGCTAAACCAAACATGAGTAATTTTGAGACGTGAACATTTAGGCACAGATTAGGTAACGTTACTTCGCAAAAGGTTAGTAATTAATTCCTGTTACGATCATTCGTTCGTCGTATCACTGGTTCTTTCTTGGGCATACTTCATTCAGGCTCAGGTCCTGAACTGAGCCTACTGACCAATGGAAAAGGATACATCTCATGCTCGTCAGCCCTTCTGCTCTTCAGGCTCCCTTCGTGCTGAGGTCATGAATAGGCATGTTGCTAAGCTAAGGTATCTGTGGCTAGATATCGGTTCCGCTCGTGAAGCTGTCACAATTTATGTTCTGTCCACGACCTATAGTATTATTTTAACTGTGACACGACTAAACGAGACTGTGGTGTACCTAATAGTAGAGGATCCGCACTAGAAACGACCTTCACCCATCCGAATTAAGGTGGATGCTCAAGCTTGCGGCGCGAAATTCGTTTTTTTTTGGTGTGTTCTGCCCATTACAGCTCATCAACACTTCTTCTGATAGCGAAAAATAAGTTCGCGAGAATTTGGAGACTTAACACATATGTTTTAATTGATGATATCTCATAAATATCATTAGTTTAGTTATGATACACATTTTTTATGCACATTTTTACAGTGTTTTTGTTTGTTTAGGGGTATCGTAGATGTATCGTATCACTGATGGTATTTATGAGATACTATCAATTAAAACATTTGTGTTAAGGCTCCTAGTTCTCGCGAACTCAACTTTCGCTATCAGAAGAAGTGTTGATGAGCTGTAAACCACCAAAAAATTTGAATTTCGCTCCTCCACCTTAATGGAATTAATTAATTCATTTTAATTTATGAAAAGTATTTTATATCAAATTTAATATATTAGGAAACATATCTCGAGTGGATTGTCTAAAAAATTCCTGCCCAGACTATGATTAATAAAAAATTGAAAAACCGGCCGAGTGCGAGTCGGACTCGCGCACGAAGGCTTCCGTACCATTATCTATAAAAAGCGGCCAAGTGCGAGTAGGACTCGCCCATGAAGGGTTCCGTAGCAGCAAGTACCATAATATAAAAGTTCTTATGGATTACGATTTATGACGTATTAAAAAAAAACTACTTACTAGATCTCGTTCAAACCAATTTTGAGTGAAAGTTTACATGGTACATCATATATTTTTTTTAGTTTTATCATTCTCTTATTTTAGAAGTTACGGGGGGGGGGCGGACACACTTTTTACCACTTTGGAAGTGTCCCTCGCGCAAACTATTCAGTTTAGAAAAAAAAAAAAATTGAAACCTCAATATCATTTTTGAAAACCTATCCATAGACACCCCACATGTATGGGTAAGATGAAAAAAAGTTTTTTGAGTTTGAGTTCTAAGTATGGGGAACCCCAAAAATAAAATACTACTTACTAGATCTCGTTCTAACCAATTTTGAGTGAAAGTTTACATGGTAATGTACATCATATTTTTTTTTTAGTTTTATCATTCTCTTATTTTAGAAGTTACGTGGGGGGGGGGGACACTCTTTTTACCACTTTGGAAGTGTCCCTCGCGCAAACTATTCAGTTTAGAAAAAATATATATTAGAAACCTAAATCCCATTTTTAAAGACCTATCCATAGACGTATGGGTATGATGAAAAAAAGTTTTTTGAGTTTCAGTTCTAAGTATGGGGAACCCCAAAAACTTATTGTTTTTTTTCTATTTTTGTTTGAAAATCTTATTGCGGTTCTCAGAGTACATCTATTTACCAAGTTTCAACAGAATAGCTCTTACAGTTTCGTAAAAAAGTGGCTGTGACATACTCGGACAGACAGACAGACAGACAGACATGACGAATCCATAAGGGTTCCGTAATTTTTTTTACGGAACCCTAAAAACGGCAAAAAACACGTTTGTTGTATGGTAGCCCCCTTAAACATTTATTTTATCCTGTTTACCTATTTGTTGTTATAGCGGCAACAGAAATACATCATCCTGTGAAAATTTTAAATGTTTTACTATCACGGTTATTAAAAAATAGTCAAATTCTTTTTTTTTTTTTTTTTTCATAGTTTGGGCAGGAATTTTTTAGGCAACCCCTTCAAGATATATTTTCTAATATATGCAATTTGATATAAAATACTTTTCATCCATTAAACAGATGGATGAAGGTTGTTTCTAGTGCGGACCTTAGACTATAAGTGGTGTACGTACCTTTCAGGAGCTTTCATCGAAGCTTTATTTTAAAATGTAATTCGCTTTGATAAAAGATTCTACCTTCAGGAATTTCCATCTATTTGTGAGAAATTGTTCACATAATATCTATTAAAACATATTGAGATGTATGTGAATAAGTAATACAGGTAGATTTATCTTGGGAATTATATAACTGCCGCACAGCGATAGCGTGACGATTCAACTTTATTGAAAGAAAAAATATTGGTTGGAAAATATTAAGACAAATAAGTCCAAATATTTATTGTGTTCGTATTGATAACGATCAAAATGAGAAACGATTAGTGGTAGCTCACTTTTAGGTATCTGAATAACCTGCTTTTAAGGGTTCCGTACCTGAAAAGATACCATGGAACCGTTGTAGTTCATAGTTTCTTGACTAATAACTGATTATAGTTACAGGTCAAAAATAATAATATAAAATAATGTAATAAATTGGTATATTCCGTAATTAATTAACACAAACAGAAACCATGATCAATTTAAATTAATATTAGTAAGGTATAATGCGCGTCATGTAAAAAGAACGCTGGCGGTCAAGCTTTTTCAGGCGTTCCAGCGTTCTTTTTAAGAGATTACTTACTTTTCTACTTATTTAAGAGACGTATACCTATGCATTGAATGAGTGCCTACCTAGTTTACTATAAATAATGTACAATTATAAAAAAAAAAGTTGAAACGCCTGTAGAAGCTTGACCGCCAGCGTTCTTTTTACATGACGCGCACTATACCTAACTCATAACTTCTAATACGTAAAACCTAATGAAGTAAGCTCGTTACAATCATAGAATGACTAAGCCACTTCTTGAGCCTATTTCTAAAAGATTGTGTCGATGGTGCGTCTGTTATATCAGCTGGTAGACGATTGACGACGTTGTATTCTGACGTTATATGATCATTTTGTTGTCTGTCTGTCTATCAAAACCCTTCAACTCTTTTCTCAGTAACTGCTAATGGTATCAACTTGAAATTTATACCAAATACCTTTATAGGTCTGTGAGATTAGAGTGTCCTAAAAACTAAGCTTCTAACTCAATGTATTAAAAAGAGATGGGAATGTAATGAATATCAAATTTTTATGTGGAAATCGCTAAAATAAAACATGTCGGGTACTTCCACATTTGTGAAATTTGGAATGCTGGGAGGTTTAGTGACAAAATTAAAGAATTTTGATAATAAGTGTCTGAAATTCGAAAAAAGCTCTGATAATTTTAAAATACTTTACAGAACGGAACCATAAAGGCACACTCGCACTTGTCAGTTTTATCACGTGATTATTAATTTCTTATACACTTGCGCACAGTTGTATGATTGAGCATCTCATTCATACCTTTTATAGATACCTACATCTACCTTCCCACAGGTTTCTGTATGGTATGCTAACGTAGCATTTGAAGCATGTCAGCTTGTCTACACTATCATGCGAATCTCGGTATCATTTGGAATATCTCGCTTAGTGAACACAGTAGTTTTGCTTGTCCAATTTTGACTCTTATGTTAGCGTCTTGGAGTATCTTCGATGTAACTACGTCTCAAATAATGTTTAGCGCATTAAACCGGCTATTGCCACTAAGCTGCTCCTCAACACAAAGAGCTGCCCTATAAGCCCCCTAACTTTTCACATAAATTCTTTGTCGTGCATGCTTTCCCATTTAATGGGGAATTTGTTAGTAACCCACTTTTGCGGTTGGATATCTCACAGAGGTCACCAGCGCCACTGATTACTACGTGACTACGCTATGCATTAAAATGCAAGCGTAACACCATGTTGTGTTTATAAAGCTAACTTGCTTTGTTCGTGTGTCTGTCATTCGGGTTCAAAAGGAGGCGATTGTTTCATTCAATCGCTTTTTTCTTTTCTTTTTTTTCTTTTTTGTAACTATGGTTGACCCTCTTTTGACCGCGGTCTCACCTGTTGGTAAGTGACGATGCGGCCGACGTTGGAACACGTAGGTCTAGAAGGCATTTTATTGCGTTTTTTTAACCAACTCCAAAACAAACGAGGATCTCAATTTGTATGTTTTTTTTAAATTTAATATTCATGTCTTATTTCTCAGGGATCAGACGCAAAACGACTACTTGGCGTTTTTTTAAAACTAAGCGGTGACGGATCAATCAGATGGCCTATCAGATGGTAACTGGTAACCTCTGGCTTTACCAATGGATTACCTCATAGGTCACGTCCACATATGTGACACCTTTGCGCCCTATGGGGCAATACACCGCGCCCGCCACGTCTCAAGTGTCTGTAATTTCACCGGCACCCATATGGGTTTGAAGTATTCAAACCAGAATTTACGTAACTATTTAGTAATCTGTGCCAGAACATAGCAATGCGAGCACTACTGCTTTGTGGTAGAAACAGGTATGGTGGTAGTATATCCCCGGACGAACTCTTGCACATGAAAGCTCTACTACTACTAAAAAAGCGTTTTTAAGAACTACACCGCATTTTTTTCTCAATATTACCACTTCCCAAAACGTCTAGGCAGATTCTATTCTAGTCTGTTGTTAGATTTCGTAGCTTTTGCAGAGAGATTTATATCATAACTAGTGTCCGCTCGTGGCTTCGCTCGGGTTTTACCGGAATAAAATGTAACCTGGCTCAATAAAGGTCATAATCTATGAAATTTCAACGATTTTGCCATTTGCACGTGATTGAGTACATACATCCAATTTTTTTTACTTTGTTGTTGGATGTTTAAAGTCAAAATCGGTGGCAAGTTCGTGCAAATGTGACTATTTTGCCGAAATGCGTAATTTGCAACCATTATTATGGAGATAATTCGGCGGCAAGCAAATCTCGTTGTTTGGGTTATAGTCCGTAGTTTAATTAAATGGCCTGGTTTAACCGACATTTAATTTATTTTATTACATAAAGATGCATATGCCGTTGTTGATATCGGTTGGTGGCACCCGGTACTTGCAGGTTAGTTCACGTAATTTTTATCCATTTGAAAGTATCTAGAATAAAGTGTGTAAAAGTTCGTGTTTTCTAAGTGTATCGCTACCCTTACAAGCTCTAATGTTCCTCTTCAGCCAGTATTATCTATTTGAATTTATAATAATAAGCCTGTTTGAAATTTGAATTTAGATTAGCAGCGGGCGTGGAGTACCTCACTATTCTGTATTGACTGTACATAGAAGATGCAATTTACCTGCAAAAAACGAAGCTAGTTCTCTGAGTCAACTTGGAAGAATCGGCATGTATATGTATATATGTAAGTTATAATAACTTAGTTACTTATAGTATCTACTAATAGTTACTTAATCTTTTGTTTAAATGATCACCTCGTGTTAATTCTCAATGTTATTTGGGCCGTAGTATTGTTTAAGAACAGTCGTATTTTCTTTAACGTTGGTTTATTTATACACACGTACCTCGCACACTGTTTATATTTGAACTTAAATGTTACATGATATATATTATACCTACCTACCTACACACATTACACTACCTATCATCATTTCTGCCTAACATTCAGTTTAATCAACAATCGGCGTAATTGATCCTAATCTGGGAAGGTAGGTAAGTATTTGGTACCCGTTCAGACAAAAAGTCAGCTATTTGCTGCAAAAATGTTTCGCTCGTTATGCCAGTATGTATATAGGTACCTATAAAATACAACCGTCGGTTGAACATTTGAAAAGCAAAGGTACACGATCTGAAATTGAGCAAGGGACCCGTTTCAAAGACATCCTCAACCGTGCGCCGGCCTCCTACATGCTCCTAATGACGCCATCCTTTGAGCGCTCTACCGAGAATATTCACTGAGGGACTGTCTGCTCGGAACGGGCTACTTGAAAAAAATAAGGACCATAGCCCTTATTAGTGGGGTCAATTCAGCGGGCGAGGGACGGGGGGTGGGGCTGGGGACAGGGGGTGTGCACGTGGGATTGAATCTGATTGTGACAGTTTGCGTTAAAAGATGTATGTGAGCAGTTCAGTAGTGGCAGCAATCAATAGGTAGTTGGTTCAACTCACGGCAGGTAAGTACCTACCTACCTCACAGGTCCAAATCACGGCTTTGCTTATTAATCGAACACTCAAATTTGATATATAGAAGCAAAATCAATTTACAGAGTCCAATAACAGGTTCGTAGGCAGACGTAGAGTAGACTAGACCATATGTCTTTTGAGAAAGAAACAAGACAACGAGATACTGAAGCTATTCTAGTGAAGGCTTCTCAAGTTAGAGCCCCATGAAATATGGTGGTAGAAGTACTTAGTCTTGTGTATATAATATCAGCTCTTAGTATAATTAATGCAAAATGCTGTACATAAATGCCTTTTCTACGCCATCATAGCGAGGTGGAAGCTAAGTTGATGAGGATGCAAGTACCTACCTTACTTTTTATGAATGTTAATAGCGCTCATTAATTTGTGCCGTCTCAGACATTGTTTAACTAACTAGGACATCTTCCTTCAGAATATTTACTTTAGTTACCTTTCATTTAATTTATCTTACGTACCCGAGGTCCAGTGAAATGACGTTGAAGGGTACTGCCTGAGAGCATCAAGCAAGGGGATAGAAATAATATATTATTATACAAGTGTCCGCCCGCGGCTTCGCTCACGTTCTATTGGGATAAAAAGTAGCACATATATGAATTCGGGTCATAATCTATCTGCATAACAAATTTCATCAAAATTGGTTCAGCCGTTTTGACGTGATTAAGTAACAAACATCTAAACATTCCAACATCGCATTTATGATACCATTATTTGGATCGCATTAGTTGGATTTTTATAAAGAGTATTACTATTTCGAAATCGTCGGAGCCTTTTTCGAGTTTCATCCACTTTTTCTTACACAATTCAGCATCCCATTTCAGGGGTACAATAGAAGATATTCATACATTTTAGACTTTTTCTTTTGTTTGTGTCACAAAGCCTCATAGCATTCCAAATTGCAGAATTGTGAGGTTACTGGCAGTACGCTAGAGGTTTTTCATTTTCGCTTATTTCCTTACAAAAATCAGACTCTGCTACATTTGTTTCCCGTTCCGTTGTCTACAAGGATCCCTTATAATTTCACCATGTTCTACACTTGACTCTAATACAAATTATCACTAAACGAATCCCTGAAAGACAGACAGACAAACCGACAGACGGACAACAATGTGATCCTTTATGGGTCCCGTTTTTGTTTGTTGAGGAGTGGAACCCTAGCAGTGAGTGTTCACGTCGTCTATTACTATTAGCTTGCCTATTACTCTTCTGAACGCGTCTTCTCTAAGTACATTTAGCCCTCTCTTTGAAGGACTACGAATTATGCAAATTAAAGAAAACTTTCCTCTGACCGTTATGAAATTTGAAATTTTACTCAGATGGATGCGGCCGGAGCGGCCGATCTTGATTATTATTTTTGCGGAATTTATCTCAAAAATGTATTAATTTTGAGTTAGTTGGATTCGGTATTAAAATGGAGTTGCTTCGGTTGTTTAGAACTAATTTGCAATGTTTCAGAGTAGGTACCATGCACTTACGTTCTGTTTGGTTTTGATTGGATGATCGTTTTTTAATTCCAAAGGTAATTCTATATAAGAATGTCTACAAGTAGTTTATTAAGTACTTACTGATTTAAATCTTGATTCTTCTTTAATTCGTGCAACTGTAAGCAGTGAGGTGCTAAAAGTGTAATAGATCGGTTGGCTTTGATCCATTGTACTGATACATCCCGTATGTTATAACTAATAGATTCTGTATACACACGATGGTAAATAAAATAAATAAATAAATAATGCTGGACAGTTCACACAACATTATCTAGCCCCAAGCTAAGCAGAGCTTGTGTTATGGGTACTAGATAACTGATATATTCAATACAATATATTACATAGATAGATATTTTTTATTATACATCGAAAATACCCAGAACACCCTGAACAAATATCTGCGATCGCACAAATATTTGTTCCGAGGCGAGAATCGAACCCGCAACCTCCTGCGTCGCAGGCCAACCTTCGCTTTTGCCGCTTGGATGGTCTATTCCCGTTGTGATCATTTTGAAATGAGTTTTCGTTATTTTTATATCCACGCGACACAAATAGCTGGGAAGTAAAATAATTATAATATTTATCGTTTCCAGCGATAAAAAAAAATTATAATGTTATGTTTTGTGAACTGGACTGGGAGTTAATTCGATGGATAATAGTAGACTGGTAGTGTTTGGGCTCATTTTGATCAGCTCACCGTCCCGATTACTTATTTCATAAAAAAATGATTTTAAAAAGATATTGTTCAACAAAAAACTTGTTAAAAGTAACATAGAATATGTGTTAGAATAGCTTAGTAAAGAAAAGAGGATATTATACATTATTTGTAGCAAAATCCATTGTTTAAAGAACTCTGACCGAGATAGGTGCTCGTAAACTAGACAGCAGCCTTACATACCGAATTTTCATAAAAGCAAAGTTGCGAACATCTCGGACTCTCGTACAAAACAACCCAAGTCTCACTAATGCTCAAACAAAGACCAGCTTAAACACATAGAGAGCAGCTTATAAATTCGCATAGCCGTCTAATCTAGAACAATTTACCTAATTATGTTTACGGGAAGCCGTATTGCAATTTAAGAGTCCTTTTGGAAGCATACATTTAGAGAGTTGTGCGACAACGCGCTTTGTGGTAGGTATTTACAGTAGTAATAGAGTTTAATTTCGAGGGATGCTTGTGAAACTACTGATTTGGTCTTATGTAGGTAATGCTATTTTTCATGTTTAATGATGAAAGTTTGCTGGCGTCAGCATCAAGGGCTTTTCTTATGAAGGTTTATTCGTAGGAAGAGTACCTTCTGCGTATTATTTGATTTTTATGAACTAGAGATTTTGGGGTGAGCTTTAGTTTATGGGATAAGGGGTATGCGAGTCTTGTGGCGTAGCAGTTGAGGGTTATTGTATTTTTTTTTCTGAAACAGACCAGAAAATTTACCATCCATTTTCTGTTATCGCAAAAACATATACTAACCAATATTTACCAATATACGGAAAAACTGGAAATATTTCAGAAAATATCAATAGGTAACTACTTTCTCAGTTGGTAGGTAGAAGTTAGTATTTTATTCGTATCAAAAAATCTGAATTTCTTGACAAGGTGCTCGCCCGGATACACCCGTGCAAAAGGTAGGTATAATATTATATGGGACGATGCCGCGGGCGGCGCTCTGCCGGGACACACCCGGAACTAGCTTGATTACGGAGAGCCTGGCACAGATTTGAATACATTTGGGTATTGTGACAGTCTAGAAGGGTTCACAATCAAATTAAATGATTGAAGAGAATAAATAGCTCTTGTTTTCATCAACCGACACTTACGTTATGGGAAGACTTAAGTACGTCATATGTGCTATATATCGTAGGTACAGTGGTGGTATGAAAATGTTCGTCACCTTAGAGCCTATTTTTGATTGTTCAATGCAAAAAGCATAGGTACTGTTTTACCGACATAGTATTTCATATGGACTGTTTTACCGACATAGTACTGTATCGGAACTGCCAATGTGTCAATATTACGAAAATAAACTTCAGTTACCATGGCAACGGATATAAGCAGCAATCCACCAAACAAACAATTTTTCTGTGTTGTCGATAGACTGTAATGATTTTTAGGGTTCCGTACCCAAAGCGTGCTAACAACGGGACCCTATCGCTAACCCTACGCTGTCGTCGGTCGGTCTGACTGTCCGTCTGTTCATCAGATTACAGATAATATTACACTGCAGATAATAACAAAAACAACTAAGTATATAATATTTTTAATAACGGGTATAACCTCCGTTAGCGTTAATTACACTCTGCAATCGCTCCCGCATAGAACCCACAAGCCGAGAGCATAGGTCCGTTCCTCTTGTCTCTTCCCAAATGGTTTGGCAGTGGTTTTCTATGGCCTCTTTTGTCCTTTCATTGTTATTAACCCACCGCTGGACCATTAAACCCCATAGATTCTCTATGGGGTTTAAATCTGCAGATCTTGCTGGCCAGGGAATAACCTCAACCTCCCGATGTCGATTGAACCACTCATTCACAATACGAGCAGAGTGTATGCGGGAATTGTCGTGGATATAATTGAACTGCGGCAATTCGTTTGCTGGAAATACGTTACGGACAGTTGGTAGCATACTTTCTTCCAGAACCGATAGATAATTTTCTGCGTTTGCCCTCGATGGAAGAAGAACGAGCTCGCCTACACCATGTGATGACATCCATCCCCACATGTTGGCAGAGATCCGTCCAGAATTGAAATTGGGCACTACTTGTTCTTCCGTATATCTTGTGCCATTATATCTCCACAAATTAAGTCTTCCATGCTGGCTAGATTTAAAGCATTTTTCATCCGTAAATATAGTGGTACTCCAATCGAAGTTTAAATACGTTTGAGCAAATCTTAAGCGTGCTTCCTTATGAGCTCTCGTCAGAGCAACTTTTTGGACGTGTCGTCTGTGATGAAGGCCCATAGAGTGTAACGCATTTCTGATCACTCTGGGACAAACTTCAAACATTTGAGCAAACCTATTTGTTGATATGAAACCGTTTTCTTCATATTGTTGTCTCATAAAATCTTTTTGTGCACCGGTAAGAAGCGGGCGGCGTCCAGAATTGGTATGACGATGATCTGTTAAAACCCCCTCCTTGCCATGTCTCCTGATCTAGAACCTTACACTGTCTCTAGTAATATTAAGGCGAGCCGATATGTTGCTAATATTGTAGCCAGATTCATGTTCAGCAATAATTTCTGCCCTTTGCTCTATTGTTAAACTTCTGGGCATTACGACAAATAGAGAATGAGAATAATTATCTAGAATATTTTGATATTACTGAAAATAACAATGGAGACAAATGTCAATGACACTGTCAATGAATAATACTAAAAAAGTTCTCTGTGGAATTAAATTTCAAAACTTCTGGTCAACTCAATAAAAAAGGTTTCGTATCAAAACATAAACAAGCAACTGATTAAAGGTTTGCAAATTTGATCTTTGTTAGTAAACAATTAAATTATGATTTTCCATACAGCAGTCTGCGCAGTAGTATAGTTGGAAAAGGTAATATGTGCTCGCGACAAGCTAAGGGGATTTCTTTGAAAATTGACGAACCTTTTCATTCCGCCACTGTACATACCTATGTCATAAAAGTATCATGTATAATTAAATTTAAATATGGACAATACATACATACATACATAGACACACGCTTTTTTCCCCGAAGGGATAGGCAGAACCTCAATGGGCCGCTTTTCACAGTGAGTTGCACTATCGTGTAATATAGACGTGACAAGTGGTGAGCTCATCGCCGCCATTGCTACCCACGACTGACTTGGCTAACGCTTTCTTCAAGTAATAGGTTATTCCATAATAAGCTAGAAGCCAGGACAAATCTTATACCAACGAATCTTATCAACAAGTCCGGGTGATCCCTTTTACAAGGCTTTTACGACATCCACGGGAGGAGACGGTGGGGTCTATTCTTAGGCCGGACACACCACGGTAATAACAATATGAACAATGTTTTTATTAAATTAGTTTTAATTTGAAAGTTTATGCATTTCTGGTACAGGTACTTGTTTTGGTCATACTACATTATTTTAATGGCTCACATGTTCAATTCAGTAATAGTAGATTAGTAGCCAAGGGCTGTAAGGCATCAATAGGGCGCCTATAGTTCGAGGGTGCCATTGATGCTTACACCCGAGCTAACTACTCTGCTTTACATCTCGATTGTGAGGTAAGTAGAAAAACACTTTCTTTTCGCCACTTCATGAACTCGTCGTAAGTTTTCAAATATCTCTCTTTAGAACTTTCAGGTAAAATATTGTTAATTGCTGCTTCAGCTTCCATTTTCATTGAATCGGGAGTGCAGCTTATATCTTCATCACTTGCAGAACTCATGTTTATTTCCTAATTAGCACGTAATTATTAAAAAAACCCAAAAACAAACAATATTTAAAGTAAAAGTTTTCTATTCCCGCCTTTTTTCATCTTTTTTTAAATTATTTTTTTCAAAAACGAAATTGATCTTCACCGTTCGGTTTTTAAAATTGATGACTATTATACTCATACGAAGACAAGGCTGAATAGCGAAGCGACCTCTTTTGTCATTGGGCTGCATGCATGATGTCTATTGCCAGTATGATGGTTAGATGTACGCGAACTTTTTTAAGGAGTGAAGTTTTTTTTAATTACTTACCGCCCTAGGGCTTTTCTAGCTACATTATTACCCTAGAGCGCTAATTGGTCACCTACAAGCCCCATTTGGGGGTAATAAGGACCTACTTACCGAATATGAGAGATGTAAACCATATTAGGTAGTCAATTATATTATTTGAATTTTGAAGTTAATATTCTACCACTATATGTATAAGTAAGGTAAGTAAATGTAAAGTCTATGCATCTGTCTATAATTGCATAAAATGATTGCCTTTCTCACAAAGGCATAAAATACGCGCACAATAAAGATTTTCCCTCGAATTTCGCAGTGAACTTTAACGTCCTGTGACGTAGCTGTAACTACGGGTTCTGCGATGAAGCCTCCACCGACAGTTCAGGTTCACACTACAACACCAGGCTCATAATATCATTTCATCTGAAATGAGCGTAAAGGCAATAATTAAAACTGTTCATCCTCTGTGATGAATCTAGGTTCAGTAGTAGCTTTTTTGTGAAAGAGTTCGTCCGGGGAAGTACCTACTACTACCATACCTATTTCTGCCGCAAAGCAGTAGTGCTCGCATTGCTGTGTCCCGGTTTGAAGGGTATGGGTGCCGGTGAAATTACAGGCGCATGAGACTTTTAATCTTTATATCTCAGGGTGGCGGGTGCAGTGCAATATCACATAGGGTGCGTCCTAGGTGGACGTGACCTATGTGAGAATGCACTGTTCATACGCAGAGGTTACCGCTTAACATCAGGTGGGCTACCTGCTTGTTCCGTCATCCAAGTAGCATAAAAAAAATTAATCTTACTGTGTTGGTATAGGCACAGATAAAATAATACTATGCGTATAGGTATGTATTTTCGAGTATATCAGTCAGTGTGTTTACACAACCTACAACGCAAATTTATCAAATTTACCGTTTAAGATGAAATTTTGCTTCAACTTTCGACGTTATGTTGACAACCAGCTTATGTGACGATGGGGACGGAAGGTGGACCATGGAACTCCATAGCTGGTTCGAGTCCCAGCTTTGGTAAGTGACTTTTTTAATATCTCTGAATGCAGTATTAGTGGCTTAAACAAGAAATTAATTTTGTAAAAATTAAAAAAAAAAAACTCTCAACGCAATGAAACGGCTGAACCGATTTTGATCAAACATAGCTAAGAACATTCCTGACAAATTCACCTTTCAAAAAAAAAAAAAAAACGTTTTATCCTTGCGGGAGCTACGATGCTACAGACAGACACACACACACACACAGACGCACACACACACACACACACACACACAGACATGTCAAACTTATAACACCCTGTCGTTTTTGCGTCGGGGGTTAAAAATAAAAGAAAGCCCATTATGTAAAACTTCAATATTTAAAGTACTTGTCCTCCATGTAGCATGGCCGTGGGATACACTTTATATTGGAGACCCAACACCACTTTTGTATGCCATATACCTATACCTATTAGGATATTTGGTATCGAAACTGATACTGGACAGTAACACTAATTGTGATCTAGAGCTTTATCAGTATCGAATGGACGAAATTCGACCATGGAGGTTGATTGAATCTTACGACTGAATTTCGTAACCAGAGGTCCAAATTCTGATGAAACTCTCGACTATCAAGGCAGTGGATGGAGGTGGTTTAAGACCATTTGACTAGGAATTATATGGGGGACGACTATGTATAGCAGTGGACCTCTGTAGGCTTGATGGTGACGGCCAATCTCTTTATAAAAGAAGCAATCTTAGCGCTAACGATAAACAAAAGTGCTAAATATTAGGTAGGTATTAGTGCTAACCTTTTAGCTCTGCATGCATAATTTTAATAACCACTTTTGTTTAATACTTTGTTTCGATTGCTAGGAAGATTATTATACAAATGACTAAAGGATGAAGAAGGCATGCTTTGATCTTCTGTCGGAATGTCCATCTCCACCGCGTTTCGAACGCAGACTGACGTAGATTGTCAATATTTCACATAAGACGCTCAATCTAGATCGCGATCATAGATCGAGATCATTGATTTCAAAAAATCTAGATAATTTGTGATCCGATGTCGCGATCCGTCAATCTAACACGTAACAAGTCAATCTGGATCGAGATCACTGATCACGATCGAGGATCGCGATCTGGATTGAGTGTGTAATGGCTGCGTTAAGGGGACGGTCCAGACTACATGCCGGATTTCGCAAATGCAAATATTCCGCCGTGTATCAGCATCCAACTACACGTAATCCAGGGCTCGTTTAGTGTGTACACGGATGAAGGCATCACCATCAATACCTATAACCACCGCCCGGTACCTACCTGCTGAAACGAGGTCGGCGACACTTGACGTCACACCGCGCAGCATGCAGTGGGCACCAGAGGGGGTAATGCCTTGTTATTTTATATTAAGAGGTAGACAACAGCCAAGTTCCGTCACTATCTAACTCAGTAATGTTCACATAATTTAGAAAGTGATAGAATAGCACCCGCACAACGAAGAGTGAACGAAAATCAGGAAAAGTATTAAACAACTATTTGTTGTGTAATCGAAAATGTAAATATACTGTGCCCTCTAAAATAATATTATAAGTTACTCTTATTAATTTGATGAATGTACGTTGATAGGTACGTACTAGAGATATTTACGTTAGAAGCACATTGTAGAGGCTGTTTCACGATTTTTCACATTGTTTACGATTTTTGTATATCGCTGAATTTTATCCATTTTTGGGTTCTATCATGTCCTTAGAAATATGATGAAACCTAATCTACATATATATATAAAACAAGTCGTATTAGTTACCCCACTTATAACTCAAGAAAGGGTGAACCGATTTGGCTGAAAATTGGTGGGGAGGTAGCTTAGAACCAGGAGATTGACATAGGAGGGAGGGGTAGGAGGGGGAAGTTTCACTGGGGGCTACCCGTGCGCAGCCGGGGCGAGTCGCTAGTATATTATATTTTGTAGTTGTCATAACCTGTGTAGATTTTGCTAAAAATACGTTTGAGAAGCCTATTCGGCTGCCTCTGCATGTGAAATTAAAATAGTTGCGCATCGATAAAAATTAAAAAAAAAACACCATAAATAACTGAATTATGCGTTTCAAGCGAGAGCATGGACCACGTATCAATTTCACTAAAAAGGTGCTTTCTCAGGCAATCCTTGTGTGGAATATTGGTTTGGGATTTGTATCTTTTGAACAATTTATTTCTGCTCATAGAATCAATCATACCTACTCATAGAAACAATCGTCAGCAAGCTATCATAGAGTAAGTACTAAAACTAAATGTATAGTAAAATCTTAAGACGACTTTAGAAATAAACACTTAATAAATGTTTTGGTAAGTATTGAAATGTGAAACCCAAATTGTTCTTATGCACTAATGCAAACAATATAGATCTATAATTTATCGCTCTTAAGTGGTTCCGAAGTAGCCTGAAACGCTTTAGTGCACTCATGGGAACCAACTTGTAATACCAAGCCCGTTGGAGCCCATTCCATAAGCTGTGTTATGTGAGTACCCATTTAAATAAATGCTCAATTTTTTTTAATTAATTCACAGTAATCTCAATGATATTTTACATGTAGTAAGCATCCCACTAATCACACTAATATTATAAAGGCGTAAGTTTGTGTGTGTGTGAGTGTGTTTGTTACTTCTTCACGCTGAAACGGCTGGACGGATTTGCATGAAATTTGGAATGGAGATAACTGGACTCCCGGCATAACATATAGGCACATTTTTATCCCGATATTCCCTCGGGATCAAGACTTACGCGGGTGAAACCGCGGGGAGCTGCTAGTTATACATAAAACATAATAAGTTGAATCTAAATTAAAAAAAAAAGTGGCTAAGTGCGAGTCGGACTCGCCCATGAAGGGTTCCGTAGCAGCAAGTAACATAATATAAAAGTTCTTGGATGGATTACGATTAATGACGTATTAAAAAAAACTACTAACTAGATCTCGTTCAAACCAATTTTGAGTGAAAGTTTACATGGTAATGTACATCATATATTTTTTTTAGTTTTATCATTCTCTTATTTTAGAAGTTACGGGGGGGGGGGGGTGGGGGACACTTTTACTTTGGAAGTGTCTCTCGCGCAAACTATTAAGTTTAGAAAAAACTGATATTAGAAACCTCAATATCATTTTTGAAGACCTATCCATAGATACCCCACACGTATAGGTTTAATGTTTTTTTTTTTTTAGTTTCAGTTCTAAGTATGGGGAACCCCAAAAATAATTGTTTTTTTTTCAATTTTTGTACAAAAATCTTAATGCGGTTTACAGAATACATCTACCTACCAAGTTTCAACAGTATAGCTCTTATAGTTTCGGAAAAAAAAAGGCTGTGACATACACGGACAGACAGACAGACAGACATGACGAATCTATAAGGGTTCCTTGTATTTGACTACGGAACCCTAAAAAACATGCTTTTATGTTTGTAACGAATAGAAGAAGAACTATAATAGCTCAAGCAGAAGGATAAAGTGTGACTATGTATGTGACTGTGGGTTGTTATGTTAAATATATTGAGTTTGCTTCCTTGTATCGAGTCTGGTTTTTGTTTGCATACATTCTGTCTACTTCATTTTGTATGCGATAAATTTTGTTAACATATAAATCTAACATCTGTGGTGCCATTACAGGGTTTGCACTTTGGTTCAAACACATAGTACAAAGCTTTACAGTTCCATGACATTACTTATGTAGTTAGCTGGCGTGTTCTGGCAAATTATACTTCTAGGGATCCATGCTCTACTGGTACATGGAGCTTTGAACCCCTTTCAGGCAGTAATGTTTTTGATTATTCAACTGATCATGTAGATTTTTCACTCAGCACCTACATGTTTTTTTTTTAAGTTCACGTCAAGGGTTACTTTTCGGTGTTTCCATACAAAATGGATGAAGCTTACACCATACGCCCCTGTAGGTGCTGGTGTTTCTTTTGACTAGACTAGAGGCTTTGTATCTACAATTCAACTTCGGTGTCGTTCTATCGCCATGTACCTTAGATTCGTAGCTATTGTACAATGTACTCGTACCTTTATGCCAACACATTATACCTGTATATTACTTGTGAGTCTGTGAAACTAGCTGTGAATGTGTAACTTTGCTCGGATTTTAGTTTTCGTTTAACTAACTATACTGAGCTGATTATTATTATCAAAGGGACATTTGAATTCTTATATAAATTCTTATTATTTATTTTCTTTTAAATTTTTGTGACCCGCGATTGTATGGGGATCAAAAAAGTTATGAAAACTTAGCCCTTAAGTCAGTATTTCGGTTTCTGGGATGGATTGGGAATAATAAGAACGAGATTATTTCCCATAATTGAGGATCAGACTTCACTTGGTAAGTTAGTCCGATCTGTTTAAGGTATAAGAAATAATCTTGCAAATAAAGCGTAGCGGTTCAAAGAAATCTAGAAGAGCAAGGGCCTAGTAAAGTAACCACGGAAAACAAAGTGTATATATGCTGTTACAAAGATTAATTTTAATTAAGTTAACAATTTGATTATATTAAAGAACACGTTGTTTTTCTCAACTTGGTTATAAAAAGTACAATTTGCGTAACATAATAGCAGCAATATGTTCGCCATTTGATCCTCATCGTAACCCTGAGGTCGGAATGTGTTTAAATTACTTTTTGACAGCAATAACCTTCAACCCTTCCATAATGGGCACTTAAGGCGACCTTTCTGAAGAGTTCATCTTAATTACTCAATTAAAAGAATAATGAGAGTTCTTGTAACCTCAAGATCTTGTTTAGTTTATGAAAACCAGTAAAAAGTAACAGTTTTAGAATACCATCACCAAGTAGGAAGGAAGTTGTTATATTTTCACCTCACCTGTCAGGAAAGAGAGACGTTAACTCCACATTTAATCAACTCTCCTCCTTGTTTGTGTTAAATTTCACTAATTTAGAATAAAAAAATAGTTTGAAAGTGAACAAAAACTAACCGTAATCTGTACTACCGAAGTTTCAAGTCATGTTATAGGATTGCCAGGGTTTTTTATTGTTTTAGGGTTTTGTGTCTCAACAGGTACCAACCGAACCATAACCTCTAGGATCGCTTTTAGTTAGAGTTAGGTGACCCAATCAAGACCGTAGAGCGTAAATAAACGAATTCTGATATTGTGGGTTCATTTTGGGAGGAAACCAGCAATAAAAGAAAATTATAACAAAAACTTAAGTGAAATGAATAAAAAAGAAAGAAAGAATATATATTTATTTGTATACATGAGCTACACAGAAACACGTAATAAACTAAGAAGAAACAGATATGAAATTACGAGGTATAACACAAGTAAACAAAATGGCTCTGCCTCAGCATGAGTTGGTTGACTAGCAAACTAGCAACGGAAGACCAACGCTGGTCTTCCGTCAGAATCACTTGTTGGCGTTACGGCTAACCTCTCACAATAACTGTACAACAATACAACAACACACTACATAAAGAAAACTAATAAGAAGAATAATAAGTACTTAAAGTAAGGTATGGTCAATTTTTAAAAAAATAACAATTTAAAAAAAGGTAAGATTGAGAAAATATTAATAATTAGGTATACCAACGATAAAAAATAATGTTCCAGGAAATTAATGTTAAGTGCATCGTGTGACGAATCAGTTACCTGTTATTGAGAGGATAGAGTTTTTAAAACAATTTTAACATGCTTAGTTTCGAAGATATAATAATTTATGCTATAGCAAATATAAAAAAATATAATTCCTACTATAGTGCAATGGTACATACAGCAAACCCTAAACAAATATCCAAATTATTTCAATTCCTATGGCATGGAAAACGGTAAATATTTGGAAAAAAATATGTGTATAAAATGTGATGGTTAATTCCACCACTAATGAGGTCAATTGGTTTAGTGGTGACTATTGGTAACCTACCTGTAAGACTCTCTACGTGAGTCCGACTGCACTTGAGCATTTTTTCCAAATCTGCTTATTCATATTATTCTTTTAACAAAATATTTTCATTGAGGACGAATCACCTCGCCCCGTGCGGCAGCTCTGACGTTTTTTTTGTCAGACCATAAAAACCAAAGACCTAATAATTAGAAAGTCTATAAGATAAACCTTCTAAATCGTAATGCAGCTCAATCAGTTTATCCACGCAGGTAAGTTCTTTGTACGCTCTACTTCTTTGTTACCTTTAGTAATTGACTCTTACCACCATTTTCGAAAAGAGACGTTGGCTACTTTTATTTTATTTCTTTTCCTAGTGTTTTCTTGAGTTATTTTGTGTTATTTTGGTGGCATTTTAACGAATGTACCTCGTTTAAAAAGCACAAGTGTAGTGAAATGAAATGGAAGTGAAATGCGTGACTTTTGAAATTGGTGGAAATTGTCTACCAAAGTTTTAGTAAAATTGGCCACCGTTTTACTAAAACATGACTCGACTGTGACTTTGACGACTTGGAAGGAGTGTAACGTTGCAAAATATATTGAAAATACAATATAGTGAAAATACAGATGAAAAAAAATGGCAAATGCACAAGCCGTGCGGCGCCAATTATAAAGAAAAAAAATACCTTTAGCAAGAAACAAGCAAAGTGAGTTTCACAAACTAGCTAGCTAAGCTAATAACAGCATTTAGAGGATCGCCCGAGACCAATTCCAACCTTTACTAACCTCCCGGGTGGATCGAAAACTGCGCGTCAAGGAGTTGGATTCCCAGCCTGGACATAACCCCACCAGTGGGGTTTTTGGGAATGACCCGATACACGTAACTAATATCACGCAATTATGTATATCTTTAGTTAAAAATAAGCGTATAGTAAGTTTTTAATTGTGATGATGGAAGGTTATATTATCACAAAAGTAGAAAACCTTTGCCACGTGAGCAGCGTACCATTGAGGCAGTTAGCAGCGATAACAAGTTTTGAGTTACATCACCAGATATCCACAAGAAACTCAAAGTTTTTTTTACTAAGCTGTTGATTACATAGACGTAGCAAATAATTGATTTTGTTTAATCTGTGACTGTCAGCAAGCCTGGAAGCAGCTTTAACTAATTAAGTTTTATCTTACTTTCCGTGATTTCTTAAGTCCCTCGACCTCCTCTCGTTACAAAAGCGTTTGTGAGCAAAACCACTGAATAGAAAACGGCAAGTTAAGGAGTTGGGATCTCAACAACGTAACTGCTAAATGTGAGCATTTTACTAGATAAATACAAATAGTTGTAGCAGTTTTTTTTACTCTTTGCCGTTTAGTGTTTATGATAAGAAAATACAAAAAAAGCGGCCAAGTGCGAGTCGGACTCGCCCATGAAGGGTTGCGTAGCAGCAAGTAACATAATATAAAAGCCTAGGTTTAAGATTTATGACGTATTAAAAAAAACTACTTACTAGATCTCGTTCAAACCAATTTTTGTTGGAAGTTTCCATGGTAATGTACATCATATTTTTTTTTGATTTATCATTCTCTTATTTTAGAAGTTAAGGGGGGGGGACACAAGTTTTACCACTTTAGAAGTGTCTCTCGCACAAACTATTCAGTTTAGAAAAAAATTATATTAGAAACCTCAATATCATTTTTGAAGACCTATCCATAGATACCACACACGTATGAGGTTCATGAAAAAAAAATGTGTTTCAGTTCTATGTATGTTCTATGTAACCCCAAAATTTATTGTTTTTATTTCTATGTTTGTGTGAAAATCTTAATGTGGTTCACAGAATACATCTACTTACAAAGTTTCAACAGCATAGCTCTTATAGTTTCGGAAAAAAGTGGCTGTGACATACACGGACAGACAGACAGACAGACAGACAGACAGACAGACATGACGAATCCATAAAGGTTCCGTATTTTTTTTACGGAACCCCAAAAACTACAATCATTGCTTATTGCTAGTAATGATTAAAGAGCGTTCGCACAAAAATAGGTTCAAACAATACATAGCTCAAAAACTCGTTTATGGCTATAGAAGAAGCTATGCTCGGAGTATAACTACGTGATTATATCCGAAATACGGAAATCTGTATAGAAGAATGAAGGTCACAAATAATGACCAACATGGTTCTCAAAATTAGCAAGCAGAAGTGTCATGGGCAGGCCACATTCTCGCATTACTGAGACTCGCTGGGGAATAAAGGTTCCCGAGTGGAGCCACGACCCAAAAGTCGCATAGTATCGCGTATATCTCTTCCAGGTAATTGGATAGTCTGGATATAAAATGAAATGGTATTTTTTGTTGACTTCCTGTAATCAAAGGATTGGCAATTATCATAAATAAAGAATAACTTGGGTATTATAAGTGAAAGTACACAATATACTTTAGTAGGGACAACTCTACTTTCACAATCAGAACGTTTCAGCCTCAGGTACCTCAGGAAGGGTGACCTTGAATGAACCAGTGACATGAGCGATGATGAGTTCTGCCTTCTGGGTTATTGGTATTATTTGGTATGCCGATTAATCTGATTCATGTCCGCAATGCATAACCTACTTCAAACTATGTAATAACTTCTTCAATTAATACTATAAATAGCAAAAACAAAGCTGGAGCCTAGACAATAGTCCTTTGTGTGGCGTTTACCCATTGTACGGAACCGATTGTATAGTTCCACAACTCGATGTAATGTTTTATGGACTGTGCGGGCTGTTTGGCCGCTCACGCTACTCCAGCCTCATTGGGTCCAACATGCGCTTCTCATACATTTGTACTTAGCTAGATGTTCATGTTCTTGTTCTTGTGGTTCAAGAGTGAACTATGTATACGGTACGATAGTGTGTACGGTGTTTAAGGATGTGGGAATGCTCTAACATCATTAGCTGGAAGACGTCCAGTGTCACACTATCCACCTCGTGTCATGCCAAGACAAACAGTCACGAGCCACGTTCACCCACCCTTATCCTGCGACTGTAACAATATCATCCGGACCATTGGGTGTGGCTCTTCCTACATTGCTTCCGGTTTGTGGTCGCTAGTCGATAACCTTCAATCTCCAGCGGTTGTTGTGGGTGCTCCATGGATGGCGCTGTATTTCGATATAACTAAAATGCACATTTATGTAAAAATTTCATATATATCGTGAGCCAGCAGATGTGATATTTCAAAATTACTATATAACACCGCAAAATATCGGCTTCCATACGAAACCATAAATAAGAAAACAAGCGTCGCTGGAGCGTCGCGTTTCGGAAATATAAAAAATTATATCAGCTCAACGGCAAGTGGACACCGCCATCGTAAATAATCCTTATTTCCTGCACAGTACAGGTGATATTTCATTGTAATTCCCGGCGGCCATTCTTGCGTAAGCCCATGAAGCCTAAAGTGAACTATAGCAAAATAACATTCTAAATAAAAGCTGATATATGAAACGGGTACGTATTAAAATTCATAAATTCAAAATACATACGTTTAGAATGCATAAGTTCAAAATCCATAAATTTAAAAAACCTAATGGTGAAAATCAATAAGTTTTATAATCGATAAAGTTCTATATGTATAATGGTCGAAATGCCTAAAGCCATAATCTCAAACAAATATGCATGCCAAATTTCAAGTTTGTACTGGAGCCTTCAAATTTGACACTTTGACGTATTTCAAACATTATAATAACCGTGGGTACGTATTAAAATTCATAAATTCAAAATACATAAGTTGAGAATACATAAGTTCAAAATCCATAAATTTAAAAAACCTAATGGTGAAAATCAATAAGTTTTATAATCGATAAAGTTCTATATGTATAATGGTCGAAATGCCTAAAGCCATAATCTCAAACAAATATGCATGCCAAATTTCAAGTTTGTACTGGAGCCTTCAAATTTGACACTTTGACGTATTTCAAACATTATAAAAACCGTACAATAGGGATATTCGATTTATTTATTTGAACCATACGGTATTTTGATTTTCGGTATGGGTACGTATCAAAACATATAAGTTCAAAACACATAAATTTAAAAAACCTAATAGTGAAAATAAATAAATTTAAAACCCTTAAAGTTTTTTATTTATAAAGGTCGAAATGCCTGAAATCAAAATACATGATGATTACAATGTATACGTTTAGAATACCGAAAATAAATTCAATATCCTTATTGCAAGGTTTTTGAAAGTGGGTGAGAAAGATTGGAGGGAGAATATTTTATTTATATCAGAAGTAGGTGAACTATGCAGGTTCTATTCAAACTGTGTCAGAGGTGAGGTTCCAAAATCAACCTTTCGATGGATCAAAGACAAGGAACGCGGTGGATGGATGCGGCTAGAGACGCCAATGATCGCGAATGACGAGGAATGAACGCGTTGTGGCCACTATTATGCTATTTAGCCATTATTAATTACAGCTGTTATGTGTTGTTGACATTATGTTTTTCAAACTTCGGTATTTCGAACTTCGTTATTCTAAACTTATATCAAATGAAATTATAAATTTTAAACCATTACGTTTTTTAAATTTATGTGTTTTGAACTTATGAATTCTAAACGTATGTGTTTTGAATTTATACATTTTGATACGTACCCATATGAAACAACAAAAGGTTAAAATATCACAAATTAAAGCAGTGTCCACACTTTGAGCGAAGTGTAAGCGAGTGTTCAGTGATTACAGACATTATACATACAAATACAAATACAAAAATTCTTTATTTCGCTGACAAGACTATGGATTACATGGATTGGTATCTCTTCAAACTGTATTTAAGAAGTCCTCTCTTTAATAAAATTACAACAATACGGAACAACAACATCTCACAGAATTACATAATTTACATAATTACTTAATTTAAGTACCTACAATTTTTTTTTTTATTTATTGTTAAACAATTTACAATCATATTTGAACGTTACATAATAAAATAATAACATGCAATTAAAATAACAGTCAGATATTATATAAGAAATAGCACATATGAATCTAACAAGACCTTATACAATTCACACAGTCACTAAACACTAAACACTCGCACTCGCACTAATGAAACTGAAAGTAAAATCCTTTTTATTTTTTTTATATTTCATGTTTATGCCAAATTTTTATTTTGGTTTTACAATAAAACACGACTTTGTACGATACCTTTGATGATGAAAAACATTTAAATTCAATTAAGCTGTAGGTAAGTACTGTAACATTACAAAATTATTATAAAAACTTCTAGAAGCTTCCATACTCACACAAGTAGGTTGTTGACAAAAAACTAACGGACAACCCACACAGACATCAGCCATCAGTTACATCTCACGCACACATAGGAACTATTTACGCTAGATGCACCTATAAATAGACATGCGCCCTACGCACAGGCCATTCCACACTTAGACGGAGCAATCAATAATATCTCTATACTTCCACTACGCCCAATTTTGGTGAGTTTGTTTAAATATACTACACTCTAACTAGCACTGTTTAATCTACTGTTTAATCTACTGTTTAATCTACTGTTTAATCTACTGTTTAATCTACTGTTTAATCTATTGTTTAATCTGATGTACTTCTTATCTTTCTTAATGTTGTAAAATCTAGCATCATCGTTCATTTAGGGACGTCTGCGTTCGTCTTAACTGCACTCTAAGACACCTATGTCTGTCCTTCTGACTAACTAGTTCTTAATCTCTGTTGTAAACCCTACGGTGTAATAAGGTTGAAAGCCACGTACTGCCTACCCCTGCGAGCCACGTCTGCGGCACCTAGAGGCGACTTTCAACCAAGTTACACCAGGGGGAAGAATCAAGCCTGTCACTACAACTACGTGATCTTTACAGGGTCCAACTCTACGGGTCGAACCTTACGGTTGGTGGCTTCACAGCCACCAACCGGACTCACCAGCTACCTGCTGTCTACCAGCTGTCTCCAGCCCTACCTGCTGCTACCAGCCTGCCACGAGCCACCTCGCAGACAAGGGGCGCGCTCTTCACCATGACGCCTAGACCACGTGCTTCCGATCTGCAGCTCACAGGACAGTACCGTGGAGAGTCCACACCTGTTCTTGGGTTCCGTACTACGCGTGTGTCCAAGTGTTCTTTTCTACAAGCGTGACCTTTTGAGACCTATTCTACTGCTGAGATTGAGACCCTTGATCAAACCCCGGCCCATAGCCGTCTGGCCTTCTGCCTGCTACTCTGGCCCTCTGCCTGCACTTCTGCCTGCACTTTTGCCTTCAGCATACTACTAAAGACTCTAAGTTTAACAATCCATTCAGTGACCTTATTGTTAGCATTTTAAGTTTAATATATGTATAAAAATGTCCTAATCGTTTTTCTACCTACCCTAGCTCTTCTATCAGGTAGGATAGGAACCTAAAACCTAGACTACCTACCTGTCCACGGCTGCACCGTGACAGTGGCGCCCAACTCTCTTTAAAACTCTCTTTCAAACTCTCTTTACAATTCTCTCTTTACTACCATAAGAGATATATTCACTATACCTATTCCGGCCCATATCAACATGATAATGGTGCCCTATTCATTCTCAATCTCAGTCTCAAACTTATGTCTCATACCAATTTTTGTCATTTACAAACGCTTGGTAAAAACTCGGAACAACATACCTACAAGAACAGAGGTGTAAGCTCGCCTTTATTGCATCGTGGCGGTATCATAATAATAGCTACTAGAAATTATTATTGTACCAAAGCTAATAATCTATTGTCTAATCGTGTATACTACTATCTATTGTCTAATTGTGTATAATTCTTTACAGCTATATCTATCTGTGTATACCTATCTGTGTGTTACTGTGTAATTCTAACCATTTCTGTGTACCTACCTACATTATTGCGTAAACAGTGCTAGTTCGTCGTAACAATGGAAACTAAATATCTAAAATGTAGAATCTCACTCAAACGTTCATCTGGTCTACAAACTAGTAGATATGAACGGAAACTATCATAAAGGATATTAAACTCATTCACTATAAAGAATAATATTTGCCTACTTATCTACCTAACTAACAATCTATCTATCTATGTATCTATCATGCAATTTCATTGATTCACTAAGCTTGACTTACAACTGACCTTGACACTAGAATGTTGGAAATAGTAAACAACACTAGAACAATCTACCTACTTATAGAATACTAATACTATCAACGCGTGTGCGTGTGTGTGTGTGTGAGAAACACTGACCTTAAATACTTCTTTTACATACTTATAATAAACATGATAACTTAAAATCTAAATCGTACCTACTTACGAGTTCCCTAAAAACTAAACTAAACTAAACGTAAACTTAAAGGTTAACTTAAAATCTATAATATTCCTTTTACTAAAACTAAACTTGAAACTAGAAACGTAAAATCTACATCGTAGCTACCTACGTATACACTAAAATCTTAAAATCTATACTAAACTAAACGTAACTTTAATCTACACTAATCGTAATTCGTAATCTATGCAAATACTTTTACCTAAACTAGCTATGAAACTATAAACAACGTTGAACATACCTAACTACGTATCATCTAATAACTAAAATAATACTACCTAAATAAAAGCAAATCTACTTGTTAAAACTTAAACTAACTTTAAAACTGTAAACAACTTTGAATGTACCTACCAACGAATCATCTAGAAACTAAACTACCTACTATCTACTTGATAAAACTAATCCTACGTGTGAGTGTGGGTCGACTAAAGACTTATTACCTATAACCTAGTTAACTTTGAACTAGAAAATAACTTTACCTACATTCTAAAGACTAAACTATAACCAAATAAAACTATACTACCTACTTAATAAATGCTTATTCAATCTATGTGCGAGGCGGTCTTGAGTATGTTATTCATAAAAACTTTCCAACGCAACAGAGGTCAACAAACCTAAAATGTTGCGAAATATACTTTCTTGCCGAGACCCTACATCTCTGGCGGGATATCTGCATTTTTCTCCCAAGGGACTAAACCTTTGGTGGAACAAACGGAGCGGGTCGTGACTCCGATATAAAAAAAGCCATCACTAAATGCTAGCTTACTATTGCCTATAGTAATCTATTTTATAACATACTCATTTCAGACCTCACGCAGGAATTAAATCTAAGAAAAACAACTAACTAGCTAACTAACTATGTATCTATATCTATATTAAGTATGTATGAGTATCTATATCTAAAATCTATAATTCTGAAAGCTCATTAAAAACCAGCAAACTATGTACTACTATATAAATACTAATAATCTGTAAACCTACAAAACTGCTATAAAGCTAGCTACTAGAAAAACAAAATACAATATGTTGATGGCTACAACATCACATTACGTCACAGGCATCGTCACTGTTGACCGGTAGAATCTTCTAGAAAACTACCTACTATAAACTGTTTGTCAAAACAACACGCTGTCTACATACCTACCTACCAACATGCCTTGGCTAAAACTCTCTGAAATGAATTTCTTATCTAACCTAAACGATCAAATGACCAATGAACCTACCTACTTACATTTGGAAAAGTAGCTATTCGCTAAATTATGAATGATTTAGTCTGATAATCATTTACTATTGCTTAATTCTAAAACCTAAGCGAATAGAAATAATATGTTAGAAAAACTAGCTAAAGAATAAAGCCTTACCTACACTAAACTTTTACTAAGTACAACACTTTAATCTACGTATTTGAAGAACCTAATCAATTATGTATAATACCTTTTATCTAACTTATGTAAAACAAATAAGGACACCTAGTCCCCTAAAAATTGCAAAGGAGGTCATAAAATATAATTAAATACCTTGCTGTACTATCAAACACTTATTTATCGTTGAGGTACTTAAAAATACAATACTTACTAAAGACCTCAACTACTTTATCAAATAACGGTAAATTCTCACTTAGGTATATCTTATTAAATACTATCCTAAAATAAAACATTATCAGAGTTTGATTAAGCCATAATTCTAAACATCTTACTATTCATTACAAACACATTCAAATAGGTACTTGAGCGAACATGCCTGACCTACTTACCTTATTTTCTGTCAGGAATGCATAGTTCGTAAACAACTCACGCGTGTCTTATTTAACAGAAACAAAATTGTTAGAATATTAATTAAAATATTTATGAGAAATCAAACTTAAACAAATTAATTAATGCTATTTATTTAAATCTTTAATCATTACTTAAAATCACAAATTATTATCTACCTATTCATCTACATTCAAACCCTATTAGTACTAATACAAACAGATAACTAAAATATTCCTGCCTACCCCTATGATATCTTGTTATAGTGAAAAAATCTACAACTCAGGTGCTTACTAGAAAGCAGCTACTAAAAGATACTATTACTGCCATCTATGATTTCCAACAGGAAACTAAAGACATTAATACTAAACCTTCCCAACAGATGGCGGTTAAACAATATTGCTATAGCCCTCTATATTAGTAATAATGAACTAGAGATAACTTAGAAACTTTCTCAACAGATGTCACCATAAGTTCAGTAAAAAAAAAATAACTTTGTAAAAATATTTTTTTAATCCCATTGATAAAAATAATAAACATAAACAATTAGGATAAATTCAATAAATAATATGAAGACAAGTAAACACAAAATAAAATAAACTTGACTTAATAATAGAAAACACTTACCTATTTAAGAACTTGCATTTACTTAATACTTTTATTTTTTTTGGATAACTTTAAACTTCCTTAATTTTTTTTTCTCGATTAGCCTTTAAACTGGAACTCCAACACATAGAGCGACATACAGTATCATAAACAACAGTCACTATTACAAACACTCACTCACTTACTCAATCACTAAAATTTTTTTATAGAGCTAACACTACATTTTTTTTTATAGAGCAAACACTTATAATTTTTAGTAACGTAGATGTTACACTTAAATTTTTTTTTTTTTACATAGAGCAGTCACTTCAAAAAATTTTTTTTTCCTTTTCACTTCTCATAGAGACATAGAGTCAACACTTAAAAAAAAATTTTTTTTTTGCTACTTCATCTACAAATAGGGACATAGAATCAACTCTTAATTTATCTTATACTCATACAACTTTAACTACAAATAGAACTATAGAGTTAACACTAAATATTTTCTTATCATAACTGTAATATTTAATAATTAACTTTAACTAATAATTACTTAAACTAAACCTATTAGAACACTCTAAGAAGCAATATGAGCGGTGAAAACTCATTTAAAAATAAGCCTCTAACAACAGAGCGGATTGCTTCAAAACTCTTTAAACAAGCCAATTCTGACTAGGATGCGGATTATGGCAAACATCTAAAATAAGCCTAAAATGCCAGCTTCTCTAAATTAATACTAATCTACACTTAACAACTTAAACTTAAACAACTCTACAATGATAGAGACACTTAGAATTTATATTAGAACATTAACTTACATACAGACTAGTACTAAATAACACTTGCCCTTCTAAATGATAAAGCCTCTACTACACTAACAACTAAAACTCTTGTTGATATGAGTATATTTACACATCAAAGTAAATATATTCTAGTTGTAGCTTCTTAAGCCTTCTATGACTTGAGGCTAATGCGGGATGAATAAAAGATTGAAGTATGAAAGACAGTATGAATGTAGAGTCATCAAGAGATAGGTTGCAGTTCTAGCGGGTTTTATCAGGAAAAACCCTTTCTCTGGGAGGGGCGATACTGTAACATTACAAAATTATTATAAAAACTTCTAGAAGCTTCCATACTCACACAAGTAGGTTGTTGACAAAAAACTAACGGACAACCCACACAGACATCAGCCATCAGTTACATCTCACGCACACATAGGAACTATTTACGCTAGATGCACCTATAAATAGACATGCGCCCTACGCACAGGCCATTCCACACTTAGACGGAGCAATCAATAATATCTCTATACTTCCACTACGCCCAATTTTGGTGAGTTTGTTTAAATATACTACACTCTAACTAGCACTGTTTAATCTACTGTTTAATCTACTGTTTAATCTACTGTTTAATCTACTGTTTAATCTACTGTTTAATCTATTGTTTAATCTGATGTACTTCTTATCTTTCTTAATGTTGTAAAATCTAGCATCATCGTTCATTTAGGGACGTCTGCGTTCGTCTTAACTGCACTCTAAGACACCTATGTCTGTCCTTCTGACTAACTAGTTCTTAATCTCTGTTGTAAACCCTACGGTGTAATAAGGTTGAAAGCCACGTACTGCCTACCCCTGCGAGCCACGTCTGCGGCACCTAGAGGCGACTTTCAACCAAGTTACACCAGGGGGAAGAATCAAGCCTGTCACTACAACTACGTGATCTTTACAGGGTCCAACTCTACGGGTCGAACCTTACGGTTGGTGGCTTCACAGCCACCAACCGGACTCACCAGCTACCTGCTGTCTACCAGCTGTCTCCAGCCCTACCTGCTGCTACCAGCCTGCCACGAGCCACCTCGCAGACAAGGGGCGCGCTCTTCACCATGACGCCTAGACCACGTGCTTCCGATCTGCAGCTCACAGGACAGTACCGTGGAGAGTCCACACCTGTTCTTGGGTTCCGTACTACGCGTGTGTCCAAGTGTTCTTTTCTACAAGCGTGACCTTTTGAGACCTATTCTACTGCTGAGATTGAGACCCTTGATCAAACCCCGGCCCATAGCCGTCTGGCCTTCTGCCTGCTACTCTGGCCCTCTGCCTGCACTTCTGCCTGCACTTTTGCCTTCAGCATACTACTAAAGACTCTAAGTTTAACAATCCATTCAGTGACCTTATTGTTAGCATTTTAAGTTTAATATATGTATAAAAATGTCCTAATCGTTTTTCTACCTACCCTAGCTCTTCTATCAGGTAGGATAGGAACCTAAAACCTAGACTACCTACCTGTCCACGGCTGCACCGTGACAGTACTTATATTGTTTATCAATATATAGACAGTATTATCTGCAAGTACTTAATGAAACACAATGAGTATAAAAAAAAGTTTTGTAATACCCAAAATGCATTTTTTTTTGTGGTGTATTTTTGTTTTGAATACGGGTGTAAAATAGCAAATAATAGGTACCTCCCATATCTGAATAAGACGTACCATGTATTAAAAAAAAAAACAATAGTTGGATAATTTATATTAAGCTGTGTTAAAATGAAAGAATGTACTGGTAATACTAAACCTTAAGCAAACCAAGTGCTTCACTAATCGTCGCAACACTCGTGCACAATTCAAGTTCAAACATAACTAGTTCCTACCTAAATTATTTATTTAGTAGTAGTAGAGCTGTTTTGTGAAAGAGTTCGTCCGGGGAAATACTACCACCATACTTATTTCTGCCATAAAGCAGTAGTGCTCGCATTGCTGTGTTCCGGTTTGAAGGGTAAGGGTGCCGGTGAAATTACAGGCACATGGGACTTTTCATCTTTGTGTCTCAGGGTGGCGGGCGCGGTGCAGTGCCACATGGGTTGCGTCGTAGGTAGACGTGACCTATGAGGTAATGCACTGTTCATGGGCAGAGGTTACCGCTTAACATCAGGTGGGCCTCTTGCTTGATCCGTCATACAAGTAGTATAAAAAAAAAAATTACCTACTTTAAGGGGTGAAGAGGATACTGAATTACAGAGTAAGATTTTTTATTTATACCTAAGGATGTTTGTACACACTTTGAACAAACCCATAAGGGTATTTTGAGTGTTTTTTTTTATTATTATATCTTAAAAATTAACACAATAATTTTTTAAGATATAATAAAAAAAATAAAAAAAAGTGAGATTGTTTTCTTGCGTGAACATAGGTTGGTTGATAGGCTGCGTCTGATCTGGGGTCGTATTACATAATAGACTAAAATTGATTTCGATGTTTGCTATTCATTGCGCTGCGTTTTTTAAATATAAAAAATGATATTAGAAACCTCAATATCATTTTTGAAGACCTATCCATAGATACCACACAAGTATGAGGTTCATGAAAAAAAAAATTGTGTTTCAGTTCTATGTATGAAATATATACTCTTAAAAAAAGCTAAAACACGCAGCGCAATGAACAGCAAACTGGTTATCGACATCAATTAGACAATATGACAGCTGGAGAGCCTTTGGTTTTGAAATAAGGTACATAGTTTGCTATTTCATATCCATATTCAAACCAAAATACATTACAAATAAAAATAAAAACTAGCATTTTCATTATTTGCATTCATTTCACTAGCGAATTGCCCAGAAAAACACAAAAATTATAGGGCTTATTATGCCTTAATCATATTCTGCCCCGGTACTGTACCCATCACCAGTTATTTATTATTTTTTGTGTTTTTCTGGGCCATTTGCTAGTAAAATGCTTACTCTCAGGCACACGATATAAAAAGATAGCACTATTGTATCCAAAGTTAAGCCTAACTGCGAAAATATAATTATTCACACAATGGCTGGATAATTAGATAAAGTTCGTTCTAACTTCGCAGACGAAAGTTAAATTAATTCGGTTTGCAATCAAAACAATCATGATTATTTTGTCTTCGGTTTCATCAAGAGAAACTCTCTTTTCTTGTCTCACACCATGTTATATATAGTACATTGTGATACGAGGGTTGTAAATAGGTTATTACAAACGAGTTGACATTTTGTAAACCCGAGCCGAGGTCTATTTTTTAGGTCATTATTTTAAGTTCTCTAGAGGGCGCCACATTCAATTTAATGTGACGTCACATCGTCTCTAACCAGCGGGCAATCAAGACTATTCCAATTTCTTATATTTTGTCAAATTATTATATATTATGTAGTTATGAGGGAACAGATGATGATACATACATACCGGTCAGAGTCATAACCCTCCTGTTTTCTTCACTGTAGTTGGGTAAAAACTAGCAAGTCTTTCTGGTAAAGGTCAAGAAGAACATGCTTAGTATCGTATAGAATCTAATTCTAATTAGCACAACTCGTCGGGTGCGGTAGCGCAGCATCAAAATAATCACGTGATCAATATAGTGCTGGAGAAGGTAAGGTCTATGGCACAATGAGGCTTTTATTTCACGTAAATATACAGGGTTAAAATAAAAATTTGCCCATGCTGAAATGGAGTGGGATCTTTTACTCACTACAAGGACTAACTCTTACATAGTGCACTAAAGACAATAGTACATTATGGTACTAGTGTGTAATGTTGGTGATTACCACTGAGGCACCATTAAGACCCTCACCTGACGGCTCGGGTCTTAAGAGAGCCGAGTACGGTAATCATCAATACACACGTGTATCATACGACGTTTTTCAACACAATACACACACTCTGTGTAAATGTTCAACTGTCTCTATGACTCACTAGTGAATAATAACAATGAAAAAGTCACAGTTTGATTACAGGTGTAAAACCGAAATACACTCTGTGTAAATGTTCAACTGTCTCTATAACACACTAGTGAAAAAAGCAATGAAAATATCAGTTTGATTACAGGTGTCATTATGTGCCTAATTGCGGTGACATTAGAGCCACTTTATGAGTGTGTTGAAAATAATATTACCTCATTTTTATAATGCCATTATTAATTTTCATAAATATAATTTGCATGTCATCGTCCTGGCAGAAAAACAATCTCTCATCTTCAATTTCAGAGCTCTAACAGATCGCCTGATGTGCTTCTGCTTGTCAGAAGCCAGCGCAAAATATCCAAAACTGCTGATACATATTTCATGTGGCGGCTCTCGTTGCGAATCTTTGGTGCCTAGCGCAGGATAATTCGGCCCTATTTAAACACATGTGAGACAAATGATCATTTTATCTTAATATTATTTATAACTAACGACTCGCCTTGGCTTCGCACGGTTAGCCCCTGGTGAAAAACAGCCCCCTCCTTACCCCCTCCCCCTTATGTGCTTCTCCTGTTTCTAAGCTACCTCCCCACCAATTTTCAGCCAAATCGGTTCACCCGTTCTTGAGTTATAAGTTGTGTAACCAACACGACTTTTTTTATATACATATATTTGTTTGTTAGAACATAAAAAAGTAGAATAACTTGCTATTAGCTTTAACATAGTAGACAATACTGTTATAATAGCAGACCCTCGGCCTTAGGAAGCCACATTCTTTACATCTACCCAAAACTGTGTTTAAAGGGACTTCCTACTAGGCAAAAATGTTTTTTCAGTACTTAACAGAATTCACTATTTGAATTAAAAAATCTAGGACACGATTTCTTTGATTTCCTTAAACGGGGGCTTGTGTTATTAAACTTCAAGATTTACTTTATTTAACGATTTATCCAAGTAAATGTAGTAAAGGGTTTATTTGCAATAAACTAAAAATAAAACAGTTGAAATCCTATTACACTCTTTCCTCTACTAAAATAAACGTATTTCCGCTTCGTAAATAAAGTAAGTTACTTTGAAGTATTTTCCGTCAACCAACTTTATCCCTC